>JBBDGP010000672.1:4975000-5448777 GCA_037952835.1 Lithobates septentrionalis
AATTTGCTGATCTAAAAAAAAAAAAAAAAAAACTTTCTCCAGTGAGAATTAGCATGTTTGGATACCATTAGTCTGCATTATATAACATGCAGACTGTGCCCAGTTTTTTTTTTAGTGGTATAAAGAAACAGAGCTTCGGAACACAACCTCTAAATATGATGCTAGGATGACACAGGTAAATGTACCTTACCGTGAAATGAAGCGTAAAATCACCTGCTCTCAACTGTGCCAGCGTTTATTGTTTGATGATAATGTCAGAGACTAATGGAAGCAGACAATGAAAGCTAAATGTATATACAGACATGAGAAGTATCTGGAGGACAGTTCCCTGTATTTACAGACATGAGAGGTATCTGGAGGATAATTCCCTCGGGACGCACTGCAGGAACACGTGTCTGACTCACATATCTGGATAAGGAGTATCTACTGATCACCCAGATCATACTTACCTCCCAACATTCGGAGATGAAACAGGACACGTGATAAAACGTTAAAGCTGACCTCCAGCCTTCTCTTCAGTCTTGCACAGTTGCACAGGCTCCTTGCCTGCAATGAAAATGCTTACTCCGATTTCACAATGGGGTTGATTTACTAAAGGCAAATCCACTGTGCATTGCAAACTCTGAAATGAGGGGAAGCTCAGCTGATTTCTATCATCCAACCATGTACAAGCTAAAATACTGTTTATTTTCCTTGCATGTTCCCCTCAGATCTACCGTGACTGCACTGCCAAGTGCACAGTGGATTTGCCTTTAGAAAATAAACCCCCAAGTGTATTTAGAAGCTGCAGAGAGTCAGACGGAGACGATCTCAATTCCTGGATGGGGTACCTCCGGTATCATCTGGCGCTTTCCTCCCTGGCCTCTGACTGTCCCTGCCCTGTCTCTTTCATTCACTGGATTTTTTTTTTTAATCTTGGAGGCTTAGCATCCCATGTGGATGTTGCCTGACTGCTGTTTTCGTGACCTCCATGCACTGTAAAGGGAAGCACAGAGACTCAGTGGTTGATTTACTAAAGGCAAATCCACTCTGCACTACAAGTGCACTTGGAAGTGCAGTTGCTGTAGATCTGAGGGGAAGATCTGAAATGAGGGGAATCTCTGCTGATTTTATCATCCAATCATGTGCAAGCAAAAATTATGTTTTTTATTTTCCTTGCATGCCCCCCTCAGATCTACAGCGACTGCACTTGGAAGTGCACGGTGGATTTGCCTTTAGTAAACAACCCCCTCTAAAATAAGATGTGTAATGAAAACAAAAGGTTTATGTAAAAATATATTTGCACGTTGATTAAGCAACGCTCTGTAATAAATGTGCCTCCCTAGATCTCTTACAATCAAGGAAGATGTACAGGGTCAGGTATACTACTATTAAAGCCTGAGTTTAGACAAAACTAAAAACAAAATAATCAGCACAAGGGACATAACTTAAAGTTAGTAATTGGTGTCCTTTATCCGGATTCTTCTGCTTTCAGTAGAAATCTAGTGACTCCATTTAACAGGACATAGTCAATCACTACTGTCACATGTAAAGTCCATAGCCCTGGGTAATCTATGAATATTAAATATAAAGTACTGCTATGGACCTCACAACCAACCAAAACTGATATAAAAAATAAATCCAAAGAATAATATATCACCCTAAATATACACATGAAAAAGCTGCAACCATTAGCAAGTGACCTCAACACTCTAAAACAAATAATAAAAATGGTGCACTAATTCAAGGAGCCATGCAGCAAAAAAAAAAAAAGAAGGCAAAAATACAGTAATAAGCGATAATGCATGATAATGTTGTGAAACAATGATAAAGTGCACTAGTTCAAGAAGCTATGCATCAAAAATAAACTAATATGCATGAATGATTATCCCGAATATAAAAAAAATAAAATAAAAATGTAGTAATATGCGATACAAAGTGAAACAGTAATTAAATGCGCTAATACATCCTTGAAAAAGTCATGTGACCAATGATATAACGCGTAGAAGGAGCCGGTGACATCACTTCCAGCTATGACCGAGACTGGAAGTAGGGATTTTATCGATACTTCTTGCTTTTAATCTAGATGTAAGGTATTATGTTTTAAAAAACCATTTCATGTGTGAAATTGCTACACTATGGAGTTCTTATTTGTCTTGTATGGCCTGTGAATGGAGGAGAGGAGGAGATCTAATTACTGAGCCATATACCACGCCCCTGGGTTTATGCTATAAGGAGAGGAGAGTGGAATGTGATTGTCCATAAGACTACTTTTAAACTGAAAGTGCCCAGCGTTTTACCGTAGTTTTAGCACCGCTTTTCCAGTGCTAGCCACTAGGTGCTTTTAACCCCCGCTAACGGCCGAAAGGGTTAAAAGCGCCCGTGTTGCAGCGCTTCAGAAGCGCTGCCCATGCATTTCAATGGGCATGGGCGGTTTAGGAGCGCTGTATACACCGCTTCCAAACCGCCCCAAAGATGCTGCTTGCAGGACTTTTTCTAATGTCCCACAAGCGCACCGCCCCAGTGTGAAAGCACTCGGGGCTTTCACACTGGGGAGGCGTTTTTCAGGCACTTTACAGGTGCTATTTCTAGCGCTAAAACGCCTCAGTTTTAAAGTAGCCTAAAGGATCCATATATTAAAGCCCTGTCAGACCAGCTGTGGATTTCGATGCAGGAGAGGAGAGTGGAACGTGAACTGCGGCTACGGATATTTATACCAAAGCGTCACTAGACCCTGTTGTGGTCCTTGTTTAAAGTGGGTGTAAAACCGAAAAAAAAACAAAAACAAACAAACCCTGTAAGACAAAGGCATAATAAGCTAGTATGCATCGCATAGTAGCCCATTATGAAATACTTACTTTAGATCGAAGCTGTTGCAGCAGCGCTACACACCGCTGTGACCGGTGACATGTCTGTCAGAGTTATTTCTGGGTTCACGGTCACGGCACACTGCTGATGAAATGGCACGAGCGAGCCGTTTAAGTGCCCATGCGCTGTTGATATCGACGCAAGCGTATATGGTACATATCTCCTAAACTGTGCAGGTTTAGGAGATATTAACAGTACCTACAGGTAAGCCTTATTATAGAAACCACACATATACAACCACTTTAAGGTGAGCTGCTAGGGCACACTCCTAGTGGATACCTGGATGGTGGGAGCAACTGTGTTCACAACTTTCAAGAACAGTTTCCTTGAGCACTTGTGTTTTTGTTTTTTTCTAAATTGAGGGTAGTCATTCTTACATATTTGTCTATCTTTGCTGCTTAGCTTCTTGAATTAGTGCACTTTACCACGGTTTCACATAATATCGCCTATCACTGCATTTTTTTTTTAAATTAGGGATAGTCATTCCTGCATATTTGTCTATTTTTTTCTGCATATCTTCTTGTATTAGAGCATTTTATCACTGTTTCACTTAATATTGCATAACATTGCATATTACTGCATTTTTTATTTATTTTTTTTATATTAGGGATAATTATTCATGCATATTTGTTTATTTTTGCTGCATAGCTTCTTGAATTAGTGCACTTTATTATTGTTTCACAACATTATCGCGTATTACTGTATCTTTGCCTTTTTTTTCTTCTGCGCAGATAAATATGACAACTTGTATTTTACCCACTTGACCACCAGTAATGTACTGGTATGTTGCTAGACTTCTAGTGGTTATACCGGGATGATGACTGCAGCTGCAGTTTTTTTTTTTTTTAGAGCGGACAGTCAGCTTTCTTGTAATAATCCTAGTGGCTAATTAGATGCTGAATTGCTTTTACAAGCAGTGGAAAGGGATCCCCCATCACCTTCTGCAATTTTCTCTGGCTCTCCCGTCCCACTTGGAGACCCAAGCAACCAGCCATCGTGTCTGCAGGCAGACCATAGAGGTAATCAGAGACCAGAACGACTCTGATCACCTCTATAGTATAGGAAACTGGAAGCAATGAGCATTCATCACTTCTGGTTTCCCCAGATGTAAACAGCACCTTTTTTAAATAGGGAAAGCATTTGATTACACCAATCTTGGTGTGATCTAATGCTTTTAAGGGCAGAGAAGACTTCTGGGGTCTCGTAGACTGCGTGAGTTGGTCCCGCATGCAGGGAAATAAGGATTGTCCCACACGTGTGAGATATTACCGTGAACATCAGATTGAAGGCAGTAATTCTCGTACCAGACCTCCTGGGTATATCTAAAGTGGTAGCTTGTAAAGGCTTTTAAAGCGTTGCCTGTGGATAGTAAAGTTTACGCCACTTTTGGCTGTTGCAAGGGTGTGCACAATTTTAAAGCGTGACATGTTTGGTATCCATTTACTTGGCGTAACATCATATTTTACATTTTAACAAACAATTGGGTATTATATTGCATTTCCTGTCGCATCATGGCAGTACACACTGGGTTGTGACTCCGCCCCCACAACCTGATAGGACTGGTTAGCTATAAGTTTTGAAGAGAGGCCCACCACAGCATTCTCCTTTTTTCCTCAACTGTTCAGGACTGGATGGATAGCTCCGGACCCCTTACCGCTCCTGCTCCAGCCAGGTTAAGCCTCTCCTGGGTGAAAGTCCCTGCCTGTACAGTCTCTAAATGAGCTACATGGAGGGAACCCCACTATGATGGTCTCTGGGGTCCACTCTGTCTGGTGCCATATAAGCCTTAATATAGGCTTAGAATACTTGCAGCGACCTCCATTATTCTTACCTTCACATGCACTCTTTTTGTTTCCTTCCTACTGCTTCTCATCTTTTTCTTTTTTTTTCTCTTTTTTTTTTCTCTTTTCCTGTGGCTGGGCTCTCTAGTCCCACGGATTACCTTCCCCTTCCCAAGATGGCGTCCGCGACCGGTCTGCGCATGTGCGAGTAGAAGTGATGCATGCAGTAACCCGTTCTGATAGTTTCCACATTGGTGCCAGGTGCCGCAAATTGCGACTGAGCATGCACTGAAATGACGTTACTTTCACGATGGCTGTGAATTTTAAAAAGCCTGATTTCTATTTGAAAAATTACAGTGTGCTGCCTTTCATCTTGGATGAACCTCCTCCTGCTGCTGCCAGAATCCTACATACCTCTCCTGGCTACCTCTGGTAAGGCCTATTTATACTCCAGCACCAGCACTAGCCTAATCTTGCAAACATTCCTCACTGCTTGCTAATTTGTATTGAAACGCTTTAGGGAGTCACTGTCCTTTGCTCCACACATGGAGGCTGCTGCCCAAGCAGACCATCCACAGTCTGAAAGGTAAGGAGTGTTTCTGGTAAGTAGAGAAGATATGAAAAAGAGAGCACTGCCACTAATACCGTCTTATTTAGACAACCCTGCCAGGTCATCAAGGTCCTCCCACTCCAGGCGCAGAGAACAGTCATCACATAACTCCCCTTCAGGAAATAGACGTTCTAGAAGAAGGCGATCAAGTTCTTCCTCCCATCACCGTCATTCGCATCATAAAAAGCCATCTTCAGTTCATAAATCACACGACAGTCATCGCACCTACCCTACGCCCAATGCCTGCTGGGTATGCGGGGCTCCGGCTCTTCCTGACAAGCTAGCATGTCATCCATGTTTTGAAGAAGCAACAAGAGAAAAAGAAACAGATGCAAAGGAGTTAACCGATATTATCCGAGAATCAACACTACAAGTATCAGCTCCAGAAATGCATAGGCCAGCTCCGAGCACATCAGCAGCTGCTTCACACATAACTCCAAAGTCGGACAACTCCTCCGACAATGAAGAATTGGAGATATCTACAGGCTTTGATCTTGCTTTATTAAACATATTCGCAAAATTCGTAAATAAGCGATTGGTTGGGGCGATTCAAAGGAAGCACCACGCAAGATTCTAAAATACTTACCAAATTTAAAGAACCTACCAGAGACCTTCCCATTTATAGATGAATTGGAGGACCTGATAAAAGACGAGTGGCTAGTAGAAACAAAGGACTTGATCGCAAGACTGACCTCGACCTTAAAAGATCTTACTCAGCAGCAGGGGGTGCCTGCAGACCAGCGATCACCCTAGCGGCGGTTGGAAAAGCAATCTTTAGCTGGACTTCCACTGTCGAAAAGCTACTCCTGGAAGGAGCCGAACAAGAAAAAATTGTGACCGCTCTTCAAGAACTCAGTCTAGCCGTAGATTTTGTGGCCGACCCCCACGGTGGACATGCTGGCCTCGGTATTGTCAAAAAGAGCAGTGTGGTTAAAGCCATGGGTTGCGGATCCAGCTTCCAAAACAAACTGGTGTAAAATATCCTATGACACCTGGAGCCTTTTTGGGAGGAGGTAACAACAATCATTAAAAACCTGACCTCTGTAGAGTTGAAGGGTAACCCGGCCGCATGCCTCCTACACCTGACAGAGAGACCTATTCTGAAATATAAGACACTTACGATGCAGCTCCTCAATGCAGCAAGGGCGTGTATCTCTGCATTGTGGAGACAACCTCAACCACCAACCAGGGTCCTGTGGTACTCCAAAGTCAATTATATTCTCCGTATGGAGGAATTGACAGCTACTCTTCATAATATGGAAGAACAATTCTGAGACAAGTGGAGGCCATGGAGATATTTTGCACGCTCAGATGCGTACCTGCAGGAGGTGGCCCGCTCAAAAGCCCAATTGGACTAATTTACCAAAGTGCAGAGCAATGCACTGGGGCGTCTGTTAACCTTGCGGGAGTACGATACCCCCCTCTTTTTTTTTTCTCCCCCCTCCACTCTTTTCTTTCTTGTGTCAATGCTATCGGCATCTTAGCCGTTGTTACAGCTGTTATAAAATTGAAGTGATTATAGAAGTCTTTGGATTTTCAGTCTATGTATGTCACGTGATATTAGATTCACTCCCTTACTTTATGAATCTCCATAGTTGGTTAGCAGGGTATATGTTCTTATGGGCCCTTCAGGCCTCCTGGTTTTATGGTTTATAAATGCTACCACATAGGCAAAGTAATTCTTAAGCTGTCAACAAACGTTCTTCTAAGTCTTGTTTGTTTTCGACTTCTTGGTTTGTGCCGACTGAATGTATACTTGTTTACGAAAATGACGTGACTTGCTGTATTTGTGGAACTTCCGAGTTGCAAGCCTTACTGATGAAAGAACCTCATCTGATCTTCTACCCAGATAGAGTGGTTCCATGACCTTCAGATCGGTTAATTCCTAAAGTAACATCCGCTTTCCTCTTTAATCAAGAAATCAACCTACCAGTATTCCTTACTAGTCAAGGGGATCCGCATCCTTTGGACATCAAAACAACTATTACTTCGTACCGCACGGCTGCCAGTCTATTCAGAAAAACAGAAAATCTTCTGGTCATTACTCACGGCCCTAGAATAGGCCAAGCAGCATCTTCGCGTACAAAAGCCTCATGGCTAATAAAAACCATCAAAAAAGCACAGGAGACACAACAACTTCCAATACCTGAAGGCTTAAGGGCTCATTCTACTAGGACAGTGGCAACATCGTGGGCAGCATATTGCAGGGTATCTCCAGAAACAATATACAAAGCGGCAACTTGGTCTTCAAGAACAAAGTTCATGTCACATTATTGAGTGGATCCTGAGCATTTGACAACTGTTGAATTTGGAAGAAAAGTTGTTCAAGCAAATTCTTCTGTATCTTGTGAATAAAGTAATACTTTCTAAGCACCCGCCCGTATAGTGAGTTATTTCCCAGTGTGTGCTGCCATGATGCGCCAGGAAAATGGAAAAAATTGTATACTCACCTTTCCGTAATTTTCCTTTCCTGGCGCATCTCATGGCAGCAAACAGATTCCTACCCATTTAAGGTTATATATACGGAGAATGCTGTGGTGGGCCTCTCTTCAAAACTTACAGCTAACCAGTCCTATCAGGTTGTGGGGACGGAGTCACAACCCAGTGTGTGCTGCCATGAGATGCGCCAGGGAAGGAAAATTACGGAAAGGCAAGTATGCAATTTTCATTTTTTGTACATTAAGATTCAAAAAGGTGTTTTTTCAGAATAAAAAAAGACTGTTTGAAAAAACACTGCGCAAGTACCATGTGACAAAAAAAAAATACAACGCCCACCAATTTATTATCTAGGGCCTCTGCTTAAAAATTATTTATAATGTTTGGGGGTTCTAAAAAAAATTCTAGCAAAAAATACTGATTGTTGCATGTAGAAAAAAAGTGTCAGAACCAACCTACTGAAAGTGGTTACACATTTTTTTTTTCCTCCTGGCAATGTAATGGAGCAGTGAGGGAGCAAAAGGAATGTCAGTATAAGTACTGCTGGGAAGGGCGAAGTTAAAGTGAACCTATTGCATGGGCGATGCACAGATTCACCTTAAGCATCTGACTGGAAACATTCTAGTCATGCAAGAACAGGATATCCCTTAATCATGAAGGGATTAAACAGACAACTGCTGGACTTGTTTTTTTATGTTTTATACTAATGTTTAAAACGAAGCATCTAAGTAATTGACAGGATGGAAAAATAAAGATATGAACAATATAAATACTTGCCTGAGATAAACCTTATTTATATAGAACTCTACAGCAAACCTAAAGGAATCATGTGAAAGAGAAAAAGATTGAGCCAAGACTTTTGTACACACAATAGAAATGCTATATCAGGACAATATTATACAAGAGGAAATTTAATTTATAAAATACCATTTTTTTACAGCCATTTCCTTATGTGTAGCTAAGACATGGATATTTGCATTGATTGTAAGAAGAAGAATATTTTTTCAGTTCCTTTCCAGATTTCACACCCTCACACATACAAAACAAACAATATATTCCACACAAATCATTCTAAATTATTCCAAGCCAAGATAACATTTGGAGATGCAGGCACATGCATTCTATGCATATACTATTATTATTACTACCACTACTACAATTGATGATCTATGATGTACACATTACTGTGCAAATGTTTTTAGGCAGGTATGAAGAAATGCTGTAAAGTAAGAATGCTTTCAAAAATATATATTACAATAGTTTATTTTTTATCAGTTTACAAATTGCAAAGTGAGCAAACAGAAGAAAAAGCTAAATCAAATCAATATTTGGTGTGACTATCCTTTTTTTTCAAACCAGCATCAATTCGTACACTTGTACAAAGTCAGGGATTTTGTAGAATTAGCATGTAGCAAAATCCCAGGCCTCCTTAAGTCTAATGAGAACCTCCAGAGCCAAGAGCTGCTGACATCCTTCCACATAGAGTGGGTTGTAAGGCATAGAGTGTGTAATGCAAGATAGATTCATGGGTGCCAGACACTTCTTGAATGCAAAGAGATTTTATTTCTCTTGAACAGAACTTGGCAGAGAGGGTGAGGGCCAGGACACCCTTAGGTAGTTGCAATGTTAATTAGCAGATTCCAGGACTTCTACAGGTAGACAGTCATGCAGGGAAAGGCATCCAGCAAGACACCACATCTGCATGCATAGGAATGCTGTCTCCTATGGCAACAGTCTTAGAACAGTTCCTAACACAGATTTAAACAAACTCCTTTCCTTTCTCTACAGTCACTTCTTGTAGGTTCTCAACCCACTGAGATCCCAGTCTCTCTCACTAGACTTTCTGGTTCACTGCCACCAAATCCCTTGAGCTCTTCCAATCTTCACTTAAGTATCTTCCTCAAGCGTCATCCCCGCTTCTCTGCTGGAACCCTAGCTTGGCACTCCAGATACTTCTCAAGCTTCAACCCACTGGCCTGCTCGGTTCCAGGCTTGACACCTGCTGAAGTTTCCCAATTCTTCACTGTCCCCGGTTGGTGAGAATACTGCTCTTGTACTTGCTTTAGCTACTCACTGTGGTGCCCGGTAGTAAGGTGCCTTAGTGGTGACAGCTACCCCTCTACCACTGACCACGTCAGATGCTCCAGCCCACAGAACCGTCACTTCTGGTTGGACTGCAAGCCGCAATCCCAACCCTATGCTGCTCTCTTGCTTCTGGATAGGCTCTCAGGCAGCCTAGCAGCCAGATGTGCCTGGGATAGGCCCAAACTTCAGCCTATCAGCCTGGGCAATACGACACACGTCCACCCAGACAGCCATCCAGGTGGCACAGAACACTGATCACCTGACTCCACCCAAATATATATAGGTTCTCCCAGCAGGCCAAGGGATTTAAGAAAACCCATGCCCATTGGCTGAGATGCCCCATATACTCCTAATCTGTCCTTGCTTTGCCCTTATTTTAGCTAATGTCGCCAGGTACCCATCCACCCCACGGGTGAAGAGAGAAGTGCAGCAATTCCAGAGTTAGGGTGAACTCAATAGATCCCTACCCTAACAATGAGCCAAGGTAACTACACCTGGCAGGTTAATTTAGGAGCAACCCTGCCTAAACATCAGGGTGCTACAAGCATAAGGTGTACGATTAACCAATTATATCAATCAGGTGCTAATCATTATTTTCATATGAAGGTTGAACCAAAACAGAAACAGCTGTGTAAGAGGCTTGAAACTGGGTGAGGAACAGCCAAATTCTGTTAAGGTGAGGTTGTGGAAGATGAGTTTCATGTCACAAGTCATACACCATGGCAAGACTGAGCACAGCAAGACACAAGGTAGTTATCCTGCCTCAGCAAGGTCTCTCCCAGGCAAAGATTTCAAAGCAGACTGGGGTTTCAAGATGTGCTGTTCAAGCTGTTCTTTTGAAGAAGCACAAAGAAATGGGCAACGTTGAGGACCATAGATGCAGTGGTCAGCTAAGGAAACCATGCAGCAGATGAAAGACAGGCTTACTCTTCTTCGACATCGGAAGATGTCCAGCAGTGCCATCAGCACAGAACTGGTAGAAACCAGTGGGACTTAGGTACACCCATCTACTATTCGGAGAAGTGGTCTTCAAGGAAGAACTGTGGCCAAATTGCCATACCTCCGACATGGAAACATGGCTAAGTGGCTAAACTATGCACAAAAACATAGAAACTGGGGTGCAGAAAAATGGCAGCAGGTGCTCTAGACTGCTGAGTCAAAATGTGAAATATCTGTCTGTAGCAGGAGGCAGTTTGTTCGCTGAAGGACTGGAGAGCGATACAATAATGAGTGTCTGCAGGCAACAGTGAAGCATGGTGAAGGTTCCTTGCAAACTTGGGGCTGCATTTCTACAAATGGAGTTGGGGATCTAGTCAGGATCAAGGGTGTCCTCAATGCTGAGAAATACAGGCAGATACTTATCCATCATGCCATACCATCATACCAATTTTTTTCTGCAGTATAACAATGACCTCAAACATACAGCCTTTGTCATTAAGAACTATCTTCAGATTAAAAAAGAACAAGGAGTCCTGGAAGTAATGGTTTGGCCCCCACAGAGCCCTGATCTCAACATCATCAAGTCTGTTTGGGATTACATGAAGAAACAGAAAGATTTGAGGCAGCCTACATACATAGAAGGCCTGTGATTGGTTCTCCAAGATGTTTGGAACAACCTTCCTTCAAAGACTGTGTACCTAAAAGAATTGATGCTGTTTTTAAGGCAAAAGGTCACACCAAATTTGATTTCTCTTCTATTCATTTACTTTCCATTTTGTTAGTTAATGAAAAAAAACTATTAACAATTTTATTTCTGAAAGCATTTTTAATTTACAGCATTTTTTTCACACCTGCCTAAAACTTTGCATAGTAGTGTAAAGAAAAGAAAAGAGTCCTTCACATAGGCTAAAGGGCCCTACATACGGGCTGAATATCGGGGAGCATCGCCGGTTCAATAGAAACTGGCTGACATTTGGCCGTGTGTACGGCAGCCGGTTCAGCTGGCTACTGTCAAAAGGAGCATGATTGAAAAAGGTCTGCCGATCGTCACCCGTTTGGACAACTTCTGTCAGACGAGCATGCTGGAAAACCAGCAGACAACCGACTCCCGATCATAGCTCTCAGCCAATGGCTGAGCGCGCTGACCAGTGTGTTCTGGCTGGGGGGGGGCCGTCCCCATGTCAGAACACAATAGCTCAGCAGGGGAGATCGCTGTACTAACATTGAATAGTTAGTACAGATCTCCTCCCAAGCCCTTTCATTTTTTATTCATTCAGCCCAGTGGGTTGACTTGAAAAAAAAAACTGACAGTGAGTACCAGGTATAACTCCTGTGTATTTACAGTTGTTAGACAATACAAATTCAGTATATGAGGATTTCTGGCCAGGCAATTCATGTGAAGAGTCCAGATATAACAGATTTTTAACTCTTGCCATATCCAGATCTTTAAAAAAAAAAAAAAACACACATTCTGCCCAGTTTCTCTTTCGATTTCAATAAATGTTAATTGAAGGTAAACAGATAACACTATAGAGCAGGCTCCTTCCCTTTTTACTACAAAGAACCCTTGAAATAATTTTCAGGTCTCGAGGAACCGTTGCTAAAACCAATTCATTGATGGTTAGTGGGAAAAATGCCTCTCACATTGGTGGCAAGTAGGATGAATTCCCCCTTTTGAGGTGGTCAGAATGTCCCCCTTACAGGCAGTTAAAAAGATCACATGGTTCATGCAACTGGCTCCGGCATGTGGCATTGACTCTAGACTGTGGTGGAGATTTTGAAATCCATATTTATATCTTCAAGGGAACTCTCTAATAAAAGGACTCTCTAATTAAATTACCATGCTCCATTGGAGATATATATACACACACACACACACACAGTAAATGCATGTATGTATAGGTTTTTACAGGACTTTATATATATTTATATATTTTGTGATATCAGGTTGAGCCCAGATTAGATTTTAAAATACTTTTTTACTGGTTCTCAAAAGCTGTTGAATGTTTGAGGCAGGTGATAATTACTCTTAGTAAGATAGATAGCTACTCTTCAGACTTTGTGTCACCACCTGGTTGGGGGTCTTTTGATATACTAATTTTGGAATTGGTTATATTTAGATCAAACAGGGCTAACTGTTTTAGGGCAGACACAGAGGCACCAGAGAGTCTAATATTTAAGCATGATGTTTAACTGGGCTTGAAATTACAGCCAATAAGAATTTGAGGCAACTCGGAACCAATGAACATTAGGCTTCAGGGGTAGCCAATCAGGATTCAATGCCACTTCTGAACCAATGAGGTGACCCTGAGTTCTGATTGGCAGGAGTGGGTTATTCTAACAAGATAAAAAACAAAAGCCTAGGGATGCTAGCTTTCTTAAAGCTTCATGGTCTGGACAGTATGGACACGTAAGATCTCTGTGTAATGTATTCCCTTATCTCTCTTTACTTTTCCCTACTTTTCTTCTATATTAGTATTTTGCCTAAGATTATATTAACAGCCTGTGTATGTCCATTGTAACCATGTGTGAGTTTGGCTAAAGTTATCTTTGCAGCCTAAGCAACACGGTACCTGTAACATCCCTAGAGATATTTGGTAAGTTTTAATCATTCTAACGTTTCTTTTCTGTATAAATAAATGTAATTGTTTATCTTTTCGCACTGTTATTGTTCGTTTTTAATTCTTACATAGACAAAGGTTTAATCATTCCATATAAAGTGTAAAGGTAATAATAGCCATGTCAAGAACTACACAGCCACAATTAGCCACAGATCAAAGGAACCCCTAGTAAACCTCTGGAGGAACCTTAGGGTTTCATATAACCCTGGCTGAAAATGACTGCTGTGGAACATGAAAAAATAGGTGATCGTTATTTTACATTATTGTGTTGGTTATTAAGATTAAAGAGCATTGGTGTTCTTAAAGTGTTACTAAATCAACAACAGTAAAATCAGTCTGTATATGCAGTAAAGCATGCTTGGTATACCCACTGTGGAACCTAAGGGGTTAATCATCTGAATTGTGTAAAAAGGCTATTTGATCCTGTCTTTTCTGATCCTCCCCTTCTTCCACTGTCCCCAATCTATCTGCTGATAGAACAGAGCCTTGGGGACAAGCTGCACATGCTCAGTTTGGTGTGTATTGCTAGAGAGTTTTTTTTCTCTCCAGACAAAGGGTCAAGGGTCCTGCAGCCACATAGACAATCAGGGGAGAATGAAATCACCTCCCACAAGCTTTAATCATACACTGGTAGAGGTCACACGACTACTATATACTGCTGATAATAAAATGTATTTAGCAGTTTATATTTACTAAAATAATTGCATTTCCATGTTCTGTGTACTGTGGGAGACAAGCTACAGTGAATGCAGGGTCCTGGCCCTAGTAACACTTTAATTCTAAACTTGAATTACCTCTTGAAGTTTTAGTGAAGAAACAAGGTAGTGGGGCGCTGGACCCTGTCATATCCTGGTATCTTAAATAAGCAGAATCATTTTTTCTACATACAGGCAGCTCTAAGCCTTAGGTGGTTGGGGTAATGTCTTCAAGGTAAAGAGAAGAGAGCACCACAAGCTTTTAACAATCCAGAAATCTTTTATTATTAAATGCAAATGTTCTTCTGGAGATGCCAACATGTTTTGGGGTACCTAAGAGTTATATAAGTAAAGCCAGCTTTAATTCCTGGTTTAACATATTGCTTTCTTTTGCTCTAACTTCAGATTAGCAGTTGGTAGTAAAGTGTAAGGGAAGCCAAAGACTGTGCTATATGACCACGACAGGGTGTATATTTCAGGGGAAAAAATTAACCAGACCTAGAAATACTACACAGAGTTCTGCAGCTGGAAATAATTTAGGCAACATCATCACCCTAAATCTTGACATCCAATCCCAGTTCATCATAACCAATCTAGACACAGCCCTTTCTGTGCCAAGGCATGAAGTAGCAGCCCACACCACGCATTTTTCTGTAGTGGCTGGAAGGCAGAGAAATTCTATGGGCAATTTCTCACCTAGTAAAAATCTTGCAGCAGTCAGCTTATGAGGGATGAAGATGAAAGCTGCAAATGGGTGGCATCCAGCCATCCACTCACCGCCTCTCGCTGCCACTGGGCGATGCGGCATAAAAGCAGCTGGACGTGACAGTCTGTTAAGAGATGGCAGCAGGTAGTAAAGTGCCAGACATAAATCTTTTAATTCTTCATAGAAAGTGGTGATTCATTTTTACAGACCGATGACCACAGAAAAGAGAGATTACCGGTGTCTACCGTGATCACGCCAGATGGGCAGAGACCCACTTTTGCCAGAAAAAATAAATGTCAATAAGAAAGCTGGAGTGATGATAGAGAGGAAACTGAGGAAAAGAAAAAAATAATAAAGAACACAGAGAACCGAGGAAAAGATGTAAAACAAAGATAACAGGTTAAAAAAGAAAGGTGAGAAAACGAGACGGGGTGGGGGTGGGGGCGAGGACAGAGAGGACACAGAAAATGGAAAATATTGGAGTTCAGCGATAGTGACCCCCTTCTTCGCCCAGGGTTTCTTCCTCCGCCACCGCTCCTGCCGATGACCCTCCTCCGATGCTGCGTCTGATCGGTTCCGTGCCAATGTCCAGCATTACTTAGATAACTATGGGCGTGGCCATCGGATGATGTCATCTGGAGCCCCCCTCGTGACGTCACTGACCCATCATGCCCCAAACGGTGAAGTCACAAGGGGGTGGGGCCTCCGGATAACGTTATCCGATGGCCACACCCCATAGTTATCTATTAAATGCTTGACATCAGCGGGACACAGCATCGGAGGAGGGTTGTTGGCAGGAGCTCTGTTTTTTTTCACAATTTGTTTTAGCCGGCAATTCTTTTTTCTTACATTCAGCTGTCAGCGGGTTTCCCCGCTGACAACTGATGACTCATTGGTTGTTAAGGGCGCAGCTTCCCGGCCCCCTCCTTAGCAACCAGCTATATACAGTGTAAAAAAAAAAGCAAAATGCAAATCGCTGTAAAACCGCGGTTAAAAAAAATGCGGAAAGCACCGCAAAAACACTCAAAAGTAACATGCATAGATGTGAATCGAGCCTTACACTCCCTGAGACTGAATCGTTTTTTCCTACACTGGGATCACCATTGAGGCATTTGTAAATTGCTATCATTTCCCCTCTCAAGTGTCTCTTCTCCAGTGAGAATAAATTTAGGGCTTGTAGTGGTTCCTTGTAATTCAGGTCCTCCAGTCCCCTTATTAATTTTGTTGCCCTTCTCTGGACTTTCCCCAGCTCTAGCACATCCCTTCTGCGGACCAATGACCAGAACTGGATGGAATACTCCAGATGCGGCCTAACCAAAGTTTTATAAAGTGGCAGGATTATTCTTTTCTCTGGAGTATATACCCTTTTTTATGCATGCTAAAATTCTCCCGGCTTTGGTAGCTGCAGCATGACATAGACTGAGCAATAGCATGCAGTCTTCTACTAGGACCCCTAGATCCTTCTTCATTCCCCCAGAGGTTCCCCCCCTAGTGAGTAGTTTGCATTTATGTTCTTAGCCCCCCCCAAGTGCATTACCTTACATTTCTCCACATTAAACCTCATTTGTCATGTACAGTGCCTTGAAAAAGTAGTCATACCCCTTGAAATTTTCCACATTTTGTCATGTTACATACAAAAATGTAAATGTCTTTTATTGGGATTTTATGTGATAGACCAACACAAATTGGCACATAATTGTAAAGTGGAAGGAAAATGATAAATGATTTTCAATTTTTTTTACAAAAAAATATCTAAAAAGTGTGGCGTGCATTTGTATTCAGCCCCCTTTACTCTGATACCCCTAACTAAAATCTAGTGGCACCAAATGCCTTCAGAAATCACCTAATCAGTAAATAGAGTCCACCTGTGTGTAATTTTAACTCAGTATAAATACCGCTGTTCTGTGAAGCCCTCAGAGGTTTGTTAGAGAGCCTTAGTGAACAAACAGCATCATGAAGGCCAAGTAACACACCAGAAAGGTCAGGGATAACGTTTTGGAGAAGTTTAAAGCAGGGTTAGGTTAAAAAAAATATGTAAAGCTTTGAACATCTCACTGAGCACTGTTCAATCCATCATCTGAAAATGGAAATAGTATGGCAAACCTACCAAGACGTGGCCGTCCACCTAAACTGACAGCCCTGGCAAGGACAGCATTAATCAGAGAAGAAGCCAAGAGGCCCATGGTAACTCTGGAGAAGCTGCAGAGATCCACAGCTCAGAAGGGAGAATCTGTCCACAGGACAACTATTAGTCGTGTACTCCACAAATCTGTTCTTTACGGCAGAGTGGCAAGAAGAAAGCCACTGTTGAAAGAAAGCCATAAGAAGTCCTGCTTGCCATGTGGCGGACTCAGCAAACATGTGGAAGAAGGTGCTCTGGTTAGATGAGATCAAAATTTAACTTTAACTTTGGCCTAAAAGGAAAATGCTGTGTGTGGCAGAAAACACTGCACATCACCCTAAATACACCATCCCCACCGTGAAGCATTGTGGTGGCAGCATCATGTTGTGGGGATGCTTTTCTTCAGCAGAGACAGGGAAGCTGGTCAGAGTTGATGGGAAGATAGATGGAGCCAAATACAGGGCAATCTTAGAAGAAAACCTGTTAGAGTCTGCAAAAGACTTGAGACTGGGGCGGAGGTTCACCTTCCAGCAGGACAACGACCCTAAACATACAGCCAGAGCTACAATGGAATGGTTTAGATCAAAGCATATTCATGTGTTAGAATGGCCCAGTCAAAGTCCAGACCTAAATCCAGAGCTTGAGCTATTTTGCAAAGAATGGGCAAAAAAATGTCACTCTCTATAGATGTGCAAAGCTGGTAGAAACATCCCCAAAAAGACTTGCAGCTGCAATTGCAGCAAAATGTGGTTCTACAAAGTATTTTACATATTAATTGGTAAAAAAAAATTGAAAACCATTTAGAATTTTCCTTTCACTTCACAATTATGTGCCACTTTGTGTTGGTCTAGCACATAAAATCCCAATAAAATACATTTACGTTTTTGGTTGTAACATGACAAAATGTGGAAAATTCCAAGGGGTATGAATACTTTTTCAAAGCACTGTAGTTGCCAACCCCATTATTTTGTTCAGGTCTTTCTGTAAAATGTCTATATCCTGCTGTGACATTATTGCCCTGCTTATTTTTGTGTTGTCTGCACAACCTGATATTGAGCTATTTATCCCACCCTCTATATCATTTATGAATACATTAAACAGAATTGGTCCCAAGACAGAGCCTTGGGGTACCCCACTTACCACTCCAGACTAGTCTGAGTACATGTTATTTATCACCACCCTTTGGACACGCCCCTGTAACCAGTTTTCTATCTAAGAACAAACCATATAGTCTATGTCTGCAGACCTCAGCTTGTAGATTATGCGTTTATAAGGAACTCTATCGAATGCTTTTGCAAAATCCAGATACACAACATTCCACAGGTCTTCCCCTATCTAGATGGCAGCCCACTAGAATGTTAACAGATTGGTCTGGCATTTGAACTTGTAGCAGATATAAAAAAAGACACAGCCCTGTAATCTTTAATACTTTATTAAATGTATTTTTAAATGCAAGCACTGTAAGTATCCGAATTTGACCTGATGACAGCCTCTGTACAGCAGAGCTCGCACACTAGTAAAAGGAGAAGCAGTACCAACAGCCAATTTGTTCTAAGGCAGTGATCATGGTTTAACAAAAAATGCTGATAATGGGAGAAAGCAGAGTGGCAGAGAGATGAGACCATCAGTCTACTGCTTCTCCGTTCACTATCTAGTCACAGGCTGGGGGAGGGCATCGCCTGCAAGTGTTACCGATCTGCAGCAGAGAAAAATTCAGGTCTCCTGCCCTGCCAGACAGGACTATACTATGTGGCATAGCTGTGTAAATTTCAAGACTGCATAGACAAAAATACAAACTCTGTGGTCAATAAAATAGCTCTTACACGGGCTCATGCACACTGCAGCTCAAAAGAAGCTGTTTTTACACACCTTTGTTTTTTCCTCTGCCTAAAAGCGCATTTTTTTTCCACAAACACTACCGAATGACCACAAAGCAAAATTAGTGCCAATCACCATTTTCATTCAGAGAGAGAGAGAAAGAGTAGAGAGATCACTGTGAGGAGCAGAGATATATATATATTTTTTTTTTACTGCAATCATCATGAATCATTATTTAAAAAGGACTGTCTTATACTGCTAAGAAGAGTTTTTGTGCTGCTTGAACTGCTTATAAAGACAAGTTGATAAGTTGACTGAACTGTCTGAGCTTGTTTATATATATATATATATATATATATATATATATATATATATATATATATATATATATATATATATATATATATATATATATATATATATATATATATATATATATATATATATATATATATATATATATACACACACACATTTTTTTTTTTTTTACTTTTTTCTATGTAAAGGACAATCTTCAACAGGATGAACAGCTTAAAAAAATAAATAAAGAATAAAAAAACATTTTCTTTCCTACTCTACCCCAAGCTGAGAAAAGTTTACTTAAAAAACAAAAAACAAAACAAACATGTCATACTCATCCGCTCCTGCAGCTCTGCATGCTCATTCACACACAGCACCATCCCCTCTCTCCCCTGATTGGCTCAGTGATTGTGATTGACAGCAGCGGGAGCCAATGGCTCCCACTGCTGGCTCAGCCAATGAGGAGGCAGAGTCCCCGGAGAGCTGAGGCACCCGTGCGCATCGCTGGATCAAGATGGAGCTTAGGTAAGTATTATGGGGAGCTGGGTAGCTGCTGCACAAAGAAGGTTTTTTACCTTTATGCTCAAGAACCTTGAGCTTTTACAACCACTTTCAATACACACTGATAACTGATTACTGTTAAAGTTGAAGTTCAATTTGCTTATATTTTAACTTCCCTGGTCCCCTGCCATCAAAATGGCAATTAAATTTACAGATCCAACTCTTTTTTTAAGTGGTTGTTAAGCCACTCTAACCTGTATACACCATCAGCACTGCCTCCTATTGTAGTATCCCCCTCTGTGTATGATTTATAAAAATAACTGCTGCAAATACCTAATTTCACAGCCGAGATTGCTATCACATGACCAGCCAGCTTTCTCCTTTCCTCCTCTGAGAGATGCAGCGGCGTGGCTGAGATTCCTCTGCTGATGTCAGTCTGGAGGGGAGGAGGAGATGGAGAGAGCTGGCTGGTCATGTGGTCGCAAGCTTGGCTCTTAAATGAGGTATTTACAGCATTTATATTTCTAAATCATTCACAGAAGGGGACATTGCGATAGGAGGCAGTGGTTTTTATTTTTGCGCTATAAACAACTTTTACTTTTTGCTATGAGAAATATCCCACATTTTTTTTTCCAAAAAAACAATTTTTTTCCTCAGTTTAGGCCGATATGTATTCTTCTACATATTTTTTGTAAAAAAATAAATAAAAAATATCGCAATAAGCGTATATTGATTGGTTTGTGCAAAAGTTATAGCGTCTAGGGGATAGATTTATGGCATTTTTATTATATATATATATATATATATTTTTTTACTAATAATGGCTGAAATCTGCGATTTTTATCGGGACTGCGATATTACGGCGGACATATCGGACACATTTTTGGGACCATTGACAATTATGCAGCGATCAGTGCTATAAAAATGCACTTATTACTGTATAAATGTCACTGGAAGGGAAGGGGTTAACACTAGGGGGCGATCAAGGGGTTAACTGTGTTCCCTCACTGTGTTCTAACTAAAGCGGGGGTGGGGCTTACTAGGGGAAGAGAGAGATCGGTGTTCATACTTTGTATGAACACACGATCCGTCTCTTCTCCCTTGAAAGAACCCGGGATCTGTGCGTTTAGACACACAGATCCCGGTTCTCGCTCTGTCGCGAGCGATCGCGGGTGCCTGGCATTCATCGCTCCTGCCGGGCACTCGCATCGGCAGCGAGCCGTGGGCACGCGCTCGCTCCCCAGTGGCCACAATGGGACGCGACTAAAGGTAACGTCGATTTGCCCAGCCGAGCCAACCTGCCGCAGTAAAACTGAGGCGGCTGGTCAGGAAGTGGTTAATTGAACAAGCTGAAGTTAGAAGTTCATTAGCTACCATGCACAGCTGCACCAGATTTTGCACTGACCAGTTTTGTCTTAAATATGACCCACTTTCAGAACACGAAATTCAGTAATTAATCGCCATCAGAATAGCTGCTTGTTTGTGTTCTGTGTTCCGATGTCCTGTGCTGCAGAAAAGCAGGCAAACTACAACAATCTACTTTAATAGAAAAGAATGGAGGAGGGACAAGGAGGTTTCTGTGTCTCTTCAGGACAATGCTATTCAGAGCGGAATTTCAGATATGGCAACTTTTACATATTTACAGTGGTCCAGCTTGGACCAACGTAAGCTTGTATGTTGCATACGTGTGGGATCCCCATAGCGGCTGGTACTCTGGAAATCATTGTAGTAGGCACTGCCTAGCTTCTGAGCCTCACGCAAAGCAGCTGCCCTGCTGTTTTATAAACACAGAAGGCCAATGGCTCATCACAGGCACCATTCAGGGAACACTCCACATATTCCTTATGAAGGCAAATCATTCTACGGGTGAGGTCTAATCTAGTCCATCTAATCATACAACACTGCATTCATTGAGAAAATGCAGAGTTCCCGTGCTGGGCCATGGAGGGATGTACCAATGCTGCAAAAAGAAAAGCACAGTACTTAAGAAAAGGTTCACAGACAGGAAAGGCAGAACGTTTCCATTGATGGGGTTTTGATGTGCTCATCCAATTTTGTAATTTACCTCATCACCTGCCCATGTGCCCTTTTCTATGTGGGGCGCACTATTAGATCCATGAGCGCACCAGATTTGGGGAAGATAGAAGGAATTTGGAGAACAGTGCCCCCAAATAAAGCATCACCTGTCATTTCACCCTATGTCACCATAGTGGTCCCTGCCTGCTTAAAGTTTGGTCAATGCAATCTATACCCCCCCCCCCCAATCTTTCCAAAGGTGAGAGGTGTAAGAGACCATGCTCCAAAGAGAACTATTTGATTTTTAGTTTCAGTAGTTTAAAAAGAGGCCTGAATGAAAACCTTGAGGTTCACTCTATCCTTTAATCCACTAGGGGGGCTCACAGCTTTGTCCTCCCACATCCTCATCATTTACTTCTTTTTTTTTCACTCCTCACAAACCATCATAATCTATGCAGTCCTGGCCTCAAGTTTTGGGTGGAGGAACTTGATTGGCCTGCAGTCCTGAACCAGGGATGTTTTCATGTTCTAGCATATACTTTGTGTGTTGGAGAGGGAAGGACTCATGTACGTGGGTATATAGTTATATTCCTGGCGCTTGTTCACGTGATGCTTATTGCTCAGTATAGAATTTTATGTACCTCTCCCTTTCCCTCTTACTCTGAATTAACCTTGCTTTATGCACATGTACAAACCATCCTTTACATCTCTTCTTTTTATTCATTTTGTTATTTATTTGTCATATTTTCTTAACCATTTAGCTATTCACCCAATTACTTGTCTATACTTAAGATCCAAGTTCAATGGATTTTTATATGAATTACTACACCATGTAAAAAATGTTTTAAAGTGGTTGCAAAGGTAAAACATTTTTTACCTTACTGCATTCTATGCAGTAAGGTAAAAAATGTTTTACCGTATATACTCGAGTATAAGTCGAGTTTTTCAGCACATTTTTTTGTGCTGAAAGTGCCCTCCTCGACTTATACTCGAGTCAAGCACTTTTCTGCAGTAAAAAATTTCATTTTCCGAACCGACTTTGGGGCCCCGTATCTCAGGGTCACTTGGTGCTAGGAACTCCAAATTTGGTGTGCAAACCCAGTAGAACTGGTACCACAATATATCCAATGGAGTTCCTAGCACTAAGTGGCCCCGAGATACGGGGCCCCAAAATATGTTCGGAAAATGTCATTCTCTGCTGCAGAAAAGTGCTTGACATTTTCTGAACCGATTTTGGGGCCCCGTATCTCAGGGCCACTTAGGGCTAGGAACCCCAGCTTTGGATATTTTATGGTGCTAGTTCCACTGGGTTTGCAAATTTGGGGTTCTTAGCACTAAGTGGCCCCAAGATACGGGGCCCCAAATTTGGTCAACTGTGTCCATCTGCAGCAATGTAATTTTGGGACCCTTTGGGTTCAGAGACCCCAAATTTTGGCTGCAGCTAGGGGGCATCTAGGAACCCTTAACTACCGAGTTTGAAGTTCGGGGGATCTATGGCTGTAAATGGGCACAGTGAGGCATGCAAATGGGCATTGTTGACCCTCTTTTCCACTTACAGTAGCTGTGCATTTCTCACCCTTGTCTTATACTCGGGTCAATAAGTTTTTCCCATTTGTTTGTGGTAAATTAGGGCCTCGACTTATACTCGGAACAACTTATACTCGAGTATATACGGTAAGTGCAGCTTCCCTAAATGCTCACCTGAGCCCCATCTCGGTCCAGAGCTGTGCACTCTGCAGCAGCTCTTCTCTCCTCTCCCAGCTCTCATAGGCTTGGCTGAGAGCAGCGGGAACCATTGGCTGCCGCTGCTGTCAGTCAAAATCTGTAAGAGCGGGGGACAGGGGCCGAGCCGGACTGTGTGTCTGAATAGACACACACAGCCTGGCTTGGGAGCGAGCCCGCATGAGTGCCCCCCCATGGAAAGCAAAGGGGAAGGGCTAGGAGCAACAGCGGGGGGGGGGGGGGGCTGAAAAGAGGAGGATCGAGGCTGCTCTGTGCAAAACCATTGCACAGAGCAGGTATGACATGTTTTTTTTTATTTAAAAAAAATATGAACATTTAACATCACTTTAAGCTCGCTTTCCCACTCTATACATACTGTATATATTTATATATCTTAATACTGCTTATACTCCCCAATAAGTATTTCTTAGTTTCTATTTTATTTATTTTTATGTTATTTATTATTTTTTGATCTTATTTATTATCAATCAATTATTCATGATGTATGAAAGATCATTTCCATTGCTTTTGTTCTATATTAGCTTTTTGGCATGGTTATAATTTATTATTCACATCTAATCAGCGCATTATTTATTTAATATACTTAATATATCTACTTACTTTTTACAATCTACACATCATTTGCTAATTGACCTTGTTTCTGCTTAGTCCTAAAGTCATTTGTCACAGTGTTATAGGGACACCACCTCTGATCAGCAAAGGTAACAACTGCAGAGCGTGATATGTATATATTTAACCCGAAGGGTAGCCAGTACCTAGACAAAGGGGACAATCTACTTCCCAAAATGCATATCCTACCATCTTTTACGTCAGGACATAAGCATGTCAGAGCCCAGACTTGAACCCAATTGAACATCTCTGGAGAGATCTGAAAATGGCTGTCCACCGACGCTCCCCATCCAACGTGATGGAGCTTGAGAGATCCTGCAAAGAGGCATGGAAGAAACTGCCCAAAAATAGGTGTGCCAAGCTTGTAGCATCATACTCAAAAAGACTTGAGGCTGTAATTGGTGCCAAAGGTGTTTCAACAAAGTATCGAGCAAAGGCTGTGAATACCTATGTACATGGTATTTTTTTTTCTTTTTGATAAATTTGGAAAGATTTCAAACTTCTCTCACATTGTCATTATGGGGTATTGTTTGTAGAATTTTGATGATGGATTTAATCCATTTTGGAATAAGGCTGTACAATAACAATGTGGAAAAAGTGCTGTGAATACATTCCAGATGCACTGTACGTGCCAGGAGAGATCACAGTAGAAGTGTGTGTAAACTGAATTTAGGTGTAGTGTGTCTTATTTACCGAGTTAGGTGCAGTGTTCTGCACACACATCAGAAATGTTGTCTGGCCCTGTGTGATCACAGCAAATAACATAATCTGGATTTAGCACGGCTCCTGGCAGAAGGGTTCAGAAATCCAAGAATATTTAATTAACCACTTAAGCCCCGGACCATTTCGCTGGCCAAAGACCAGAGCACTTTTTGCGATTCGGCACTGCGTCGCTTTAACTGACAATTGCGCAGTCGTGCGACGTGGCTCCCAAACAAAATTGATGTCCTTTTTTTCCAACAAATAGAGATTTCTTTTGGTGGTATTTGATCACCTCTGCGGTTTTCATTTTTTGCGCTATAAACAAAAATAGAGCGACAATTAAAAAAAAAAAATTTATTTTTTTTATTATTTTTTACTTTTTGCTATAATAAATATCCCCAAAAAATATATATAAAAATGTTTTTTTCTTCAGTTTAGGCTGATATGTATTCTTCTACATATTTTTGGTAAAAAAAAATTAGGTCAACAGCAACCAATCAACACCATTGTCATGTTAAGCGTTATGTCAGTTTTACTTGTAGTGAAAACCAATACAACATAAAAGTTATCACATAAATTTGCTATACATCCCCCTTAACTTTGACCAGACAGGTACCCAAACGATCCAACCTCCGTCCGGAGGCGGTCTACCATAGCGCAAGGATACAGTTTCGCGGCTCCCCACGTGTTCTATCAGACACTCTCCGTGGGATTGTTACGCTCTCCACCCCCCCCATCCCCCCCCGCCCCCATAATGACATTATTTAAAGGAGAAATGCCCATCCCCAAATGTACAGTATGCAATTCTTCAACCGCTCCCTAATCATTCTAGCCCCTCAAAACATTCACCTTTCCGTGTTACCATATCTACAAGGGATCCTGTGCTATGTCTCGCTGTGGTTAATCAGACACCGTATCCATGGACGCCATACACCCCCCCCCTCCCCAAACCTTCTCAAATTTGTTCAGAGCCCCTCTGCTCAAGTATGTAGCTTTGCAAAAGGGTACTGCCTTGTTGACCAATGCTTTCCAAGTCTCTAAGGTCGGTGACACAGAGCTCTTCCATGAAAGGATAATGCGCTTTTTAGCATAGAATAGTAGGAAGGTAAGAAGGGTCCGTATGGCCAGAGGCTCCACTAAATGTAGAAGACATACTTCGATGGACATAGGGATAGAAATGGAAGTGACCGACCTTATACAGGAGGCAATAGTTTGCCAATAAGGCTTAATTAGTGGGCATTCCCAGAAAATATGCATAAAGTTAGCTACGGGTGCAGCGCATCTCCAGCACAGGGAGTGCTGATTCCCAAACATCTTTGCCAATCTAGCCGGGGTGAGATATATTCTGTGCAGGAATTTGTAGTGAATCAATCTATCTCTGCTAGATGCTAGACATTGAAATGCAGTCTCCCACACATCGTCCCAGTCATCTCTGTTCAACCCTGGAGCTATAGCCTCCCAAGCTCTCCTGCAAGGCCCCAACAGGAGGGTTGTTTCATGGAATAGGTCTTTATATAGGCAGGAAACAGGTTTTTGCATTGATTCACCGCAAGTCAGTAGCTCTAGGTCACTGGGCTCAAGGGGCTCCCCACCAAATTGCGAACAAAAAGCATGCCGCAACTGAATGTACCAGAAGAAGTGTATGTTTGGCAGATCGTATTTCAGTTTTAATCCATCAAATGACAATAAAGTACCGTTTGATACAATGTGGGGCAAGATTTTAATAGAGGCAGCTGTATCCTCCACCTCTGATATACGGTGCTCCGCTTCAGTGAGGCTTCCTCTAAAAATTGTCCATGTCTTGTCTTATTTGTCTGCATTCAATAGTCAGAGTATCAATTTTTCTCCCCACAAAGGACTTACTGTCTGCTATGGCCGCCAGGATCATCGCGGTGGACTGCTCCCCCAATGGCTCTGGGTCTGCCTGCGGTGTTGTAGAGGCCCCCTCACGAGCCGGTGAGCTGAGAGCTGCCATCGTCAGGCCTGTCTGTACTGCGACAGATGCTGGAGGCACGAAGGTAGTGGGCAAAATGTATGGACAGCTGCCTTCTTGGAGAATCTGCGTTTGCCTGTCATGAAAAGGACGGTTGCGTCCCCTTTAGGAGTTAGTGGTTTTCAGAGAGGGAGGCTTCATACAGGGGCAGCAGATATTCCCAACTGATGCAAAGTTGTGTTCCCACACTGATACCTATTGGAGCTGGCCGACAGCCTCTAGGCACTGCACTTATTGCCTGTCCCCTTCAGAGATGCTTTTGCTGGGGTAGGAGTATGGGACCGCTGTTCTGTCCACGGATAACGGCACCCGGCTGAGGGGGATGCAGCAGGCCCTGTAGGCCTCAAGATGGCGGCGGGCCGTGGATGAGAGGAGCCGGTGTCTTGCCGAGAAAGTTCCCTCGGGGGGATAAGGACCCCCCTGTACTGCGCAGGCTCTTCCAGTCCTCAAGATGCACCAAGTCATGATTTCAGGATTTCACTCAGATGAAGTGGCTGTGGTAATTACTAAGGCAGTGAAACTGATCAAATCACCTGTGCAAAATAATGGGCAGCCAGAAAACATGACCTGGTGGTGCGCCTTGAGGACTGGAATTGAGAAACACTGGTCTAACTCACTAAATCTTCCTAAAACATCTCCAGTGGTCATACTAAACTGTGTGGATAGACAAATCTTTCGCTATTGTCTGCACTATATAACAGCCTGTAATAAATAAATAAAATTGTTAAAGCAACAAAAATTATTTATAGGACAAGAAGATTAAAGTGGAGTTCCACCCAAAAATGAAACTTCCACTTTTTGGATTCCTCCCCCCCTCCGGTGTCACATTTGGCACCTTTCAGGGGGGAGGAGGGAGCAGATACCTGTCTAATACAGGTATTTGCTCCCACTTCCTGGCATAGCTCACCGTGGCGCTTGCGGTGACCTATGCCACTTCCGGCGCCTACCCCGTCCTCCCCCGCTGTATTCTGTGAGACAGAACACAGCAGGGACCTAAGAGGATGCGCAGCGCAACTCGCGCATGCGCAGTAGGGAACCAGGAAATGAAGCCGCACGACTTCACTTCCTTATTCCTTTACCGAGGATGGCGGCGGCAGCAGCCGAGAGACGGCTGCCGACATCGCGGGCTCCCTGGACAAGTAAGTGTCCATATATTAAAAGTCAGCAGCTGCAGTATTTGTAGCTGCTGGCTTATAATATTTTTTTTTTCAGCGGACCTCCTCTTTAATAATATTTAAATAATAAAAACAAACAGTAAATTCAGTGATGCACAACACTTCTCTTAGATACATGGAGTCTAATTCTAAAGATCCCATTTAAAGCAAAAACAAATATGTAATATATTGCAGCTTACCAATCCTTAGGAGGTAGTGGCTGCATTTTTGAGGCATTTCCCCACCCCTTTATTTCATCCCCTGATTCAAACCAGTAACACGCCTCTGGTCTTAGGCAGACCATAGACCACGGGTTGCAGGAAAGAAATTTGCACGATTCCCCCATCAACAGAGACAGTGCTGACAGGGGAATCTCTCCTGCCAAGATAATGTCTTCTCCCAGCGGGAGGTGGGGAAAGTCGTTCCCCCTGGGAAAAAACAGAGAATATTGCTAGAGGCTATAGCAGGCGCTAGTGATAATCACAAGTAAAATCCAGCAGGCTGGTTGCACCCAAGTTGACGGATTGATCAAATTGGTACATTCAGCCTGCCCATACACCTGCTGAAACAGCCAAGAATCAAACCACAAAAGGCTGGCCTTAGACCCCTTTCACACTGAGGCGTTTTTTTGGCACTAAAAAAAATAGCCTCTGAAAAGTGCCTCCCATTCATCCCAGTGTGTCTTTTCACACAGTGGCGGTGTGCTTGTGGGACGCAGCATCTTTGGGGCGGGTTGGGAGCGCTGTAACTAGCGCTCCCAAAACCCCCCTGCCCATTGCAATGAACGGGCAGCGCTTTCAAAGCCCAT
Organism: Lithobates septentrionalis; assembly: GCA_037952835.1. Classification (NCBI taxonomy): domain Eukaryota; kingdom Metazoa; phylum Chordata; class Amphibia; order Anura; family Ranidae; genus Lithobates; species Lithobates septentrionalis. The sequence continues at coordinate 5,003,487 of JBBDGP010000672.1, forward strand.
TAAAAGCATTTTGAAAGCGCAGAGAAACTGGAATTTTTACCTTGTTTTTAAGGTAAAAACCGCCCCACTAGCGGGCGAAAAGCGCCATTAAAACAGCGCTAAAGCGCCACAAAGACGAGCGGTGCTTTAGCGCTACCGGCCGAGTGCTGCAATGTGAAAGGGGTCTCAGGGTGTCTGCATTCTGGATGAGGTAGTAAAGCAGACACCTTTAAGTCTAGCACACATGGGCGGAATGTCGGTCAGCATCCACCCGTTCAAAAGAAACCGGCCAACATTCGGCCTGTGTGTACTGCAGTTGGTCCGACAGAAGCCGGCCGTTCGGCCAGCTTCTGTCGAAGGGGTATGACCGAAAAAGATCTGCCGATTGGCTTCCGATCAGCGTTCTCATCCTTTGGCTGAGAGCGCAGACCGAAGCGTTTTGGCAGGGGGCTGCCCCCCTGTCAGAACACAATAGAACAGCAGGAGAGATGGCTGTACTAATGTTGGATATTTAGTACAGCAGCTCCTTCTGATTGAAAAAAAAACCTACTAGTGTGTACTAGGCTTTAGTTTCATGTGCTAGGCTTTAGAGAGCAGCAGTGTCAGTCTGGGGGAAAGAGGGGAGTACTAGCAGATTTCGATAAATTTGACTAAAGTCGGCCATAGACGGATCTAAACTTGGCCCGGTTTAATTGGACAAATTTCAATCCATCTATGGGCAGGCTTGGTTGTACTGAAGTTGATCGATCGACCTCAGTACAACCAGCCTGTTTATTTTTTTTGTTCGATCACTGCAGACAGCTATAGCTGGGAAACCTCCTGTTGTCAGAATACATAGCGCAGTGGAGGGATTCCCTTCCTTGAGCGATCTTCTCTCCCATGAAACAATGTTGAAGGAAAGAAATTTGCAAAGTGGCTTGTGATAGATGAGTCAGCTTGGAAATTACAAAGGTCACAGATCACATGCTGTACCTAAACAAATATATGACAGAAAACCATCAGCCTTTCAGTAATACTGTGAATTCCTTTCTGTGAAGACATTATTTTGACACTCGTATACCTCTAACTGACAAGCATACCTGCAGTTTTATGAATCTTAGCTCCTGCGTTTGCCCCTTCTTCAAGTGTGTTTTATAGGAACAGAATTTTTTAATAAAAGCTTTTCCCTCTCTGCTGGATCTGGGCTGTCAATTATATATAGTGATTACATCAGCTTCTCATTTTAAAACAGTATGCTCCTTTTCCGTTAGAGGAGAGATCTACTCCACCCAAAGCTGATAATGCTCAATAAAAATATATATACAAATGTAAACATTGCCTACCCAGGAATTGAAGATGGTGGTGTGCATTCCAAGAGGGTGGTGAAAGAAGGGGTGTACTTTGCAATACTATGGAGGGTTTATATTAAAACTCAGCTTGTTCAATTAGCTTTGAAAAATGAAAACTAGAAGCTGATTGGTTGCCTATCAGTACAACCAGCCTGTTGGGTTTTTCTTGTGAGATCACTGCCAGCAGCTATTGCCGCCAACAGTGATCATTGTATTCTGATGGCGGGGAAGCCTCCCGCTGTTAGAACACAATAGCGCAGCTTTTGGCAGGCTATACATTATGCAATTTTCTTTCCATCAACCATGGGTTGAAGGAAAGAAGATTGCTTCATTTCCCCAAAGAGTGTTAATTTTGACATCAATTTTTTATTAAGTGTTAGTAATAGTCTTTTGACTAAAATGCCATTTTAGTTTTAGTCGTATTTTAGTGGAATCGAATGGGTTTGGTTATATTATATTATATTATTTCTTGAGAACTGCCAAACACATACTCTTGGAGTACAAATCTAATAACATGTTTATTATTTATAGTATCAAGGTTTCAACATGCACTACAGACACAGATTTAGCTGTTGTGATATAAATTAAAGTAATCATCCATTCACAGAATGTGAATGGGAAAACTACAAGGTCCAACAGCATTTGCGTTTTTGTGCTATTTTATTGAGTCTTCCTGTCACAGTGTAACTGCCAGGTCATATCGGAGGTACGGTCAGACAGCTACACAGACAGTCTGCAGGACCATGGCATTACACCCACAATCTGCTAATCGTGGGTGCAATGCTTTACAGGTCAATTACAAAAAATAAATAAATAAATAATAAAATGCATATTTTATTTTTTTTACCTATACATGCAAGTTATTTTCTCCATATATAGTTAGTGTACATGAACTATTATATAGTTTTGTGAAACACGGTTTTCACTTTGGCTGCAAAGGAGTCTTTGCTTAGTTTGGAAGAGACAAGCCCCCCCCCCCCCCCCCCCCCCCACCCCTAGTTATGAGTTATATTTACAGAGTCTATTGCAGTCTTGCACTAAACTGTGTGGAGGTAAAACATTTACAGCACAGCTTCCAGCTATAGGGCTGCTTGATGTTCCCTTCTCCTTGCAAACCATGTGTTCTTCCCCAACCTAAAGCTGGGGATTTTTTTTTTTGTTCAACTACTAGCTTGAATGAAAAAGAAAAAGAAAAACTCACAGATCCCCGCATCCTCACAAGTGATGTGCATGCAGGGATCTCCCCTGCTGTGCTCTTGTAATCTGACAGCGGGGACTCCAGAAACACCTCCAACTCAGAATACACTGATCAGGGCTACAGCGGCTGAAGGAATGCTGGTTTTCCAGCAGGACCGTTCAACAGAAGTCAATTGTAAGCCAAGGCTACACACAGAGTGAAATTCGTCCGGTTCCTGCTGAAACAGCTGAATTGCGATGCATGTCTACCCAGCTTTAGGGTGGGTGTTTTGTAAACTCAAAAGTCATTTTCATAGTCCCAATCTGCAGTTTTCAATAAAATAATCCTTGGTGACCCCGTCATGAAGGTCTTTGTTAAAGTGATAGTAAAAGCATTTCTTTTTTTTACTTAAAATAAAACATGCTATACTTACCTGCGCTGTGCATTGGTATCGCAAAAAGCTGCCCCTTACCGCCTCTTCTGGGGTCCCCTGGCAGCGTTCCTCCTCTTCTCCATATGACTCCAATAGCTTCTAGGCCAGGGTGTGTGTGTGTCTATAGACACATATAGCAAGCCTCGAAAACACCCCCCCCCCCCCCATTGGATTTGATTGACAGTAGCGGGAGTCATTGGCCTCGGTCCCATGAGATCAGGAACAGAGGCCAGCGCTGTTGCAGACGGGCACAGCGCTGGATCGATACATGACTCAGGTAAGTATTTAACCGCTTCAGCCCCGGAGGATTTTACCGCCTTCCTGACCAGAGCACTTTTTACAATTTGGCATGGCGTCGCTTTAACTGACAATTGGGCGGTTGTGCGATGCTGTACCCAAAACAAAATTTGCATCCTTTTTTTCACACAAATAGAGCTTTCTTTTGCTGGTATTTGATCACCTCTGCGTTTTTTTATTTTCTGCGCTATAAATAAAAGAACAGCGACAATTTTGAAAAAAACACAATATCTTTTACTTTTTACCATAATAAATATCCCACTTTTTTAAAAAAAAAAACAAAAAACAAATTTTTTCCTCAGTTTAGGCCGATATGTATTCTTCTACATATTTTTGTTAAAAAAAAAAAAATCGCAATAAGCGTATATTGATTGCTTTGCACAAAAGTTATAACATCTACAAAATAGGGGATAGATTTATGGCATTTTTATTTATTTATTTATTTTTTACTAGTAATGGCGGCGATCTGCAAATTTTATTGGGACTGCAATATTGCAGCGGACAAATTGGACACATTTTTTGGGACCATTGACAATTATACAGCGATCAGTGCTATAAAAATGCACTGATTACTGTAAAAAATGTCACGGGCAGGGAAGGGGTTAACACAAGGGGGCGATCAAGGAGTTAACTGTGTTCCCTCTCTGTGTTCTAACTGTAGGGGGGATGGGACTTGCTAGGGGAAGAGAGAGATCCGTGTTCATACTTTGTATGAACACACAATCAGCCTCTTCTCCCCTCAGAGAACCGGGATCTGTGTGTTTACACACATAGATCCCAGTTCTTGCTGTGTCACGAGTGATCACGGGGGCCCGGCGGTCATCACGCCCCCCATGCACTCGCATCGGCGTGCACACCCCTAGTGGCCACAGGGCGAAGCGACGTAACAGAACGTTGTTTCGCCCAGCCGTGCCATTCTGCCGCAGTAAAATTGCGGCGGCTGGTCGGCAAGTGGTTAAAAAGGGGGGGGGGGGGGGGGCAAACAACTTGTGAAAGTTTTTTGTACTGTAATGCATTATAGTAAAAAAAAAAAAAAAAAAATCCTTGCGACTTTAGAACCACTTTAAAGCACCTACTGTTATTGGTTGATAGCGCTCTATCCCTGTCTCCCAACTGTGTTCCATCACTGTCAACCAATCACATGGGCTTCTAATGGAGACTACAAGTGACCATTTCAAAATTCAATATGCACGTACAGTTCAATGTTGTCACCTTCTGGAAACCCACCCTGAAAAAGGTCATGTAGCCATTGCTGGAATGCATATTTACAGGATGCAGCAAAGAGGCTGCAGGAGGTCAGCAGCACCAAGATGTAAGGAAGTTTGAAAAAAGGTGAAAACAAGTATTATAGTTAAAAAAAGCTAATAGTTTATGATACACAGTGCTTTTGGTTTAGGTTTATATCTAGTTTAATATTCATTAATCTTGGCAGGTAGCTAGAATTAAATATACACTATATTGTCAAAAGTATTGAGATGCCTGCCTTTACACACACATTATCTTTAATGGCATCCCAGTCCTAGTCTGTAGGGTTCAATATTGAGTTGCCCCACCCTTTGCAGCTATAACAGCTTCAACTCTTCTGGGAAGGCTGTTCGGAAGGTCTAGGAGTGTGTCTATGGGAATGTTTGACCTTTCCTCCAGAAGTGCATTTGTGAGGTCAGGCACTGATGTGGATGAGAAGGCCTGGCTCGCAGTATCCACTCTAATTCATCCCAAAGGTGTTCCATCGGGTTGAGGTCAGGACTCTGTGCAGGCCAGTCAAGTTCCTCCACCCCAATCACGCTCATCCATGTCTTTATGGACCTTGCTTTGTGCACTGGTCCAAATCATTTGGTGGAGGGGAGATTATGGTGTGGGGTTGTTTTTCAGGGTTTGGGCTTGGCCCTTATAGTTCCAGTGAAGGGACATTTTGGACAATTTGATGCTCCCAAGTCTGTGGGAACAGTTTGGGGATGGCCTCTTCCTGTTCCAACATGACTAAGCATCAGTGCACAAAGCAAAGTCCATAAAGACATGGATGAGTGAGTTTGGACAAGCATAGTACCAATCACATATCTCTCATATGCTAATAGCAGCTTCATTTTCTGACGTTGCATCTAACCCTGACCCAACTTCAGGGGACCATTGGTCTCTAGACAGCTTCACTGACCTAGAGTGGGGTGAGAGAGGGGTTTTAGAAAAAAAAATTCTATTCAACTATGTATTCTTAACGCAAAAAAGTACTCTCTATTACACTCAGCCTCCTCCAAAAGGTATTTATTTTTTGCTCTTGCACGGTTATGGTCTGACTTCCTTTTAGAGTGTAGCTATGTTTATTGCCCATGGTCCCACTGTATGTAGAATCGTAGCCACCCTCTCAGAAAAGAAAATTGCGTCATCTATGGCTTGCTTACATGCACTACTCGTTCCAAACCGAAGCGCACGCGCGCGGGGGGGGGGGGGGGTAGTGGGGTAAAGGTTCAAGAGCTCAGGACATTACGAGGAGGTAGAAAAACACAGTAAAAACAATTTCATGAAAAATAGATTTCAGGGCTATTAGGAGATGGATTTTTATGGAATATTTTTGGAGAAAGCTACCTGCCAATGGTCTGCCCTGGACAATCATCAACAGGAAAGGCTGCATTCACACCTGAGCATTTTGTAGCTTGAAGCTCGAAACTCAAAAGGCACTCAACAAGCAAAATCCCATTGATTTCAGTGGCCCCTGTTCACATCTGAGCTCAGAATTTTTTATTGACTGTGTGACTTTTATTACGCTATTAAGTCTTTTGTGTCTATACATGTTTTACATTTACACAAAACAAACTGTACTTAGCAAGCCAGCAATATGTTCACCGTTATCTGATTACACATAAAACCTGTACTAAGATGCTGTAAATACTTAAAGAGGTTGTAAACCTTTGGGTTTTTTCACCTTAATGCATCCTATGCATTAAGGTGAAAAAACACCTGGCAATGACCGGCCCCCCAGCCCCCCCATTTTACTTACCCGAGCCCTGGAACTTGACCCGGCGGGGACGCCCTGTCTCTCTGCCCGGGATTCTCGGCTCTTGATTGGATAGATTGATAGCAGTCTTTCTAATTTATTCTTTTATTGTTTTTTTTCTAATTTATAATTTTTTTTGAGCAATTTGTCTGCTATCTTTCCCCAAACCAACCAGCAATTTATGGCAACCTAAACTTTGAGTAACCCATTATTCTCAAGGGAGAAACTGGAAAAATTATGCTAGGTTGATTTTAGGTGACTATTTTTTTTTTCTCAGCAACCTCCCTACATTTCATAATTTTTTCACTGCATTTCAATGGAGCAAGTTTCCATGTTATCACTCAGACCCCTTTCACACTGAGGCGCTTTTTCACTAAAAATAGCCCCTGAAAACCGTTTCTCATTCATTTCAATAGAAGCTTTCACACTGGGGCGGTGCGCTGCAAAAAAGTCCTGCAAGCAGCATCTTTGGAGTGCTTTAAAAAGCGCCTCAAAAATGCCCCTGTCCATTGGGAAGCGCTTCCAAAGGGCCACAAAACGGCTTTTTATTTAAAAAAAAAAAATTTAAGGTCACTTACCCTTAAAGGTGGGGGTCCTGTGTAAGGTCACCTTACAGATTTTTTTCATAAAGGTGAACTTACACTTTATAAAAAAAGCACACTGCTAACACGCTAAAGCGCCGTAAAAATGCCTGATGTTTTATGGGCAGTTTTTGAGCGCCTCAATGTGAAAGGGGTCTTAGACTGTGTTAAGGCACATCATAGGTACATGACAGGTACTCACTTGTATATTGTCGCCACAATCTTGTCCGCTACATGTCACAGCACTAAACGACTCCCTGAAAGAGGAGAAGAAGTCAAAACAAATTACAAACTCTCCACAGATACTGATCATTTGTGTATCTAAACCCAGAAACAAAGAAAGTAATATATTACAGTTTACCAGTCTTTAGATGTGGTGGCTGCATTAGTTTTTTTTTCTTTTCTTTATTTTCACCAATTGATTCTGCTAGCTACCCATCCTAGGGTGGTGTTGTCACCCCAGGACAGGACTACAGAACATTTCCACATCTCCTCACCCCTGTTGTCCTCAGAGAACTGGGAACAATAGTAACCGATAAGAATACTGCACAGGAACTTATTTTACTGGGTTTCTGGGTGGCTCAACAAGTATTTTCTTACACAAATTCTACAGATATTCAATTTAAGGCTCAGGGGAGCAGTATTTTTAATATGAAACCAAAGTCAAGAACACAGGGTCATGGCCCCAAACTAACTTAGAAAGTATTATTTTACTGAAAGGGTGGTTGATGCTTGGAATAAACTTCCAGCAGAGGTAGTGAGACAGTCGACAGTAAATGGCTTCAGACATGTATGGGAGAAACATAGATCTATACTCAGAAAATCATACTACAAAAAAGTTATTTGTAAAAAAAAAAAAAGATGAAACATGTCTTTTTGTATACAAAAAAGGCAGGCTCAATGGACCACTCAGTCTTTTTTTCTGCTGTCACCTTTCTATGTTTCTAAAATACTTTTAGTGCTATATTGAGCAAATGCAAAGGGAGCAAATAAGAGAAATTCATTGCTAGGTGTAACATACATTTTAAGAGCAAAGGAAGGAGCGTACAGGTAAGACAAAACAGAATACAAACTGTTGACCGGTAAGACTGAATGTATGAAATCCGCTTTCTCAGCAAGGTAGGAAATACAGTACAGGCTAACAGAAACTAGTTTCTGTATTTACAGCCATCTAATAGCAATTATTAGCTTTATTCTATTAAATGTGCTTTTCGTGAAAATGCCAGCGGTAAAGTATTGATTGGTTGTAGGGAGTGTCTCTCATTTAGTAGAATTCTACAGAATACATTGGATTAGTTTGCCAAGTACGCATTTAAGTTAATATTTAGTGAACAATGATATTTATAAGTTAAACATTAACTATACAATCAACTGATCGGAATTTAGAATTTCACTAAAACAACATTAAGGATATAGAGCCAGATACTTGATAAATGTCCAAACCAGCTCACCTGCATATGCTCCGGAAATAGATCTGAGGTGTACGATTCATTTGCTTCTCCGCATTGACAAGTTTGAAGCCACAAGTTGATAAGCTTGTGACCCCCTGACATGCCACATATGGCATGTGATTTTTTTTTGGGGAAGGAGTGGGTACCCATTTTTTACAGGCACCCAGCTCCGACTTTCTCCCCTGCCTCCAGAAGGAAGATCACCTCTCCCCCCTCCCTCCCTGCAATCTTCTTGGACACCTCACAGGTCCCATAAGATTGCCCAGCCAATCGCAGCAGGCAGCGCAGCTCACGCATGCACAGTGCGCGCCCGGCTGTGGAGCCACAGCCAAGCACCCACAGTTAGAATGCCTGCGCCTCAGAGAGGAGAGGGAGAGGAGCGAGGCTTCCTGCCCCCGCATCGATGGACCGCGGGACAGGCGAGTGTCTGATTATTAAAAGTCAGCAGCTACGCTTTTTGTAGCTGCCGACTTTTAAATAGGTGGAACTCTGCTTTAAAGCGGAGTTCCACCCAAAAATGGAACTTCCGCTTTAAGTGCAGATGACCCCCTGACATGCCACATTTGGCATGTCATTTTATTAGGGGGGGGGGGGGGGGAGCGGATACCCTCTTTTTAGAGGGATCCAGCCCCCACTTCCTCCCGAGGCACCACGGCGCTGGCAGGAAGATCACCTCCCCCCCTCCCTCTCGGCAATCATCTGGGACACATTACAGGTCTCAGGTGATTGCCCTGCACACTACATGCACACGCACACTACATGACAAATATCACACAGTGTGGCACTACAATCATTTATTTATTCTCATTACAACAACAAGTGATCACGAAAACTCTTTGCTGTATAGAATGCGCCGGAACAATAATTCGATTCTCTGCATTTACAATAGTGCAAAACTATTGCATGATAACAAGAATATAAAATAAAGGGTTCCAGTGATAGTCATCAAATTTCCCATACAATAAAAGCTTCCACACTATCCAAAACTAAAAAAGAGATGGTTTTGTTTTTACACACTCTTCAATTAGAGTGAACTGGGAGACATGCCACATATGGCATGTGATTTTTTTTTGGGGAAGGAGTGGGTACCCATTTTTTACAGGCACCCAGCTCCGACTTTCTCCCCTGCCTCCAGAAGGAAGATCACCTCTCCCCCCTCCCTCCCTGCAATCTTCTTGGACACCTCACAGGTCGCATAAGATTGCTCAGCCAATTGCAGCACGCAGCGCAGCTCACGCATGCATAGTGCGCGCCCGGCTGTGGAGCCACAGCCGAGCGCCCACAGTTAGAATGCCTGCGCCTCAGAGAGGAGAGGGAGAGGGGCGAGGCTTCCTGCACCCGCATCGATGGACCGCGGGACAGGCGAGTGTCTGATTATTAAAAGTCAGCAGCTACGCTTTTTGTAGCTGCCGACTTTTAAATAGGTGGAACTCTGCTTTAAAGCGGAGTTCCACCCAAAAATGGAACTTCCGCTTTAAGTGCAGATGACCCCCTGACATGCCACATCTGGCATGTCATTTTATTAGGGGGGGGGGGGGAGCGGATACCCTCTTTTTAGAGGGATCCAGCCCCCACTTCCTCCCGAGGCACCACGGCGCTGGAAGGAAGATCACCTCTCCCCCTCCCTCTCGGCAATCATCTGGGACACATCACAGGTCTCAGGTGATTGCCCTGCACACTACATGCACACGCACACTACATGACAAATATCACACAGTGTGGCACTTCAATCATTTATTTATTCTCATTACAACAAGTGATCACGAAAAACTCTTTGCTGTATAGAATGTGCCGGAATAATAATTAGATTCTCTATATTTACAATAGTGCAAAACTATTGCATGATAACAAGAATATAAAATAAAGGGTTCCAGTGATAGTCATCAAATTTCCCATACAATAAAAGCTTCCACACTATCCAAAATTAAAAAAAGAGATGGTTTTGTTTTTACACACCCTTCAATTAGAGTGAACTGGGAGATCATTTTATTTTAGCTTGGTGTGTGGTATTTGATTGTTTGTGGCCAGTGATATACTATAAATAAACATTATCAGATTTTTTTTTGTCGGATGTTCCAAGCTCCTCCTGGTTTTACTTATTGAGGTACATTACTAAATCTGCTAAAAATAGAAAACCAGATAGTATGCATTAATCGCCTCAAAATATTACCCCATACTATAGACAGTCATAGGAAGTTGTCGGCCATGTTACAATACTTATGATTTGAATCCTTGTGAAATTCTTGAATTCAGAAAACCTGTAGGACTACTTCCGTTTGTGAGTTAATATATACAACACAGAAAAACAATATGCCCACAGGACTTTTAAAGAGTCACACCTCAAACAGTAACTATAAAAAATATGAAAACATTTTATTTAACATACATTTAAAAATATGTATTACTCATTAGATAAACGTAGATAATATTACATGTCACATGAAAAAGTTTATATGTGGGACCTAACGGCACCATATAGATACCACCATTGGTCTGGAGCGACAGTGCAACTTGTTTGACGCGTTTCACAAGATGAACCTCACTTCTTCAGGAGAAGCACAGGAAAGTATCTGAAGATGAGAATAATCAATGAGTACTAATGGAAAAGATATTTAGCCAGCTCACACCCGATTGGTGATCAAGCTGGAAGATGACTGTAGGATTCCTATGTAGCAATATGTACAATGCCATAAAAAAGTTATCCGCAAGAAATGCAAAGAGGTCCGCTATTCTTTCCCTGGGAGCTGTGAAGGAGCGGGGAGATGATACAAAATGTGATGTGCTCACAACAAAGTTCCTAGCGGTCAGTATGGAGTCCAACAAGGAAATTGAAATTGCCACACACCTGAAATAATAATGATATACTATAATACAATAGTGAGTAATGACAAGTACGATGACAACATAGTGTCTAAATCTTCTCAGTGGCACAGAAGTATCATTGTGTATGTATGAAGTATATAATGATAAACAAGTGAACCCAAAATTAAGCTCTATATTGAATTGCCAGTGTCTAGAGACCTTAATATTAAAAACATTGTGTGCCAATGATACCTGTAGACATATCTACATTTTCTTAAAAAGTGTGTAATGATACTGCTGAATAATCTTAGGTGCACAACCGATATATATAGCACAATATGCTTAGTGAAAAAATATGTGTAAATATGTGTAAAAATACAAATAAAGGTATATGATTAAATACATAATGTGCATTGAATGTTATGCATGTGTGAAAAATACTACTCCAGTAAGTGTGAACATAAGAGAACCAAGGTATACAAAAACCATCAAGTATATACAAAACTTGCCACAAACCACCATCAACTGGCTTAACCTGCCAAAAAGATGGCCACCATCACGTAAAAACAAACCAAAAAGAAAAAAGACTCCCAATAAAACCTCCCCTAAAGGGAAGGAAGGACTACAACAGACAACCAGAGGTCTGTGCCGATACATACACAGCATTAAATCCACCAAAGGTGGGCCCCGCCCACTCAGCCTTGCCATGGTGGTAACCCACCAATGGGCTCACAAGTGGGTGCAGGAATGGGGAAACCCCACCACCCAAAGCGGCCAATGATCAATCGTCTGCCCTAGCGAGCACAGCTGAAGACATCTATGTTCATCTAATGTGCAATAAACGTTTTTTAAATGTATGTTGAATAAAATGTTTTCATATTTTTTGAGGTGTGACTCTTTAAAAGTCCCGTGGGCATATTGTTTTTCTGTGTTGTATATACTAGATTGGGACCAAGACACCATCTCAGCCCATTTTACACCAGCTCCATTCTTTTGTCTACGATACAATATGGTGGTAGACACCAAGCCCCTCCTTTTGTGAGCTGCTGTGTTCTGGGCAATTATATATATTTCAATATATAGTTCAATACTTCCCTTATATCCATCATGGAAAACTATCAAGGTACTTCTTGGGAACAGATGATGCAGGGATATCAAACTAAATATGGTGGAACCAATGGGATATCCACAGACGTGTTAGCTTTTTTCTTTAGACTTAGAAAGCTGATGGATCGCAAATCCACCACTTTCTGGCATATCAAATTCTTGGAACAATACATAGGTGAAACATGTTGTCCCATTGGCCTACGGGTCCAAATATTTCCTAACCTTGGAACTATTGATAGTTCATATCATATCTGATAAATATGCCCCAGCCGAAAGATTCTTACGCTTATGCAAACAAGAAACTCATTCTCTAAACAGCATGTCGCCTCATGGCCTGAACGAGGAAATCGAAGTTAACACTATAATCTAAATATATTGAATATTACTTGCAGTCTTTATATGTTTCTAATTTCCCATTCTCCATCTGCATTAATTTAGGTTCCTTTTTAGTATTTCTCTATACACCCTGTTCCTACAATGTTCCACACACATATATGATGCGCACCCCCACGGGCGTGTGGCGGGTGTTATCCTGCTGGATGTCATATGACGCCCAGTCAGGATAACTGAACCACCGCCCGGCCTATAGCAGAATGACGGCCGGGCGGTGGTTGTTATCCTGACTGGAAGAGGTTAAGGTCTCTAGACACTGGCAATTCAATATAGGTTTGGAAATACATAACACGCACAGTGCAGGAGTCAGGAATACATAAAACACAGAGTACAGGGATCAGGAGAAGGTAATAAAAAAAAATTGAGCCAGGTTGGTGTAATAAGTGCAGGGGTCAGGAGTAACCTCCTAGTACAAATTCTCTCCCTCCTCCATCCACCTCCTAGCATCCCCCCCCCCCCCAAAAAAAAATTATATTTCCAACTCCTCTCTTTCCCTAAATGCCCCCCCCCCAGAACAAATACCCACAAGTACCCCCTTTTGGTACAAATCCCCCCTCCTACTAAATTCCACCTCCCCAGCACAAATCCTCTCCCCTCCTGGTACTAAACCTCTTCCACCGCGCTTCCCCAGCACAAATCCTCTCTCTACAAACCAACCCCCACAGCACAAAGTTCTCCCACCCCAAATCATCTATCCCTGAAGCCCCCCAATGCCTTTCCCCAGACTTAATCCTCCACCCAAATCCCACCTCCCAGCACCTCCTCCCCCCAAACAAATTTCACCTCATAAGCACAACTTCTCCCTCCTTCCTCAACACAAATCTTATCAACCACCACTACCACCATCTCAATTTTTAAAATGTTGCAAATTTCAAAGTAGTAATATAAACTTTTATTGTAGTTCAACTGATACAGATTGTTTATGGTATAAAAAATAAAAAACAAGACTTTTAAACTATAAGCACTTCCAGAGAACCATTTTGGCTCCATGCACACTGGAGCTCATAAACTGCAGTTTATTGAAGTTTGGGCGTTTGTTTTTTTAAAAGCCCATAAACTCCACTCTATGTTAGCCTATGTGCCCATGTACACATGGACGTTTTTTAGCTTTAATGAGCAGTGGAGTTTATGGGCTTTTTTCTGAACGCCAGAAATTTGCGTTCAAAGTGCCGTTTTTCACTGCCAAAAAAAGCCAAACGCCTAAAAAACGCTAGTACAAAACGCTGTCAAAAGCACGTTTTTGAACCAGAGTTTTCTGCCAGCAATCTGGAGTCCAGAAAAAGCTTTTTTGAGCTTCAGTGTGCATGGAGCCTTTATCTTCACTTTTTTAAGAGGAATTATTTTATGTGATATTTATTGATATGGATTAACATGATTCACGGTTATACCGAGGGTTTTATAAGGGTCCATATCAGTATTTACAAAACAAGAAATACGTTTATGCCAAAACTGTACAGATCAGTAAGCAGGTAGCTTCACATCCAGACTGCACATACAATCTGACTTTACTACAACTTCTGACAGCAGGAAAAAGATTGCATATGGAAAAATAGAACTTCTATTGCATTTCATTTGAACTTAGTTGTTGACAGAAGATAAAAATAATTGTCAAGTAGGGCTGGGAGATTTTCCCCCCCAAAAAAATCTGCGATTTTTTTATAAAAAACTCGATTCACGATTCGAATCCGATTTTTTTTTTTATTATATTAAAGTGCATCAACAAACAAAATTTAAAAAAAAATTTAAGTGCATTTTAAACATTCTTTGCAAGGAAAACGTACCTATCAACAACAGCAGGTTGAGGCAAGCTTGGTGGTGACAGGTGACAATATGATATCCCCACAAAACAAAAAATCCTGAGGTAACTGACTCCAAGTCAAGGCCATACTTAGTTACCTATAGATTATCTGCATATTTCTATGGTCAGGTCAGATGGAAAAAGTGGAACAGATTCCTCCATCTATGCTGAACTGTGTGGATGGAAGAATCTCCCACTGGCCCAAGCTTCCATATCTTGCGCTCGTCGGCCCCGCTGGCTCTCACAATACCTGAACATTCTGATTGGGTGCAGGCATTGTTTAGGTAGAGAATCCAACGGGGCTGACTACTACTGACACACTACATCACCGTATACTGACACACTACATAACTGTATATACTGACACACTACATAACTGTATATACTGACACACTACATCACCGTATACTGACACACTACATAACTGTATATACTGACACACTACATAACTGTATATACTGACACACTACATCACTGTATATACTGACACACTACATCACCGTATACTGACACACTACATCACTGTATATACTGACACACTACATCACCGTATACTGACACACTACATAACTGTATATACTGACACACTACATCACCATATATACTGACACACTACATCACCGTATACTGACACACTACATAACTGTATATACTGACACACTACATCACTGTATATACTGACACACTACATCACTGTATATACTGACACACTACATCACCGTATACTGACACACTACATCACCGTATATACTGACACACTACATCACTGTATATACTGACACACTACATCACCGTATATACTGACACACACTACATCACCGTATATACTGACACACACTACATCACCGTATATACTGACACACACTACATCACCGTATATACTGACACACACTACATCACCGTATATATTGACACACACTACATCACCGTATATACTGACACACACTACATCACCGTATACTGACACACACTACATCACCGTATACTGACACACTACATCACCGTATACTGACACACTACATCACCGTATACTGACACACTACATCACCGTATACTGACACACTACATCACCGTATACGGACACACTACATCACTCAGTGATGTAGTGTGTCAGTATTCAGTGATGTAGTATGTCAGTATACAGTGATGAGCACATTGCTGTGTGATGTCATATGGGGGTATTGTCATATATTGAGCACAGTGCTGTGTAATGAAATTTAAGAAGGGTGAATATATGGAATGGGATGGGATGTGATGTGACTTCTCTCCTCTGAGGTATTATTCTTTCTGGCAGTGATCACATGGCTATCAGTATCTCATAAAATACACCATACAGGCAGCTTTGACTCACCCTCCCTTCTCTCTCTCTCTCTGCAGCCCGGGAATGTCCCTGTGATCCCCCCACCCCCTCCTCCTCCTGATATCACAGCCGTCCAATACACAGCGGCGTTCCCCCAACAGCCTCGCCCACTACCCCGCCTACACACCCACCCACCCATGCACAGCGTCGGGCCTCGCGGACTAGGCCGAAGCCGCGGCCTCGCCTGAAAAATCGTGCCCGCAGCTCCTCAGGCCCGGCGCGGTGTTGTTAAAAAAAAAAAATCTAAAAAAATCGATTTGAAGAAGATTTGAATCGATTTGACCTCTCAACTCGATTCAAGATTCAAATCGATTTTTTTCCCAGCCCTATTGTCAAGACTATTGAGTTATTGAATTCAGTATCTGTGTTTCACCCCAACCAGTCTAGAAATGTTGATAGGTTTGGTAGAACATTAAACATTGATAACCTCACTTATCAGAGTTCATTCTGACAATAATATACAGTGCCTTGCAAAAGTATTCACCCCCTTGGCTTTTTACCTATTTTTGTTCAATTTTTAAAATCTGAATTATATGTGATGGATCAGAACACAATAGTCTAAGTTGGTGAAGTAAAATTAGAAAAATATATACATAAAACAATTTTTCATAAATAAAAAAATGATAATTGGCATGTGCGTATGTATTCACCCCCTTTGTTATGAAGCCCATAAAAAGCTCTGGTGCAACCAATTACCTTCAGAAATCACATACCGTATATACTCAAGTATAAGTCGAATTTTTCAGCCCTTTTTTTTGGGCTGAAAGTGTCCCCTTTGACTTATACTCGAGTCACCGCCGTCTGTCTGCATGATCAGCGTGTCATGCAGGCAGACGGCGGCCGGCGTATGATGATAGTGTTCAGCGGCTATTCCAGCTTTCAAAAGCCGCGCCTCCTGCTCGTCTGTGATAGGCTGAACAGCTGTCAGTGAACAGCCTATCACGAACATTCTCTCATCCTCGTCCGTGGTATGAGAATGAGAGAATGTCCGTGATAGGCAGTCAGCGGTCAGCCTATCACAGACGAGGAGGAGGCGCGGCTTTTGAACTGTGGAATGGCCCCGAACACTATCATCACACGCCGGCCGCCGTCTGAGGATGGAGATCGCCACAGGGAGGATGGAGATACCCACAGGGAGGCTGCACAGGACACAGGTAGGCAGCACATGCACACAGGACACATGCACACAGGACATGTACAGGACACATGCACACAGGGACACAGGACACACATGTACAGGACACACATGTACAGGACACAGGACACATGCACAGGGTAGAGGTAGGCTGAACAGGACACAGGGAGGCATGCAGCTGCAGATGGGCATTGTTGACCCTCTGCATTTCTCACCCTCGTCTTATACTCGGGTCAATAAGTTTTTCCCAGTTTTTTGTGGTAAATTAGGGGCCTCGACTTATACTCGGAACGACTTATACTCGAGTGTATACGGTAATTAGTTAAATGATGTCCACCTGTGTGCAATCTAAGTGTAACACGATCTGTCATTACATATGCACACCTTTTTGAAAGGCCCCAGAGGCTGCAACACCTAAGTAAGAGGCACCAAGTACTGCCATGAAGACCAAGGAACTCTCCAAACAAGTAAGGGACAATGTTGTTGAGAAGTACAAGTCAGGGTTAGGTTATAAAAAAATATTCAAATCTTTGATGATCCTTAGGGGCACCATCAGATCTATCATAACCAAATGGAAAGAGCATGGCACAACAGCAAACCTGCCAATAGATGGCCGCGCACCAAAACTCACGGGCCGGGCAAGGAGGGCATTAATCAGAGAGGCAGCACAGAGACCTAAGGTGACCCTGGAGGAGCTGCAGAGTTCCACAGCAGAAACTGGAGTATCTGTACATAGGATGACAATAAGCTGTGCGCTCCATAGAGTTGGGCTTTATGGCAGAGTGACTAGAAGAAAGCCTTTACTTTCAGCAAAAAACAAAATGGCACATTTTACGTTTGCAAAAAGGCATGTGGGAGACTCCCAAAATGTATGGAGGGAGGTGCTCTGGTCTAATGAGACTAAAATTTAACTTTTTGGCCATCAAAGAAAAAGCTATGTCTGGTGCAAACACAACACATCATATCACCCAAAGAACACCATCCCCACAGTGAAACATGGTGGTGGCAGCATCATGCTGTGGGGATGTTTTTCAGCAGTCAGGACTGGGAAACTAGTCAGAGTTGAGGAAAAGATGGATGGTGCTAAATACAGGAATATTCTTGAGCAAAAGCTGTACCACTCTGTGTGTGATTTGAGGCTAGGACGGAGGTTCGCCTTCCAGCAGGACAATGGCCCCAAACACACTGCTAAAGCAACACTTGAGTGGTTTAAGGGGAAACATGTAAATGTGTTGGAATTGCCTAGTCAAACCCCAGACCTCAATCCAATTGAAAATCTGTGATGAGGCTTAAAGATTGCTGTTCACAAGCGCAACTTGAAGGAGCTGGAGCAGTTTTGCAAGGAGGAATGGGCAAAAATCCCAGTGGTAAGATGTGGCAAGCTCATAGAGACTTATCCAAAGTGACTTGGAGCTGTGATAGCCGCAAAAGATGGCTCTACAAAGTATTGACTTTAGGGGGCTGAATAGTTATGCACATTGACTTTTTGTTATTTTGTCCTATTTGTTGTTTGCTTCAAAATAATAAAAAATAAATCTTCTTAGCTGTGGGCATGTTATGTAAATTAAATGAGGCAAATCCTCAAACAATCCATGTTAATTCCAGGTTGTGAGGCAACAAAACACGAAAAGATGCCAAGGGGGGTGAATACTTTTGCAAGGCACTGTAAATGTCAGTTTTATTCATGCTGTAAATGGTTTTTACTGCATACATGCATTCTAATTGCTGCTGTTGTTTAGGGCTGACGTCTCAGTATAAAATGTATAGCCTGGGCCCGCTGATTACATGGCGGCCCTAAACGAGTCATTTGTGCGTAGTAAGCACATGCGGCGATTCCCAATGAGTGAAAGCCAAGGTCATACTGCACTTGCACCACCGCATGAATAACTCGTTCAGGGCTGATAGAGACAGGCACCAATCACTGCACATTGTTGATATATACATGTTGGATGGTGGCATCCAATATACTCCATTAAAGTGATAATATAGTCTGGTTTTTTTTGGTTAAAAATAACAAACATGTTATACTTACCTGCTCTGTGCAGTGGATTTGCACAGAGAAGCCCAGATCCTTCTCTTCTCTGCTCCCTCTCCGGCGCTCCTGGCCCCTCCCTCCTGCCTAGTGCCCCCACAGCAAGCAGCTTGCTATGGGGGTACCCAAGCCGAGCCACAGCTCTGTGTCCATTCTGACACAGGGCTGTGGCTTGGACCCACCCCCTCTCTCTCCTCATTGACACACTAACCTTGATTGACAGCAGTGGGAGCCAATGGTGCCCGCTGTGTGTCTCTGCCAATCAGGAGGGAGAGTCTCGGACAGCCGAGTCTTTTGTGCAACATCATTGGATCTAGATTGGGCTTAGGTAAGTATTAGGGGGGCTGCAGCCCACATGTGGTTTTTAATCCTAATGCATAGAATGCATTAAGATAAAAAAAAAACCTTCTGCCTTAAAAACCCCTTTAACATTGTACTCGCTGTATGGCGCATATAGTTCAGTAATTACATATGCTTGTCTGAATGAGCCATATGCATCAGAAGACACATTGGGGATGATTTACTGAAGGCAAATGGACTGTACACTTTGCAAATGCAGTTTCTCCAGAGCTTAGTAAATAAGGTAAAGCTTCACGTTATAAAGAATACTCAATCACATGCATGGAAAATAAAAAAACAGCAATTTTGCTTGCACATGATTAGATGATGGCAGTCAGCAGAGCTTTACCTCATCACGGAGCTCTGGAGCAACTGCACTTGCAGAGTGCACAGTCTATTTGCCTTTAGTAAATCAACCCCCATATGTTCCTGCCAGTATATATGACGTTCTCATTGAATGTATTTATAAATGTATCTACCCATAAAAAATTGCCTAACCCTTGTCTCCACAGGACGGCCCCTCGTACATCTGTTTAATAACCCAGACTTCCCCCCCCCGGCTTAGATATAAAAACATTTCAATGGTGGGTGGACAAGGGACTATACCGTATAGGACACTTCTATATGTTTTTTAGCTTTAATGAGCAGTGGAGTTTATGGGCTTTTTTCTGAACGCCAGAAATTTGCGTTCAAAGTGCCGTTTTTCACTGCCAAAAAAAGCCAAACGCCTAAAAAACGCTAGTACAAAACGCTGTCAAAAGCACGTTTTTGAACCAGAGTTTTCTGCCAGCAATCTGGAGTCCAGAAAAAGCTTTTTTGAGCTTCAGTGTGCATGGAGCCTTTATCTTTACTTTTTTAAGAGGAATTATTTTATGTGATATTTATTGATATGGATTAACATGATTCACGGTTATACCGAGGGTTTTATAAGGGTCCATATCAGTATTTACAAAACAAGAAATACGTTTATGCCAAAACTGTACAGATCAGTAAGCAGGTAGCTTCACATCCAGACTGCACATACAATCTGACTTTACTACAACTTCTGACAGCAGGAAAAAGATTGCATATGGAAAAATAGAACTTCTATTGCATTTCATTTGAACTTAGTTGTTGACAGAAGATAAAAATAATTGTCAAGACTATTGAGTTATTGAATTCAGTATCTGTGTTTCACTCCAACCAGTCTAGAAATGTTGATAGGTTTGGTAGAACATTAAACATTGATAACCTCACTTATCAGAGTTCATTCTGACAATAATATACAGTGCCTTGCAAAAGTATTCACCCCCTTGGCTTTTTACCTATTTTTGTTCAATTTTTAAAATCTGAATTATATGTGATGGATCAGAACACAATAGTCTAAGTTGGTGAAGTAAAATTAGAAAAATATATACATAAAACAATTTTTCATAAATAAAAAAATGATAATTGGCATGTGCGTATGTATTCACCCCCTTTGTTATGTGCAGTGGGAGCCAATGGTGCCCGCTGTGTGTCTCTGCCAATCAGGAGGGAGAGTCTCGGACAGCCGAGTCTTTTGTGCAACATCATTGGATCTAGATTGGGCTTAGGTAAGTATTAGGGGGGCTGCAGCCCACATGTGGTTTTTAATCCTAATGCATAGAATGCATTAAGATAAAAAAAAAACCTTCTGCCTTAAAAACCCCTTTAACATTGTACTCGCTGTATGGCGCATATAGTTCAGTAATTACATATGCTTGTCTGAATGAGCCATATGCACCAGAAGACACATTGGGGATGATTTACTGAAGGCAAATGGACTGTACACTTTGCAAATGCAGTTTCTCCAGAGCTTAGTAAATAAGGTAAAGCTTCACGTTATAAAGAATACTCAATCACATGCATGGAAAATAAAAAAACAGCAATTTTGCTTGCACATGATTAGATGATGGCAGTCAGCAGAGCTTTACCTCATCACGGAGCTCTGGAGCAACTGCACTTGCAGAGTGCACAGTCTATTTGCCTTTAGTAAATCAACCCCCATATGTTCCTGCCAGTATATATGACGTTCTCATTGAATGTATTTATAAATGTATCTACCCATAAAAAATTGCCTAACCCTTGTCTCCACAGGACGGCCCCTCGTACATCTGTTTAATAACCCAGACTCCCCCCCCCCCCCCCCGGCTTAGATATAAAAACATTTCAATGGTGGGTGGACAAGGGACTATACCGTATAGGACACTTCTTTGACTCTGGGGGTCCTATAAACCTTAGTTACTGCGTCTAAAAACTGAAGCTCCCAGACTCTGAGAGACTCCGCTTCAACCAAATATCACTATTTCTACACCAAGTTTGGAAGGACAAGCCACTACCGCCCAATTCACGAAATATGAAAATTGGCGTGGCCAAGCCATGGAGCATAAGGGAGGTATCTCTGTGATTTACTCATGCCTCACTTACCCTACAACAAAATCTTCCTATATGGAAGCTTGGGAATCCGATCTCCAACGCAGCTGGGACCTGGCATTCGGCCTACTTAAAGTCCTTCAAGGGAATTTTTAATGTTTTACTGATGGAAGCTAACATTAAGGTTCTAACCAGGTGGTATTTAGCTCCCACTAAACTTGCAGCCATATATCCAACATGTTTTAGAGGCTGCCAACTTTTAGGATCAATGGCTCATATATGGTGGGACTGCCCTAAGATCCGTTCATTTTGGAACAAAGTCTTCAACATGATTTTCAAGGTGACTAGTTGCCGGGTTCCCAGGCCCCTTCCTGTAGCCCTTCTAAATGCCAATATACCACTAATTCCAAGGTATTCACAAAAATTGATTCACTTTATTCTTACAGGAGCTAAGCTCACAATAGCTAAAGCATGGAAGAAACCCAAGCCCTTCCTTTCGGAAGTCAGAAGGAAAGCATCCTGGATAATGACTCAAGAAAAATTAGGCAGTACCCTATCTGACACAACTCTGCAGTTTGAAAGAACCTGGGACCCATGGGCTAAATATGTAGGGATTTCTCTTTCTCACGGTGTCCCACCGACTTCCACCCTTACACAGTCTTAGGTTAGACACGTTTCCCCTTTTTCATTCCCCTCCTCCTTTTCTCTTCTCTTTACTATATCTTCTTCTGTTACTCCCTGTTCTTAGGGTACCTGGAAATGACTCTAGGGAAACTTTCTTTCCGTTTCATTTCTCGATTTACAAAAGTAATTTACTAGTTAGCCTTTAGTCTTATCTTTTGAAGCAGTTTTCCTAATAAGATGTTTTTTTGAGACCAGGGGGTGGGATCATGGGGGAGGTGGGAGGGTCTCTTTCCCGATGCATTGTGAACCCGTTAGGGGCACTGGGGGGCCAGGGATGTCTCCATCTTTCAAATGTCCTGCCCCAGGAAGATTTTTCTTTCTGATTGGCCTAGTAGGGACGTATTATCTCTTCTCATTATCTGACTTATTATTTGATAAATGCTTTGTTTTTGTTTTTTTTCTTTTCTCAACGAGCTGTCATTTTCCAGGCCTTATTGTTTATGAAATACAACATAATAAATTGTATATCATTTGAAAATAAAATATTTTGAAAGAAAATTTCCATTACAGCACAATAAATTCAGCAGACTTTATTATTTGTTTCATTCAACTGTCTCCCAATAAAATGTGTGTGTTATGTAATTGAATGTCACTACTGTTTTCTAGTTTCAGCACTGTGAAGCAGATTGGTAGGAAATATATGTATGGAAATAAAGTAAAAGAAAAAAAAAATTAGCTAATTTCCTGTAAGCCGAAGGCAGGAAAACAGCCTCAGTCATACTTGGTGTCAGTGCTGGGAAATGCCAAAGAAAATAACTCTTACCGAAATGTCTGATTTAAGTAACAAATACTCCTTTAACTTATGTAATAGAGGCACAGCCCATGTGCTGAGTAATGGAGCCAGTGTTTTTGGAGACTCTCTGGGATCTGATTAAAAGATGCAGCAAAAAAATCCAACTGGAAATTCACCAGGCAATTGCTCTATGCTATACCCCAACCATCTAAGCTGCAGTTGTAAGACAAGCACCTTGCCATCTGCACAAAACAGAAACCCGGGTTCAATTTCTAGAAGGAATTTCATCTCCAAGATAAATAACCCACATGTCCTCAGGTTTCCTCCAGGACTTCACTTTCCCCCCACAACCAAAAAACATTCTAGCAGATTAAAAGGACTTTTAGGTCTGGTTCACACCTATGCGTTTTTTGGTGCTTTTTGCAGAAATGCACTACAGTTCATTTAATATTATAAGTATTTAAGGTACTTATATAGCGCCGTCAATTTAGGTAGCGCTTTACATATATATTGTACATTCACATCGGTCCCCACCCTCAAGGAGCTTACAATCTAAGGTCCCTAACTCACATTCATATACTAGGGCCAATTTAGACAGAAGCCAATTAACTTACCAACATTTCTTCGGAGTGTGGGAGGAAACCGGAGTACCCGGAGGAAACTCGCACAGGGAGAACATGCAAACTCCAGGCAGGTAGTGTCGTGGTTGGGATTCGAATCAGCGGGAAACGGGTCAGGGACTTTTTTAAACACAAAATGGTGTTTTTCTTTGCTTTTTTGGTTCAATAGACTTCAATGGAGAAGCTGCATAACAGCATGTAGTGCGCTTTTGCCATAATTTGCAGTTTTTTAATAAAAAAAAAAAAAAATGCATAAAAAAAATGCAAACCGCGTGTGCAAAAATGCAAAATGCACAGTGAAAAGCACTGCAGAAAGGGATCAAAAGCAAACTGCATAGGTGTGAACCAAGCCTTAAACAAATTGACTGTAGTGTGCATGTGCATGACTCTGGTGGGGACATTAAAGTCTAAGCTGTTCTGGGGACAGAGCTATGGTCAGTAGTTTTGTGTAGTCTAATGCCCCGTACACAAGATCGGGCATTCCGACATCAAAATCCATGTTTTTTTTCCGACGGATGTTGGCTCAAACTTGTCTTGCATACACATGGTCACACAAATGTTGTTGGAAATTCCGATCATCAAGAATGCGGTGACGTACAACACGTACAACGAGCCGAGAAAAATTAAGTTCAATAGCCAGTGCGGCTCTTCTGCTTGATTCCGAGCATGCGTGGAATTTTGTGCGTCGGAATTTCCGTCAACAGATATTTTTTTTGGAAAATTTGAGATCCAGATCTCAAATTTTGTATGTCGGAAATTCCGATGGAAAATGTACGATGGAGCCTACACACGGTCGGAATTTCCAACAACAAGCTTCCATTGAACACTTGTATCGGAAATTCCAACCGTGTGTATGCGGCATTACACTCTCTTGTAGGATCAGTACAGGCAGTCCCTGGGTTACAAACAAGATAGGGTCTGTAGGTTTGTTTTTGAATTGAATTTTTACCTGTTCCAAAATAATAATTTTTAAGCCTTTTGGACAGCATAGGGAAGAAATAACACCTCAGTAACATTTGTTTTGCTGTCTGTGACCGTTTAGGTTTCACCTCACTTTCTGTCCCTGTGACAATTGGATTTTGAAAATTTGGGCTTGTTGTGGAAATAAGGATTGCTGATAAAGCTTCAGTGGAAACACCTTTTCCCATGATAACTCTTATAGGGCGTACACACGGTCGTACTTTGTTCGGACATTCCGACAACAAAATCCTAGGATTTTTTTCCGACGGATGTTGGCTCAAACTTGTTTTGCATACACACGGTCGCACAAAGTTGTCGGAATTTCCGATCGCCAACCACGCGGTCACGTACACCACGTACGACGAGACTAGAAAAGGCCGGTTCAGAACCAAGCGCGGCACCCTTTGGGCTCCTTTTGCTAATCTCGTGTTCGTAAAAGTTTGGTGAGAGACGATTCGCGCTTTTTCAGACTCGTGGCTTTCAGATCGTTTTCTGCCGTTCAGTTTGTGCTTGTGGGTTTGTATCTGCTCTTCAGTGCGTGCAAGCAAGTTCCACGTGACTTTAGGTAGTCATTGTATTCCTTGTTCGTTCGTTACTGTTTTTCAGGTCGCTCTTCACAGGCCTTGCTGTTCTTCAGTGCGTTCTGTTACTTTGTTCTGAGCAGCCGACCGTTTTCTAGCCATGTTTCGTATGCATACTCATCGTAGAGTTCGTGCTGTGCGGGGGCTTGGTGTTGGGGTCCTGACCTTGACACAAGTCCAGTCCATGAACAGGGTGGGGAGGAGCTCATGGACCAAGAATTGGTTGCTTCAGCGTGACCAGTTCTCTCATATGCCTTTGCGTGAGATCCGTGAGAAATAATCCTGATGATTTCAGGAACTTTCTCAGGATGACGGACCCCGTGTTTCACCGTCTGTTGGCTTCGCTGACCCCCTATATCAGCAGGCAGGATACCTGCATGAGGCAAGCCATTACTCCGGAGCAGAGGTTGGTCGCTACCTTGCGGTATTTGGCCACAGGGAGAAGCCTGCAGGAACCTCAAGTTCTCGACAGGCATCTCCCCCCCAGGCTCTGGGGATCATTATCCCAGAGACCTGTTCTGCCATCATACAGGTCCTGCAGAAGGAGTATATGAAGGTAAGATTTTTATCCTTTAATATCACATTTTATTGTATTGAATGTTTGATAATATATTGTATTTCTTTCCTCGTTCCCTAATTCCCATGATTGTAATATGCTGTGAATGCCCCCTTTTCTCCTCATGCATGCTGGATTTTAGGAAATTATTAGTTTAGGTCCTTCATACATATTTGCCCTTCAATAAACCTCCCCAGCATGGTGTCTCCTGGCCTATATTCACCTCATGTAGTCACTTAACAATGTATTCTATCTGCTCCATAGTAGTGCTTTACCCCAAACACCCCCTAAAATGTTTGGTAATGTTATTTTTGATTTAAATTCAGGCAGAGTGCCAGAGGCCCCAAATAATTTTTAGTAACCCTCCCTTCCCCCAACTGCTAAGTCAGCTGATCCCAATTCTCTATCTATCCTCAATCATCTATCTGCTGACTTTGCCAAAACCCATACACACTATACCCATCTCTTTACTGGTCAGATTTATGGATGAATTACCCAAAGCATGTAGTGCAAGGGCCTGCCTGTATACTTTCCAATGGTACTGTTTAAAGTTCTTGTATCCTATTATTATCTTGACAGGTAATAGCAGAATGTCCAAATGTCCTCAAATGTGTACAATGTGTATTTATATCTTTGTATTATGACACTTCTTACCTTTCCAGTGGGCTGCCAATAGTGTAACTAAGGAGGGTCTGTTCCAAGTAATACCCATTATTTAGGCATTCATCTCTCAATGAAGTGAAGAGGGTTACCTGTCCAAGATTTCCACACACCCCCTATAATGTTAGAAATGGCCCATGAGAGGGGGGGGGGGGGGGGGATATGATAGGTGTACCTTATACTTTGGCGTTGTTAAATTCCCCTTAATAAATGCTATCTGGAGGTTGCCCCCATAATGTTTGTGTCTAATCTGCTTGCCATGTTTCAGAGTAAAAATAGTAATGTTTATTGTTTTTTCCTCAACAGTTTCCTTCCACGCCACAGGAATGGCAGACTGTGGCCTCCCACTTTGCCCAGCGGTGGGACTTTCCCAACTGCGGAGGGGAAATTGATGGGAAACACGTCCACATCGTCCCACCACCCAACTCGGGGTCGTACTATTATAATTACAAGGGGTTTAATAGTATAGTGATGTTGGTGGTGGTGTCGGCTACTTACGACTTCTTGTATGTGGACGTGGGGAAGAATGGCCGGATGTCCGATGGTGGAGTCATCGCCCAGACGGAGTTCTACAGGCGTCTCCAGAATGGCAGCTTGGACTTGCCAGCTCCAGAGGACAATGTGGAAGGATTCCCATTCGTGTTCGTTGCTGATGAAGCGTTTGCGCTGGGGGACCACCTGATGCGGCCATTCCCAATGAGGACCCTCACCCCGGAACAGAGGGTTTTTTAATTACCGGCTGGCCAGAGCCCGAAGAGTGGTGGAGAACACATTTGGAATCCTGGCCAGCCGGTTCCGACTATTTCTGACACTCATCCATATGGCGGACTATAAACTGAACCATATTATACTGGCGTGCTGTGTTCTCCATAACTTTTTAAGGAAACATTCGGCCAACTATGCTGGCTCAGTTGGGCCTGAGGCCGGAATCCTACATCAAACCACATTGACGGCGCTTGAAAGTGGCCATCCTGGCTTGCCCTCCCTGAGTGCCCGTGATGTCCGGTTACGCTACCTGGAGTTCTTTGCGGGTAGGGGGGCTATCAATATGCCAGACAATATGTGAAGCCTTTTTATAATAAAAAATAAAAATAAATTCTTTGTGGACATTTACTGCTTGTGTTTGTTTTAGCTGACCCTGACATAAATGCTTTGAGTGCAGAAAATGGCGTGATTGTGTAACCTTATACAAAGCACTGTTGGCTGTTATTTCCTAAATGCAAAAACACATTTCACTACAAGTGCACTTGCAACTGCACTGAAACTGCACTTGTAGTGCAAAGAGGATTTGCCCTTAGGAAATAACCCCCATTTTTGCATAAAACAGCAATTACATCACCCCAAAAGTGTTGTAGTGTTGAGACAATAATGCACACATTCTTGAGTAACCAACTTTTTTATACCTGCACAATCACATGCGCATTTACCAAAGGTTTTTAAAACAAACCAACATGTTTGTTGTATAACAATTTTTGCAGTAGCATTATCAAAAATCGAAATGTCCATTTCAGATAAAACAGGCCTGTGTAAAACCAACAAGAAAGCCCAAAAACTTGAACTTACAAAGTTCACATTAGGTAAAAAACCTGAAGGCTATATCAGACATGAGTATTTAGGAACCGTGTTTGATATAGCGTTCAGATGGGGGGAAATCACCCCTGGAAAAGCCAAATTTGGAAGATGCACACCAATTTATGAATGTCAACATGTGCTATCTGCCATCAGGGGGGATCAAGGGACGTGTTTTGGGGGAGCAAGCCCTTCCTCACCGCTACTTTATAATTGAGGAAGGGGTTGCACCCCCAAAATGCGTCCATTGATCTCCCGTGATGGCAGATAGCACATGTTGGCACACTGTGTGCATCCTCAAAATTTGGCTTTTCAAAACATTGCAAAAAGATTTAAAAGATTGGACCACAATCCAAAAAATATATTTTGTGGGGTTTTAAATTCGCCCCAAAACATCAATGATGTTATTATTTTTTTTAATAACATCATTGATTTTTTGCTGTATGTTGTGCAATTCGAGATTACACCCCATGATCTCCCCGATCAGGATCTGGGCACTTTCTGATGTAAAACGTTCTGGATCCCTCACATCACGATCACCTAAAAAGAGATAAAGAAAACAAAAACAGGTATCAAAAATCTGCCACCATCCATCTCTTACCTGAGCCTGTGGTCGCAGACACTCACCTGTTGTGGTGCCAATCTCCACCACGTCTTCTTCTTCCTCCTGCTCTTCTTGTGTTGGTGTAAGTTCCCCTTCTTCCAGAGGTGGGGGGTCTGTGGTCTCCTCGGATGAGGGGTGTCCTCCGAGTCTTTTCTCCCCTATGTAAAACAAAAATGGTATAATTAGCACACAGATATTTGATGGCAGAACTAGAAATAGGAAACATTGCTTGGAAGTGGGGTACAATTGTCTATTTTAGCCGAGTTCCAAGATGTATTTTTTTTATTGCCCTTTGTCAAGCTGCAATACTTTACCTGTTTTGTAGAAACTTCATAGATGGAGACCCCCTATAGTATACACTGGAGCACCTGTGTGGCCCCCCTAATAAAAATGGTGTTCTTGTGTCCCACACTAGTGCTCCAGTGTCCAGATGTGAAAACAGCTGCTGAGTGTCCTCTCCTTACACACAATCTAGTTTGCATTTCATTCGAGGAACAAACCCATCTACACAAACAAATATTTGGCATCCAAGTAGGCCCAAAAAAAATGTGGAAAATGCATATGGCCTAAACAATGGTGTTTTAGAGGCCGAAAGAAAAATGTTTGATACGAACGAATAATGGGCCCAAGAACATTAAAGTTGCCCTTTTAAACGTTACAATTAATAAAAGCATATGGAGCAGAACGAACGGAATAAAGACAGAAAGAATAGGAACACAGCACAACTACTTACTTTTTTGCAGCACTCTCCGGATCTTTCGGTACTGCTCTGGCTCTCTCAATTTCAGGTCCGACCACCGCTTCCGGAGCTGATCTTTCGATCTTCAGACCCCGAAATTCCTCAGAAGACTCCTGACCACTTTCGCCATGATCTTGGCCTTTCGGATATTGGGGTTGGGGTAAGGCCCATACTTTCCGTCATAGTCGGACTTCCTCATGATGTCGACCATCTCCAACATCTCCCCAAAGGACATATTTGTGGCCTTAAAACGTCTCCTTCTGGATCGGGACGTGTCCAGATCCGGGCTTTCCTCCCTCCTCGTTCCTGCAATTAGCACGCACCTGCTGTGACTCCGCCATGTGCTCTTCCCCCACTGCGCCGAACGAAAAGGGGCGGGGAATAGAATAGAAAGAACGTCAGGGCGGGCGGAGTTACACGCATGCGCAGTGTGTATAAAGCGTAACACGCGTGCGTATTACGTACGATATGTGAGCGGAAGAAGAAGCATTGGACGTGCCGATCGTAAGAACAAAAGGTAAGAGACAAACTTGTGCCTATACTGCTTCTACATTGAGGCCTATATTGTAAGAAGATTAGGAGAGTTTTGTCTGACATTAGGCTTTGTCTTGTGTTGTGTCTTGCAGTGAACATGGATATGCTACTGAAAGATAATGACTTCATGTCAGTATTCGTAGATATGCTAAGGGAGCTGCCCTGTCTGTGGGAGATTAACCACCCCCATTTCAAGAACCAAGCAAAGAGGAAGGCAGCACTGGAGCAATTGTGTGAAATTGTGAGGCAGGTGATCCCCACGGCAGACATCACCTATTTAAAGATATTAATTGGTTGCCTGAGGAGTACATATCTAAGGGAGCGCAAGAAAGTCCTGGATTCACAGAGATCCGGAGCAGCAGATGACATCTATGTCCCCAGGATGTTGTACTACGACAGGCTGCATTTTCTGGCAGGCCAGACTGAACCCAGGCCATCCCTCTCCAGTCTTCCTTCCACGCTTCCTTCCCCCCTGGCTGAGGCTTCTGACGCCCAACCTGGGCCTTCCAGGCCACATGTGGAGGAGCCCAGATTGAGCCAGGTATAGCATTCCTTTTAAATATTTCTGCTTGTCCAATCAATGATGTTAACTAGATGTTATTTGGGAGTACTAATTTAGGATTGTGATTGATGATGCAAAACATTACAACCATGTCCCTTTTTCATACACAGGGAAGTCTCAGCCAGGAGGTGGCCGGGCCGAGCCGGCTGGCTGATCTGCCGGTCCCTCCACCCCCCCTGAAAAGAGAAAGTGGCAGTAGGAGGAGTGCCCTAGAGGAGGCTGCTATAGGATTCTTTTGGAGGGCTACAGAGGTCCTGGGAGCACGACAGAACGTGGAGGAGGACATTGCTGCCGTCATTGCATATAAAATGCAGAGGATGGAGGAGGGCCAACAAGTCATGTGTGAGGCGCTCATATCGGAGGCTCTTAAGAAAGGTATGAGGGGCCAAATTACAGCTCAGACACACCTTTGCGATGGTCCTCCTCCTCCTCCTGCAGGTCCTCCTCCTCCCTCTCCTCCAGGTCCCCCAGTCCTCCTCCAGGTCCTCCCAGTCCTCCTCCTCCTCCAGGTCCTACTCCTCCTCCTGCCACATCTCCAACTGCACAGCCCCAGCCCGGAAGGAAGCGTGGAAGGAAGACCAGACAGTGATTGCCCTGGGTTCAGTCTGATCGGCCAAAAAATGCAGCCTCTTGTGGTACCACAGCCTGGGGACACAGATGTCATCTGCTGCTATCCGGATCTCTGCGAATTCTGGACCAGACTGCCCTCCCTTACATATGGACTCCTCAGGCCACCAATTTTGATGTTGGAGAATTGATGTCTGCCGTGGGGGTCCCAGGCTTCGCTAATTTCTCCTGTTTCTCCAGTGTTGCCTCCCTCTTTGTTTGGTTCTGAGCCCTTAATAAAGGAATTTTGTTTTGAATTATACTCTATGTGTTTTACTTCAAAAAGGACAGTTTGTTTGTGAGGATTCAGGTACATTGCAAATATACAATGTGAAATGAACAAGGGACACCAACAACAAACAATCTCCTTGAGATTAAATAATAATAAAAGATATCAATGGTGTTGGGGTAACTTGACACACAAAACACAGACAAAAATATTCGGTAGTAAAAATAAAAATAACATTGAACAAAGATCTGCCTTTGAAAAAATCCAAACATTAAAGAAAAAAAGGCTTAAAACCAAAAAAAATAATAATAATAATAATAATAATAATATAAAACTGTCAGATGTGACAACTAATAACAATATATTCAGGGAATCCCAATAAAAAAACACAAATAAAAGTTTGTGAGAAGTGTGTGTGAATATGAGCAGCAAAACTACTTAATTCTTGGCACATTATAAAGAAGAAGAGAGTGCGCTGTATTAAACCATTTTTAACATTGCAGCGTGACGAAAGTGCTGTATCAATTGCGAACGCTAAGTTTACCAGAATGAGCTGTCCCGTCTTGGAATTTCTTCTGAGCATGCGTGGCACTTTGTGCGTCGGAACAGGCCACACACGGTCGGAATTGATGCGATCGGATTTTGTTGTCGCAAAATTTTATCTCCTGCTGTCCAACTTTGTGTGTCGGAAAATGTCCGATGGAGCCCACACACGGTCGGAATTTCCGACAACACGCTCCGATCGGACATTTTCCATCGGAAAATCTGACCGTGTGTACGGGGCATTACAAGAGTGAATTTCCCTTCCTAGGGGTAGATTTACTCTCACTTCCTGTTATCTCCCTCTGTTTTTAGGTAGGAGTCGTTTGTAAGTGGGATGTTTGTAACCAGGGGACCGCCTATCAATTGTATGTGTAATGGAGTATAATATACAGTATCTCACAAATATGAGTACACCCCTCGCATTTTTGTGAATATTTTACTATATCTTCATGTGACAACACTGAAGAAATAGCACGATGCTACAATGTAAAGTAGTGAGTTTACAGCTTGTATAACAGTGTAAATTTGCTGTCCCCTCAAAATAACTCAACACAGCCATTAATGTCTAAACCGCTGGCAACAAAAGTGAGTACACCCCTAAGTGAAAATGTCCAATTTGGGCCCAAAGTGTCAATATTTTGTGTGGCCCCCATTATTTTCCAGCACTGCCTTAACCCGCTTGGGCATTGAGTTCACCAGAGCTTCACAGGTTGCCACCAGAGTCCTCTTCCACTCCTCCATGTCGACATCACAAAGCTGGTGGATGTTAGACACCTTGCGCTCCTTCACCTTCCATTTGAGGATGCCCCATAGATGCCCAATAGGGTTTAGGTCTGGAGACATGCTTAACCAGTCCATCACCTTTACCCTCAGCTTCTTTAGCAAGGCATTAGTCATCTTGGAGGTGTGTTTGGGGACCTTATCATGTTGGAATACTGCCCTGCAGAGGTTGAAGGGGTGGGGGTCAGCCTGTCAGTGCTCAGACCATACGCCGCACACTGCCTCAAATTCGACTGCATGGCTGTCGTCCCAGAAGGAAGCCACTTCTAAAGATGATGCACAAGAAAGCCCACAAACAGTTTGCTGAAGATAAGCATACTAAGGACATGGATTACTGGAACCATGTCCTGTGGTCTGATGAGAACAAGATAAACTTATTTGGTTAAGATGGTGTCAAGCATGTTTGGCGGCAACCAGGTGATTAGTACAAAGACAAGTGTGTCTTGCCTACAGTCAAGCATGGTGGTGGGACTGTCATGGTCAGGGGCTACATGAGTGCTGCCGGCACTGGGGAGCTACAGTTCATTGAGGGAACCATGAATGCCAAACATGTCTTGTGACATACTGAAGCAGAGCATGATCCCCCACCTTTTGGAGACTTGGCTGCAGGGCAGTATTCCAACATGATAAGGTCCCCAAACACACCTCCAAGATGACCAATGCCTTGCTAAAGAAGCTGAAGGTAAAGGTGATGGACTGGCCAAGCATGTCACCAGACCTAAACCCTATTGAACATCTGTGGGGCATCCTCAAACGGAAGGTGGAGGAGTGAAAGGTCTCTAACATCCACCAGCTCCGTGATGTCCTCATGGAGGAGTGGAAGAGGACTCCAGTGGCAATCTGTGAAGCTCTGGAGAACTCCATGCCCAAGAGGGTTAAGGCAGTGCTGGAAAATAATGGTGGCCACACAAAATATTGACACTTTGGGCCCAATCTGGACATTTTCACTTAGGGGTGTACTAGAGCTGCACGATTCTGGCTAAAATGAGAATCACGATTTTTTTGCTTAGAAGATAGATTGCGATTCTCTCACGATTCTCGCAGCGTAACATCATCTTTCACATTAAAACAAAAAAAAATTGGGCTAACTTTACTGTTTCTTTTTTTTTCTTTTATTCTTCATTGAAGTGTATTTTTTTCCCCAAAAAATGCATTTGAAAGACCACTGGACAAATACAGTGTGACATAAATTATTGCAGCAATTGCCATTTTATTCCCTAGGGTCTGTGCTAAAATATATATAATGTTTGGGGGTTCCAAGTAATTTTCTAGAAAAAAATATTGATTTTAACTTAAGAAAGAAGTGTCAGAAAAAGATTTAGACTTTAAGTGGTTAAACTTCCTGCATTTACAGGTTGTTGAAAACTTGGCAGACTGCCTGGATTATTTATTTACACAGAAGTTATATCCCTTTGATCTAAGAAGGAAGCTTAGTTACAATGTTTCAAGTTAAAGACTTGGCAGAAGGGATGCTTTCTTTTGACAGCTGAGTGAGCAGATAGTAGTCTCTCCACTTGTTTATATGAAATACCGTATATACTCGAGTATAAGTCAAATTTTTCAGCACATTTTTTTGTGCTGAAAGTGCCCCCCTCGACCTATACTCGAGTCAAGCACTTTTCTGCAGCAAAAAAATTCATTTTCCGAACCAACTTTGGGGCCCCGTATCTTAGGGTCACTTGGTGCTAGGAATCCCAAATTTGGTGTGCCAACCCAGTGGAACTGGTACCATAACATATCCAAAGATGGAGTTCCTAGCACTAAGTGGCCCCGACATACGGGGCCCCAAAATCAGTTCGGAAAATGTCATTCTCTGCTGCAGAAAAGTGCTTGACATTTTCTGAACCGAATTTGGGGCCCTGTATCTCAGGGCCACTTAGTGCTAGGAACCACAGCTTTGGATATTTTATGGTGCTAGTTCCACTGGGTTTGCACACCAAATTTGGGGTTCTTAGCACTAAGTGGCCCCAAGATACGGAGCCCCAAATTCGGTCAACTGTGTCCATCTGCAGCAATGTCATTTTGGGACCCTTTGGGTTCAGAGACCCCAAATTTTGGCTGCAGCTAGGGGGCATCTAGGAACCCTTAACTACCAAATTTGAAGTTCGGGGGACCTATGGCTGCAAATGGGCACAGTGAGGCATGCAAATGGGCACAGTTGACCCTCTTTTCCATTACAGTAGCTGTGCATTTCTCACCCTCGTCTTATATTCGGGTCAATACGTTTTTCCCATTTTTTTGTGGTAAATTAGGGCCTCGACTTATACTCGGAACGACTTATACTCGAGTATATACGGTAATTGGCAACCTCTGCAGGAGAAATCGTCAGGGGAGATGAATCGAGATCACGATTTTTAAACGATTAATTGTGCAGCTCTAGGGTGTACTCACTTTTGTTGCCAGCAGTTTAGACATTAATGGCTGTGTGTTGAGTTCTTTTGAGGGGACAGCAAATTTACACTGTTATACAAGCTGTCCACTCACTACTTTACATTGTAGCAAAGTGTCATTTCTTCAGTGTTGTTACATAAAAAGATAGAATAAAATATTTACAAAAATGTGAGGGGTGTACTCACTTTTGTGAGATACTGTATATATGTATGTATGTAAAGATAGACACACAAATTCTTTAATGTACATGCATAGACAGGGAGAAGTCTATTTACACATTGAAAGGAAAGTCAAGATTGATGGGGTTGGGTTGGCAGACTGTTCCTATGTTAATTCTACTCAAAAAGGGAACTGACTAAACACTATAGTGGCCTCAATTGTTATTTGCAGTAAACTGCCAGTACAGTCTTTTCAGGTTAAGATCAGAAGCGTTTGATCAGCCTATCAGAAACCCCTGCAGGATTTACTTACTGGGAGTAAACTGTGTATAAAGGGAAGTTTTAGCTGCTAAGTAAAGCCTGGTACACACTACTAGTTTTCTTTTCACTCAACCCAGCAGGGATGAACTATAAAAAAAATGAATAGCTCAGGAGGAGCTGCTGTACTATCAATCCGATGTTAGTATGGCGATCTCCCCTGCTGAGCAATTGTGTCAAACCGGCTGCAGTACACACGGGCCAAATGTCAGCCGGTTTCTACTGAATGGCTGATGGCGCCCGACATTTGGCCCATGTGCACTAGGCTTAAGGCTGGCCATACATTATTCAATTTTCTTGTACAATTTCCTGTTAGATTTAACAAAACCATGTAATAGGAGGTCAAACCTAAACACTTTAAATCTGTATGCAATCAGGCAGGCCCTTGCACTACATAGTTGAAGGTAAATCTAAAGGAAATTGAATAAGAAATTCTATAATGTATGGCCAGGCTTAAGAGTTATTATGAAAGGACAGGTCTAAAAGATAATATACATTATTGCATTCATGTGAGCCGCCAAGGTGCATAATATAGATTGGACAAAAAATATATGTTGGAAGGGTGGAGTGTCCATATTCAGTGGACTTTGTCATCTGTTCTGAGATCCAATAAATGCTAATCTCTGGTAAAGATCCAGATTTACGGAAGAAATCTTGCGAGCCACAATAATCCAATACCTTAATGGAGAACCAACTAAATATGAATACAAATGCCCAGCTGCAAACGCAGATCACGTATTCATGGCCGTGCAGTAAGTATAAATAGAGAAAATTGCACTGCACTTAGGTATGTGTCATTATATACATTCACCCTACTGGTATCATGTGCATTTAATAAAAAAGTGCCCTGTGCATGTGATTCAGATCTGAAATCAATTCCGCGTGTCCAGATCAATGTGTCAAAAAATGTATCTAAGTGCCATATATAATAAATCCAAAGTGCAATGTGCCAATGATAGATAACCTCTATATATGTAAATAATGCTCACTTGATAATCAATAATACTGAAACCAACTCTGCAAAAATCAATGTGTCAGAGAAGTGCACCAAAGTGCCATATGTAATAAATCCAAAGTGCAATGTGCAAATAATAAACTCTGCATATATATATAAATATAATATAATACACACACATTGATCGATAATACTCAATAAAAGTAAAAATGAAAAACATGCACTATGAATATAATATCATATACATATCACATGCAAAACTTCAGTAAAAATCATATAGGTGACATATAAAAACCATATGGGTGATATGTGATATTTGAGACAATTATTGTCCTTATTTGTAAAAAAATCTTCCAATATAGCATCACTCAGCAATGTGCAGTGAAAAGTTCCAAAGGTGAACTAAGGTGCATAAAGTGCTTTACAGAAAAATCCAATTGCTGAATCACAGTGCCCAGATCATGCCGTGATGTGCCTCGGTGACCCCCAAAGTAGTTGCGCTCACCTTAGAGCGTGTGACACAGTGTTCAGCTGCATCAATACACACTATGGAGCCACCCCTGGGCTCAGTGATAGGGTAACAGATGATCTCCAAAACAGGCTCTCTATGGCTCCACAGGTATCATACCTGTGCTAGAGGGCCAATGCGATCCGTGGACTGTGATCCAGTGTAGGGAGTCCAATGATCCGATGTGATCACAACTGTACTACAGCCTTGTAGTACAGTTGTGATCACATCGGATCATTGGACTCCCTACACTGTATCACAGTCCACGGATCGCATTGGCCCTCCAGCACAGGTATGATACCTGTGGAGCCATAGAGAGCCTGTTTTGGAGATCATCTGTTACCCTATCACTGAGCCCAGGGGTGGCTCCATAGCGTGTATTGATGCAGCTGAACACTGTGTCACACGCTCTAAGGTGAGCGCAACTACTTTGGGGGTCACCGAGGCACATCACGGCATGATCTGGGCACTGTGATTCAGCAATTGGATTTTTCTGTGAAGCACTTTATGCACCTTAGTTCACCTTTGGAACTTTTCACTGCACATTGCTGAGTGATGCTATATTGGAAGATTTTTTACAAATAAGGACAATAATTGTCTCAAGTATCACATATCACCCATATGGTTTTTATATATCACCTGTCACCTATATGATTTTTACTGAAGTTTTGCATGTGATATGTATATGATATTATATTCATAGTGCATGTTTTTCATTTTTACTTTTATTGAGTATTATCGATCAATGTGCGTGTATTATATTATATTTATATATATGCAGAGTTTATTATTTGCACATTGCACTTTGGATTTATTACATATGGCACTTTGGTGCACTTCTCTGACACATTGATTTTTGCAGAGTTGGTTTCAGTATTATTGATTATCAAGTGAGCATTATTTACATATATAGAGGTTATCTATCATTGGCACATTGCACTTTGGATTTATTATATATGGCACTTAGATACATTTTTTTGACACATTGATCTGGACACGCGGAATTGATTTCAGATCTGAATCACATGCACAGGGCACTTTTTTATTAAATGCACATGATACCAGTAGGGTGAATGTATATAATGACACATGCCTAAGCGCAGCGCAATTTTCTCTATTTAAAGATCCAGATTTATTTGGATTTGAGGAGTGTGGGTGTTTGACGCACTCATGTTTCCATATTAGCACTAATAATTACAATAATAATTATTACTCCTCATCCATTATTTACAACATCTCTAAAAGGTGATGGCTCTGTAAAAATATAAGAAACAAATATTAAAAATTCTAAACTTGCCCTTTGAGGAAGTGTATTAATATTTGCAGCCCATACAGGCACAAACAATGTCCATCATAGGCAAAGGGGCTGTGCCCCTGCGATAAGTCCTGTATCATCACTGGGTGTCTGTGCTTCTCTATGCAATGCAGAAAGATCATGACCAGTGAGAGAGGCCAAAAGAGGGAGCTTCCTGAAAACATCACAGCACCCTGCCTCAGTACACCTCTCAGGACCCCTCAGCCCTGATGCAAGCAGTAGGCTGTCTCTCGGAAGGGGTTATGCAAATATCAAAATGCCTTGATGGGTGGAGGTCAGCCCTAGGCAGACAATGCAGACCACCCTAGATAATGCCCACATGTGATGGGTACAGGAGAGAAGCCTGTACAACTGTGTGAGACTGAAGAGAAGGCTGGAGCTCAGATTTAAAGTGGAACTTCACCTAAAAGGGGTAGTTCTGCTGATCCTCCTCCTTCCCACCTGCTCTGCCTGTATTGGAAAGTTTTTCTTTTTTTCTGGCAGTGGGTAACTATTTCTGACACTACCACTTCTGCTCAGCTCGCCCACCCCCCTCCCGGCTCACAACCTTCTGTGATAAGTTACAGGTCCCAGGAGGCTGTGGGACGATTCAGAAAGAGCCGCGTGTCCCACGCATGTGCAGTGGGAAGCTGGCTGTGAAACACCAGGAAGTCACAGCCGGCTTCCCACAAGCAAGACGGCAGTTTTAGGGACCCCAAGACCGGCGAAGTACCGTTCCGGGTTATGGCGGTGCTGGATCCCTGGACTGGTACATGTCTGTTTAATAAAAGTCAAAAGCTGCAGTATTTGTAGCTGCTGACTTTTACTTATTTGAACAACAACCGGAGCACTTCTTAAACCACTTAAGGACAGAGCCTCGTTTTGAGATTTGGTGTTTAATGGTTTAAAACAGTTTTTTTGCTAGAAAATTACTTTGAACCCCCTAACATTGTATATTATTTTTTTCTAACACCCTAGAGAATAAAATGGCGGTCGTTGCAATACTTTCTGTCACACCGTATTTGCGCATCGGTCTTACAAGGGCACTTTTTTTTTTGGAAAAAATACACTTTTTTGAATTAAAAAATAAGACAACAGTAAAGTTAGCCCATTTTTTTTTTAATATTGTGAAAGATGATGTAAATTGATACCCAACATGTCACGCTTCAAAATGGCACCCGCTCGTGGAATGGCGACAAACTTTTACCCCTAAAAATCTCCATAGGCGATGTTTAAAAAATTCTACAGGTTGCATCTTTTGAGTTACAGAGGAGGTCTAGGGCTAGAATTATTGCTCTCGCTCTACCGATTGTGGCGATACCTCACATGTGTGGTTTGAACAGCGTTTACATATGCGGGTGATACTCACGTATGCGTTCGCTTCTGTGCACGAGTTCGTCGGGACGGGGCGCGTTAAAATTTTTTTTTCTTATTTTACTTTTTATTTTAAAATCTGTTCTTTTTAAAAAAAAAAAAAGTGTCACTTTTATTCCTATTACAAGGAATGTAAACAGGAAAAGATCTTTGTAAACATCCCTTGTACTAGAAAAAAAGCATGACAGGACCTCTTAAATAAGAGATCTGAGGTCAAAAAGAGCTATGGGCGGAAGTGACATTTTGTGACGTCTCTTCCGCCCTGCAATGGTATGGAGACAGGTGGGGGCCATCTTCCCCTCACTCAGCTTCATACCACACAGGAGAGCGGACCCGATCACCTCCGCTGCTGCTGGCGGCTCCGGTAAGTGGCGGAGGGCACCGGAGCGTGTCAGGAGGGGGGCCCCTCTCCCGCCACCTGATAAAAGTGATCTTGCGGCGAATCCGCTGCAGAGACCATTTTTATCTGAAAGCCGACCGCCCGCTCTTGAAGAGGATACCGGGGTTATGGTAGCTAGCTGCTGCCATAACAACGATACTCCTCTTTAAACAGCCGACGTAGAACGACGGCGGACGGTCGGCAAGTGGTTAAGGAATTGAACACTTTTATTGTAACAGTACAGTACAGTCTTCCAAACCAGTGCCCCACAAATGTTTACTTCTCTTTATGTAGAACAGTGGTCTCTAAACTGTGGCCCATGGCCGGAAGTGGCCCTTTGCTTGCCTTTATCCGGCGCTTGGGACACTATTCCTCCCTCTGACACCAACAATGGGACACTATTTCTCCCACTGACACCAATGATGGCATACAATTCCTTCCAGTAAACCTAATGATTGCGCACTATTCCTCCCAACAATGAGGCACTATTCCTCCTACTGACATCAATGATGGGGACACTATTCCTCTCACTAATACCAATGATTGGGAACGATTCCTCTTCCACCTAAACACAGGGGCGCTAATTTTTCACTCCCACTGACCACCAAGCCTGAAGCATCATCTACTCCCACTGTCCACAGTCCGGTCCCCCTAAAATCTGAAGGACAGTAAGCTGTCCCTTTGTTTAGAAAGTTTGGAGACCCCTGAAGTAGAGAAATACTACATGTATTCCCACAGTACCTCACAACCTATCTGTATATGACATGGTTATGTAGCTCCTGTCTCATATGAACACAATAAGCACATTTTGAATAAAAATATAAAAAAAAATAAATAAACTGAGAAAAATTCCTCCTGAGAGCTCAGTCAGCTTTCTACAAATTTACACGGATATCTGCAGACACACCCAGATGTGATGTACGGTGTGTAACACATGAGTGAGCTGATCCTCGTATCAATAGAACAACTCATAATGCAAAATTGTGACAGACTTTAGTACCGTGTGATATCTTCTATTTCTGACCGTTTCCTCTTTGAACTAAAAATAAATGATTAAGTAAACAGAAAGGGGAAAGGAATTTGTTAAGACACATTTTTATTTACATACACATTATGTGACGTTCACATTCACCTTGATGACATCTTTGGAAAAGACTTGAAGTATGTGTCATTTTTCACAGATCCCTCTTTGCGACAATATTTTTTTTTTTTTTCCCTTTTGTGCACACATACTAAAATTACCATTTTGTACATGTAAATGCACTTGAAAACCAAAACCAACATTTTCTGAAAGCAAGGACCCCGTATGATGGAATGATGGCAGTTTTTTATATCATATGATATTTGTGCTACGGTTTATCAAATCTATAGTTTATTAAAGAAAAATACACCCAATCAATTATTAGTACACACAAACGTAATGTAATCCCCATTTTTTCTGTAAAATTATAATATAAGATTAGATTGTGTTGTGTAAATAGATACTAAATATGTCAAGCTTCAAAACTGCATGTGCCCACAAAATGGCAAATAACTGTGCCATCCAAAATTCTCTATAGGCAAGTCTTTACAGCGCATCAATGTATAGTTAAAGTGGATCTAAACCCTAAATATTGTTTTACCTTAATGCATTCATTACATTAAGGTAAAAAATGTTTGGGAATCAGTATCCCCACTTACACCCCCTCCCTGCTTATACTTACTAGAGCCCTCATTAAATCCAGGGCTGTGCCCATCTTCAGCTATTTTCTCCCCTCACTTCCTGCTCTCACATGCTTTGCTGTGGCAGCAGGAGCCATCTCACTGTTGTCAATCAAAGTCAGTGATAAGGGAGCGGACGCAGACAGCGAGGGCCTGGGAGGGGGCACACACAAGTGCCTGCATAGAAAGCGGCTTTCTATGGGGGCACTCGAGGAAGGGGAGGAGCCAGGAGCTCCAGCAGGGGACCCGAGAAGAAGTGGTTCAGGGCCGCTTTGTTCAATTCTTTTACACAGAACAGGCAAGTGTAAACCTGTTTGTTATTTTATTTA
This sequence comes from Lithobates septentrionalis, assembly GCA_037952835.1. Lineage (NCBI taxonomy): Eukaryota > Metazoa > Chordata > Amphibia > Anura > Ranidae > Lithobates > Lithobates septentrionalis. The sequence continues at coordinate 5,045,428 of JBBDGP010000672.1, forward strand.
TTTATTTTTAAAGTTGAAGCTTTACAAATCACTTTAACCAAGAATAAAGGTCCTAGAATCAGCTTTTATTGCTCATGCGCAGCCATACCAATATGTGTGGCACAATAGCCATTTCTGTATGCGCACACACACATTTGCTTTTATATGTACATATACATGTGTGAGGGGGGCTTTTATAAAATTATTTTTAATTTTATTAAAATAATTTTTTTGCATAATAACTTTTTTGCTTTCACAAGGTAGCTGACAAGTTTCCTTTGTGATTGCATGGTGACAGATTCTCTTTAAAGTAGAACTAAACCCACTTAGTTAATGGTTTCATTTAAGGCATTAATTGAATACCTGTTATAGTTATTAGTGTACCTCTGTGAAGCCATCTAATGGCTGGTGTGTGTGCAGCATCGTGGCAACAGCAGATTAAACAGAGGCGAAGATGGCAGCTTCCTAGAAGTTTTAGTTCTGCTTCAAGGAGACATCATGGTTTATTAGACCGCTGGTCACTGGTCATGGTCACCACTGCACTCTGTTACAGTTGATCAAACACAGACTGTCCTTGCTCAGCGGCCAGGGTTTGACAGCTCTGAACCCTGGAAGTGCTCAGAGCTGAGCGCTTTAGGGTTCACACTGTTCAGATGAGTTAGCTGATCTCCTGCCATTCTCTATGCCAATACCTGCCATGGAAGTCCTGGGGAAGAGGGAAAGGTTAGCCTAGGATAGATGAAGGGAAATTTTATATGTATGCAACTCCTATCCTCATATTGATTAGTGGTTCCAAATTAATAATAACTACTGCAGTATGGAACAGACACAAAAAGATACACTCAGCATCTTTCCAAAATAACTGTTCCCTACTGCAGCAGTTAATAATTGGGAACCACTAATAATTATGAGGGTTAGGAGTTGTCCATCTGTAAAATTTCCAGAACAAACAATTATTATGGTTTCATCTAATTTATAATTAGGCTGTAAAGCACTAAATGAGTCTAGAATTAACACAAGTTTACAACCATTTTTTCTGCCCAAACTCTGCTGCTCCTGGATCCAGTGACAGTGGGTTTTTTTCTGCTTCTAAACTTTCCTGCCACTAAATGCTCCTAAAAGCCTATGTGTACATGAATACACAGGCTAACATGCAGGGGAGTTTAGAGGCAGGAAAAAAAACCCCCGCCAGACGCCCCTCGAAGCATCTGCAAAATTGTCCTGTGTACATGAGGCCTAAGCAGTCCAGGGTAAAACCCACTCCAGGGGGGCCCCCACCATTGTAAAATATGTGTTAACGACCTATTTAGGTTTAATCTTATTTTACTAAATTCTCATAAAAAAGGTGCAAGTCACAATGTAAAATATGTTGGTACGCTTATCAAAGTCACCATCTGTTGGAGTGGTGCTTGTATATAAAATCCTAAACCATAAAAAAATACCCTGATATCACAATCAGTAAAGTGAATAAGTGCAATATATTTATTTGCAATTATTCACTTTACTGATTGTGATATCAGGGTATTTTTTATGGTTTAGGATTTTATATACAAGCACCACTCCAACAGATGGGGAGAGTTTGATAAGCGTACCAACATATTTTATATTGATTTGTAGCAACGTTGCCACAGCACTAATTGGTTGGTTGCAGCTCACACATTTTTTTCCGTTTTTTTTTCTGGCGTTTTGTTTTACATAGTTTCATAGTTACATAGTAGGTGAGGTTGAAAAAAGACACACGTCCATCAAGTCCAACCTATGTGTGTGATTATGTGTCAGTATTACATTACATATCCCTGTATGTTGCGGTCATTCAGGTGATTATCTAATAGTTTCTTGAAGCTATCAATGCTCCCCGCTGAGACCACCGCCTGTGGAAGGGAATTCCACATCCTTGCCGCTCTTACAGTAAAGAACCCTCTACATAGTTTAAGGTTAAACCTTTTTTCTTCTAATTGTAATGAGTGGCCACGAGTCTTATTAAACTCTCTTCTGCGAAAAAGTTTTATCCCTATTGTGGGGTCACCAGTACAGTATTTGTAAAATCTCAAGCGTCTCTTCTCCAGAGAGAATAAGTTCAGCGCTCGCAACCTTTCCTCATAACTTAGATCCTCCAGACCCTTTATTAGCTTTGTTGCCCTTCTTTGTACTCGCTCCATTTCCAGTACATCCTTCCTGAGGACTGTTGACCATAACTGGACAGCATACTCCAGGTGCGGCCGGACCAGAGTCTTGTAGAGCGGGAGAATTATCGTTTTATCTCTGGAGTTGATCCCCTTTTTAATGCATGCCAATATTCTGTTTGCTTTATTAGCAGCAGCTTGGCATTGCATGCCATTGCTGAGCCTATCATCTACTAGGACCCCCGGGTCCTTTTCCATCCTAGATTCCCCCAGAGGTTCTCCCCCAGTGTATAGATTGCATTCATATTTTTGCCACCCAAATGCATTATTTTACATTTTCTACATTGAACCTCATTTGCCATGTAGTCGCCCACCCCATTAATTTGTTCAGGTCTTTTTGCAAGGTTTCCACATCCTGCGGAGAAGTTATTGTCCTGCTTAGCTTAGTATTGTCAGCTAATACAGAGATTGAACTGTTTATCCCATCCTCCAGGTCGTTTATAAACAAATTAAATAGGATTGGTCCCAGCACAGAACCCTGGGGAACCCCACTACCCACCCCTGACCATTCTGAGTACTCCCCATTTATCACCACCCTCTGAACACGCCCTTGTAGCCAGTTTTCAATCCATGTACTCACCCTATGGTCCATGCCAACGGACCTTATTTTGTACAGTAAACGTTTATGGGGAACTGTGTCAAATGCTTTTGCAAAATCCAGATACACCACGTCTACGGGCCTTCCTTTATCTAGATGGCAACTCACCTCCTCATAGAAGGTTAATAGATTGGTTTGGCAAGAACGATTCTTCATGAATCCATGCTGATTACTGCTAATGATATCGTTCTTATTACTAAAATCTTGTATATAGTCCCTTATCATCCCCTCCAAGAGTTTACATACTATTGATGTTAGGCTAACTGGTCTGTAATTCCCAGGGATGTTTTTTGGGCCCTTTTTAAATATTGGTGCTACATTGGCTTTTCTCCAATCAGCTGGTACCATTCCAGTCAATAGACTGTCTGTAAAAATTAGGAACAACGGTCTGGCAATCACCTGACTGAGTTCCCTAAGTACCCTCGGATGCAAGCCATCTGGTCCCGGTGATTTATTAATGTTAAGTTTCTCAAGTCTAATTTTAATTCCGTCCTCTGTTAACCATGGAGGTGCTTCCTGTGTTGTGTCATGAGGATAAACATTGCAGTTTTGGTTACTGAAGCCCCCCGATTCACTCGTGAAGACTGAGGAGAAGAATAAATTCAATACCTTTGCCATCTCCCCATCCTTTGTAACCAGATGTCCTTCCTCATTCTTTATGGGGCCAATATGGTCTGTCCTCCCTTTTTTACTGTTTACATACTTAAAGAATTTCTTGGGATTTTTTTTGCTCTCCTCCGCTATGTGTCTTTCATGTTCTATCTTAGCTGTCCTAATTGCACCCTTACATTTCTTGTTGCATTCTTTATAAAGTCTGAATGCTGAGGATGATCCCTCAACCCTGTATTTTTTGAAGGCCTTCTCCTTTGCTTTTATATGCATTTTTACATTGGAGTTAAGCCATCCAGGATTTTTGTTCGCTCTTTTAAATTTATTACCCAATGGGATACATTGGCTAATGCCCTTATTTAATATGCTCTTAAAGCAAACCCATCTCTCCTCTGTATTCTTTGTTCCTAATATTTTATCCCAATTTATGCCTTTTAGCAAGGTTTGTAGTTTAGGGGAGTTGGTTCTTTTGAAATTCAGTGTCTTTGTGTTCCCTTCATGTTTCCTATTTGTGTGATTTATACTGAAACTAATTGACCTGTGATCGCTGTTACCTAAATTGCCCCGTATTTCCACATCTGTGATCAGGTCTGTATTGTTGGTAATCAGTAGATCCAGTAATGTTTTATTTCTAGTTGGTGCGTCTACCATCTGACCCATAAAATTGTCCCGCAAGACATTAAGGAACTGGCGAGCCTTAAATGAATGCGCGGTTCCCTCCGCCCAGTCTATGTCTGGATAATTAAAATCCCCCATTATAACACTTCCCATCCTTGCTGCTAATCCAATTTGTGATAGGAGATCCGTCTCCACTTCCTCCCTCAGGTTAGGGGGCCTATAGCATACTCCCAGTATTATTTTCCCCTTAGCTTCATCCCTTTGGAGCTCTACCCATAAGGATTCCACCTCCTCACTAGCTCCCTCAGTGATGTCATCTCTCACATTCGCTTGTACATTATTCTTAAAATATAGGCATACCCCTCCCCCTTTTTTACCCTCTCTATCCTTGCGGTATAGGGTATACCCTTGAATGTTTGCCAGCCAATCATGAGAGCTGTTGAACCAGGTCTCTGAAATTCCCACAAAATCCAAATCCTCCTTGTACAACAGTATCTCTAGTTCACCCATCTTGTCCGCCATGCTCCTGGCATTGGTGAACATGCCACATAGTTTAGACCGGTCGCATATTGTCCTTGTATTGGGTGTTTCAAGATTGCAACTAGGACTTCCTACTATACTCACCTTGTGTTTTTGTGCTTTGGTTAACCTACCACTAATGCCCCCAATACTACCCTCTGGAATATCTTCCGCGCTGGCTATCACTGTCTCTGGACCCTCCCCCCCATCGCCTAGTTTAAAAACCCCTCTAACTTTTTAACCATCTTCATTCCCAGCAGATCTGCACCCTCCTCATTTTTTTTCTGGTGTTTTGTTATTTTATAGAGAATCCACATCAGCGCTTTAGTTTTCTTTTTTCGCAAGTCACAATGTATACAGCAGTTGAAAATGAAGTTTAGTTTCTAAAATGCATGTCAAAGCAGTAGACAACATACACCAATCAGCCATAGGATTACGAGCACTGACAGGTTAAGTAAATAACACGGATTATCTTGTTGCAATGGCATCTCAAAGTAAGCGTGATATATCAGGCAGCAAGTGAACACATTGTCCCTGAAGTTGATATGTTGAAAGCAGAAAAACTGGACAAGGATTTGAGCAATGTTGGCAAGAGCCATATTGTAATAGCTAGATGACTAGGTCAGAGCATCTCCAGAACTGCAGCTCTTGTGGGATGTTCCTCGTCTGCAGTGGTCAGGACCTACCAAGAGTCGTTCAAGGAAGGAAAATCACAAAACCGGCTACAGGGTTAGGGGTGGCCAGGGCTCACTGAGGCACGTGGAGAGTAAAGGCTGGCCCAATCCAACAAAACTGTAGCTACTGTAGCTCAAATTGCTGAAAAAGTTATTGCTGGTTCCAATAGAAAGGTGTCAGAATACACAGTGCATCGCAATTTGTTGTGCATGGGGCTACGTAGATGCAGACCAATCAGTGTGCCTATGCTGACCCATGCCCACAACCAATAGTGCCTATAATAGGGACGTGAGCTTCCGAACTGGACCATAGAACAATGGAAGAATGTGGCCTGTTCTGGTTTGAGGAACACCACAAGGAGTTTGAGGTGTTGATTTGGCCTCCAAATTCTTTTGATCTCAATCCAATCGAGCATCTGTGGGAAGTGCTGAATAAGAAGTCCAATCCATGAAGGCACCACCTCACAACTTGTAGGACTTAAAAGATATGCTACTGATGGCCTGGTGCCAGATACCACAGCACACCGCCAGAGGTTTAGTAGAGTCCATGCCTTGACAGATTAAACCTCAAGCACACTGGATGTTTTGCTATCTCTCCTGGCGGCAGCATTTTGGCAGAAAAAAAAACACATGAAGCTGGTAAACACATCAAGTGCTTGGCTGTTAATTAATTTTCCCGGCCATAATAATAATTTATTCTGGCCACTGAAATTAAGTAAAGCTCAAGTACTAAACGTGCCTAAAAGCGCGTTTACAAGTCTCAAGCGTCTTTTCCTACAAAAATGACCCTGCTCCTGGACGTGCTAGCAGTGTTTTTTTTTTCTACTTCTGAACTCCACTAAATGCCTATGTATGCATGGACACATAGGCCAACATGCAGGGGCGTTTAGGGGCAGAAAGAAAAAACGCCAGATGCCCCTAACAGCCACTTTAAAAATGTCCAGTGTGCATGAGGCCTTATGGTGGGTGGTCATAATGTTATGCATGATTAGTGTATATTAGGAAACCAAAGAGCCACGTTATACCATTTGGATATCGGGTCATTATAATAAAAGCTACTATGGACTCCATTCAGGAAGCTGTATTTTCCGCTTTAAAATTTGTGTTCAAAAAGCTCCTAGCATTTTTCAATTTTTATTTTTTTTTGCAATTTACAAAAAAAAACATGCTACTATAATACCACATGCGGTATATCAAAATATGCCACATTTATCTCATGAAGCATTTTATCTCATATGATATCCAGTGGGATAAAAACAGTGGAGAAGTAGTATAACCCCTGTCAGTTTTTAGTGCTAATAAAGAAATAAAATGATTTAAACCGTAAAAAATATGCCAACTTGCCAAGTCAGTGTGGTCCCTGCAGCATATATATTAATACAAAAGAAAAAAGGTGACTAGAATACCAGTCAAAGGGAAACTGCTTTCACAGTACACGCGTGGTGTCAATTCAGTAAATACAAAACATCTTTATAAATGTCAAATGTTGAATGAAAATAGTATAAAAAAATTACACACATATATAAAATACCCTTCTACAACGTTGTCTTTTTTATTGGTGGAAGAAGGGCATTTATATAGGTTTGTAACTTTTTTATACTATTTTTCCCTGGTAACCTCTGGAAGAAACCTAGGCTTCCATGGAAACCAGGTTGAGACACCCTGACACCACTTGGTGCCGGCAGGACGCCCTCAGGTTGCAGTGGTTATAACAGGATGATGTCTGCACCTGCAAACATCTTTCTGGTAGAGCTGCACGATTCTGGATAAAATGAGAATCGCATTTTTTTTTGCTTAGAATAAAATCATGATTCTCTCACAATTCTCGGCGTAACATCATCTTTCACATTATAAAAAAAAAATTTGGCTAACTGTTTAGTTTTTTTTAATTCATTGAAGTATATTTTTTCCTAAAAAATTGCTTTTCAAAAACCGCTGCACAAATACAGTGACATAAAATATTGCAACAATCTCCATTTTATTCTTTAGGGTCTCTGCTAAAAAATATATAAATGTTTGGGGTTCTAAGTACTGTATTGGCGTAAAACACTCACTTTTTCACCATGAAAATCGGGTGCAAAGAGCGTGTGCGTGTTATACGCCAATACTTGAATTTGAGCTGCCTTGGAGGGGACAGGATGAACGCCGTCAGATTACATACAGTGAGAATCGCCTGTTTACTTGGCGGCCTCTATAATAGGAAGTCCCGTCTCCTGGGTCACCATTGGACCACTGTTCTGTCTATCATAGGAGATTCTCACTGTATGTAATCTGTCGGCGCTTGTCCCGCCCCCCTCCCTGTCCCATCTAGGCTGCAGATGGGCATTGATCAGGCTGCACTGATGGCAATGGTGAGGCTGCTGCATTGATGGCAATGGTGACGCTGCTGCATTGATGTGGACTGATGAGGCTGCATTGATGACACTTGTGAGGCTGCAGATGGGCATTGATCAGGCTGCATTAATGGCAATGGTGAGGCTGCAGATGGGCACTGACCCTTATTTTGGTTCAAAGTTCCTTATTTAAAATTTTAATCTAAGTTTTTTTCCTGAAACCTCCCTCTTAAAATGAATGTGCGTGTTATACGCCGATAAATATGGTAATTTTCTAGCAAGAAATACAGATTTTAACTTGTAAGCAACAAGTGTCAAAAAAGGTTTAGTCTTTAAGTGGTTAAACTGCCCTCATTGACGGAAGTTCATGCCTTTGATCTAAAAGAACCAAGAGATACATTGGGGTTGATTTACTAAAGGCAAATAGACATTGCAAGTGCATTTCAGGGTTTGTAATGAATTGTGAATTACGTTTTGGAGAAAAACTGTGATCATCAGGGTTTATATAGTTAGCGTGTGTGTGTGTCAGTCAATCGCTTCCATAAACTGAAAGATGATTCTCCTTTTTAACACCTCTTGGCTTGCTGCCACATCCAGTACTTAAAAGATTATAAGCCACATATCTACAGACAAAATGGAAATATTGCCACCTAAAGGCAGAACTTCTAACTGCAGTCCTTGAAGACCAACAGCACAGAAAATGTAGACACTATTGGAGGGGATTTACTAAAACAGATGCACACGGAATCTGGTGCAGCTGTGCATAGTAACCAATCAGCTTCTAGGTTTTGTTGTCAAAGCTTAATTGAACAAGCTGAAGTTAGAAACTGTTACTAGCACCAGATTTTGTGTGCACCAGTTTTAGTAAATCTCCCCCCCCCCTTTATATTCATTTTTTTAAGCCAGGTGTTGCTGTAGCTGTTAGGCTGATTCACCAGGAGGAATTTAAAATTCTCTAAATAAGCTTTAACCGCTTGCCGACCAGCCGCCGTCATTATACTGCGGCAGGTTGGCACGGCTGCGCGAATCGCCGTAGGTGTACGTTGGCCGCTTGAAGAACTCTTGGGGGCCAGGCGCTACGTCGGAGCCGATGCACGTGGCCGCAATGTCCGCCGGCAATCCGCGATCGCTCCTCAAAGAGCCAGAACGGGTATTCTGTCAATATAAACAAACAGATCCCCGTTCTGTGAGGGAAGTAGAGCGAGATCTGCTGTTCCTAGTGATCAGTGATCTTTCTCTACTCCCTGTCAGTCCCCTCCCCCCACAGTTAGAAACACCTCCCTAGGGAACACAGTTAACCCCTTGATCGCCCCCTAGTGTTAAGCGCTTCCCCACCAGTGACATTTATACAGTAATCAGTGGCTATTTTTAGCTCTGATCGCTGTATAAAATGTCACTGATCCCAAAAAAGTGTCAAGTGTCCGATCTGTCCGCCGCAATGTTGCAGTCACGCTAAAAATCACTGATCGCCGCCATTACTAGTAAAGAAAATGAATAATAAAAATTCCATATATATATATATATCCCCTATTTTGTAGACGCTATAACTTTTGCCCAAACCAATCAATATACGATTATTGCGATTTTTTTTTTTACCGAAAATATGTAGAATACATATTGGCCTAAAACTGATGACGTTTTTATTTATTTTTTTGATATTTATTATAGCAAGAAGTAAAAAATAGTGTTTTTTTTTTTTCAAGATTGTTGCTCTTTTTTTGTTTATAGCGCAAAAAATAAAAACTGCAGAGGTGATCAAATACCACCAAAGGAAAAATCTACTTGTGGGAAAAAAAGGACATAAGTTTTGTTTAAGTACAGCATTGCATGACCACGCAATCGTCAGTTAAAGCGACGCAGTGCCGTATTCCAAAAAAATGGCCTGGTCATTAAGTGGGCAAATAGTAAATACTTATCTATCCCACTGCCTGCATTGCTAAACCCCTTTGAAAACCCTTCAGAAACAGACACTTCTGACCGTGTAAGCTTTTCCCCCAGACCTGCCGCCCCATGCATCACTCGTATCCTCCTACATACTACTATGGTACTACAGGACACATAGTATTGACAATGGGGTTGCAGGAACCAAAAAGCACATGGGAGCAGGGGATTTACACAGAGATCTGTCAGTCTCTGAAGGGCCTTTAGGCTCAGTTCACACTGCAGTGACCTGGGATCCGACTTGTGAGTCGCATGACGTGAAATCCCATGTTAGTCAATGAGAGCTGTCTTAATTAGCACTACTGAAGTTGCTCCGACTTTAGAAAAGGTTCTTATACTACTTCAAGGTGACTTCTATCAGAATTGTGTCCATAGACTTTAATGGAGGTTGCCTCCAAGTTGGATCCACATCTATATTGATGTGATTTGGATCCAACATTACAGGAAGATTACCCAGGCATTCCCTGAAATTCGCGTCAAAGTCCCATCAAAGTAGTACTCAAGTTGTCAGTAAATTGCCAGGAAGTCGCCTGGCAAAGTCGGGTTTTTCAGGTCGCAGTAGTGTGGACAGCGCCTAAGACAATGATTACTCTTCTTGCAGCTGTGTCTGGTGGTTCAGGCAAATAAAAAAAATAAAAAATAAAAAAAAGGTTATTTTTTACAGGGACAGCTTTTAATCAAACTCAGATTTTAATAAATGTTGTTTTAAAACAAGTTGTCCCTCACTGAGCTTTGTAGCTGCAGGCACTATGCAGCAATTTATCCCCAATTAAAAAACACTTTCCTTCTGTCAGTGGCTGGTTTTGCTCCCCCCTGCCAACAGCAAGTTGACATCCTGCCGGTATAATAATCTTTAAAAACACAGATCAGGCATAAACAAAGAGGAGAGCAGAGTGCTGAACCCTCACTTGAGCAACTTTACAGCATCTCTTGTGAACTGAGGGTAAATTACTCCTCTGTGTTGACAGCTACAGGTATATAGGTCAGCAGGGGCATGGTTTAAAGCCCCATACACACGAAAGGACTTTGTACAAACTTTCCCTTGGATTTTTGTACAAAGGGCGTTGGCCAGAAGTTTGTCTTGTATACAGACGGCAGGACTTTTCCAGCCAACTTTCACCAAATCACGTGGTTTTTCAGCTCTTTACCACCACCCTTTGGTCAACTTCTGTATTGTTGTCTGATATTGTGTCAATCTCGCCACTTTTATTGGCGAGATTGACACCTTGCGAACCGGGTTCACACTGGTGCGGAGATCCAATTTGGATCCCCGCCAATGCCAGGCACTGTGTTTGGTATGAATCTTGAGGGGGAACTCCACGACAAATTTTGAATTAAAGAACGGCATGGTTTCCCCTCCAGGGGCATACCAGGCCCTTAGATCTGGTATGGATTTTAAGGGGAACCTTCTACGCCGAAAACGTGGGGGTCCCCCCAAAATCCATACCAGACCCTTATCCGAGCACGCAGCCCGGCCGGTCAGGAAGGGGGTGGGGACGAGCGAGTGGCCCCCCCTCCTGAGCCGTACCAGGCCACATGCCCTCAACATGGGGGGGTGGGCGCTTTGGGGCAGGAGGGCATGTTGATGAGGACAAGGGCCTCTTCCCGACAACCCTAGCCGTTGGTTGTCGGGGTCTGCGGGCGAGGGGCTTATCGGAATCCGGGAGCCCACTTTAATAAGGTGGCCCCCAGATCCCAGCCCTCCACCCTATGTGAATGAGTATGGGGTACAAGTGTCAAGAAAAAAAACGTCACAACGCTCTCTCCAGCTGTAATGCTGTCTGTGCGCTCTGCTATGACTTATATAGGCGGTGACCCCGCCCCCTATGACATCACAGTCCCGGGGCATGCTGGGACTGGGAGGTCATAAGGGGGCATGGTCATAGGATGACATGACCACGCCCACTTATGACCTCACAGTCCCAGCATGCCCCGGGACACGAGAGCGTCGTGTCAACATCTCTGAAAGAGAAGAGGGAAGAAGATGATCCAGATGTCCGGGCCACTGCTAGCAAAAAAACAGAAGATAGCGGAGGAGCCCGGCAGAAGGAAGAAGGCACCGGAGAAGAACCAGAGAGCGCGGACACGACACCGGAGAGAGGGAGAAGAGGCCTGAGAGACCCCCAAAGTCAGCAGAAGACCCCCGAAGTCGGAAGAAGACCCCCGAAGTCGAAGACCCCCAAAGTCGGAAGAAGACCCCCGGAGCTGTCTAATGTAGTGTGTTTTTTTATTAACACTTTTTTTCCCTAGGTGAATGGGTAGGGGTACTATGTACCCCATACTCATTCACATTGGGTGGGGGGCTGGGTTCTAGGGGCCCCTTTATTAAAGGGGGCTCCCGGATTCCGATAAGCCCCCCGCCCGCAGACCCCGACAACCAATGGCCAGGGTTGTCGGGAAGAGGCCCTTGTCCTCATCAACATGGGGACAAGGTGCTTTAGGGTGGGGGGCCGCAAGGCTCCCCCTCCCCCAAAGCACCCACCCCCCATGTTGAGGGCATGCGGCCTGGTACGGCTCAGGAGGGGAGCGCTCGCTCGTCCTCACCCCCCTTCCTGACTGGCCGGGCTGTGTGCTCGGATAAGGGTCTGGTATGGATTTTGGGGGGACCCCCACACCTTTTTTTCGGCGTAGGGGGTTCCCCTTAAAATCCATACCAGACCTAAGGGCCTGGTATGCCCCCAGAGGGGAGTTCCCTCTCGTGCTCGCAGCAATAGGAAAATATGTTTTTCCTATTGCAGCCAGTGCGAGATGTACAGTACCCCGTCGCCGAGAATCAGCCTGGAAACATTCTCGTGGCCGCGTACTGTAGTTTGTACAAAAGTCCGATGCTTTTGTGTACACACGATCGGACTTTGCTCCATCGGACTTTTGTTGCCGGAAAGTTTGTCCATTCGCACAGCCAACAAAAGTCCGATGGAAACAGAAAAAGTTTGTCCGATGGAGCGTACACACGGTCGGATGTTGCTCCAAAACAGCTAATTTGCATGTTTGTTGTCAAAAAGTTTGATCGTGTGTACGATCGTGTTACTCCCACAAAAGCTCATGGCTCAAAAACGCAGATAAACACCAAATAGCAGTGCTTTTTAGGCCTCATGCACACGGACGTTTTTACAGCTGCTTTTTTGAGCTTTTTTTTCAGCTTAAAAAGGCCTGTCTATGTTAGTCTATGGCTTCATGCCCACCTAGGCGTTTTTGAGCTGCAAATGGCATAGGCGTTTTTAAGCTGTAAAAAAAACCCAGGACCAGTGGGTTCCGAGAGACGTTTTTCAGCTGTAAAAACGCTCTAACGCTGATAAACACTCAAAAACGTCATTCACCAACGTTTTTTAACGTTTTTGGTCCATTGAAAAAATAATAAAAAAAATTTTTTAAAAACGCTAACGCGGAAAAACGCTCAAAAACTCTATTGCAAAAACGTTGAAAAAAGCTGAAAAAAGTTAAAAAAAAAAAAAAAAAAATCACTGCAAAGATACTGGCGTTTTCATAACGTTATTTTAACAGCCTGTGTGCATGAGGCCTCACAGTTGAAAAACTCCTCTTAAAACCCACTAGTTCTGGGGTTTTTTTTCCAGCCAGAAAACGCCCCTGCCAAAAAAAGATAACAGCCTATGTGTGCATGGACACATGGGATAACCTGCTGGGGAGTTTATCGGCTGCAGAAAAATGTCTGAAGCCAAAAACAGCAGCTGTAAAAACATCCAGTGTGCATGAGGCCTTATGCTAGAAAGAGGGAATTGAAGTAACCTTTTTTTTCTGTCATTTATCAAAATTTTACTATCATTACTACAGATCTCTGAGCTGTAGAGTTTAACAAATCTTCAAGCAAGATATTTATTATCATCCTGCAATCATCCTCAGCTAGTACACCAAGCATGTCAATGTGATGTGCCCTTTCGCTCCTTCTTTGCATATCTCAGTGGTTTAAGGGTAACAAACCAAATACGCCACCAGCTGTTCTCCACTTGATATCGCGCTTCCTTACATCAAGTCTAAATAGTTTAGGCATTCTATGGGATTCAATATTGTAAATTTTAATTTTTACTATAACGTTGAGTTCAGAAGCGTTATATTTTTTTTACAAAATTACACAATGCTGCCTGCAATGAACATAATGTGGCCCCTTGAACATTCAGTTTTCATGATTCGGCCCACTGTTCCATCTAAGTTTTATATATAGAAGATACTAATGCCGCGTACACACGGTTGGACTTTTCGTCTACAAAAGTCCGACAGCCTGTCCGACAGACTTCCGGCGGACTTGCGGCAGACTTTCTAACGAACGGACTTGCCTACACACGACCACACAAAGGTCCGACGGATTCGTACGTGATGACGTACACCGGACTAAAATAAGGAAGTTGATAGCCAGTAGCCAATAGCTGCCCTAGCGTGGGTTTTTGTCCGTCGGACTAGCACACAGACGAGCGGATTTCGGGGTCCGTTGTAGTTACGACGTAAAGATTTGAAGCATGTTTCAAATCTAAAGTCCGTCGGATTTGAGGCTGAAAAAGTCCGCTGAAAGTGCGGGGAAGCCCACACATGATCGGATTGTCAGCCAGCTTTAGTCCGTCGGCGTCCGTCGGACTTTTGTAGACGAAAAGTCTGACCGTGTGTACGCGGCATAAGAATTATGCCCCTCACTATATATAGATAAAGATTCTATTGGTCTTCTTTCACTTACAAGGGAGTATTAACATATTTGAATGAGAACTTTTTAAAACACACTTCTCGTGCATAAAGTACTTATTATACATAAAAGTACTATTTTATACATAAAGATACTTATCGATTGGGGACCCTATAAACAGCATATTTTTCAGAAAGGTGGAAAGGTGTCAAATACAAACCCAATGCAGGCCTCTTTAAATATTTTACCGGTATTCCTTTACTACTTCTGTATTTGCTGTGTATATAAACACTTATTATAAAATTAATATTACCCTACAGGAGAAGAAAGTGGTCCTATTCCCAAAAACTTAAATGTTTTCAGTATGCAACACAAATTCTGACATTGAAAATAGGTAAAACAAAGTAAGAATGCATGTACAAAAATAAAAGTCAAAGTCATAAAAAGAGCTCCTCACAATGACAGTGGCTCATGTCTCTAATGTGTATCGACCATTTTCTTTCTTTAATGGCCCATACACGCAATACCTTTCGAAGCAATCGTACGTTTATCTGATCGTTAGTACACAACTTTCAAGAGCCGTTCACGACACTTAATGCAAAATTATCTGATGGGACAAGCACGAAATTCTTTCTCGTATGAGACTACATTGATTTTCCTTGAACCGCTTCCAGACTGCCCCACATACATTTACTGTGGCAGGGCGGCCCGGATGCACAAAATCACGTGTCTGTACGTGATTTCGTGCATGCGGTTTATGGGGCTCACGCGCGCCACTGGCATGCCGCTCCCGCTGTGATTGGACACAGCATGAGCCAATCAGCGGGTCCGGCGGCCACCGCGATGCGCTGATCGTTCACAGGTGAGACGGAGTAGCGGTGTGTGCCGATGTAAATAAACAAAGCACACCGCTGATTTGTCAGGGAGGAAAAGTGAGGGATCGTGTTCCAGCTAATCATGATCTCTCTTTTCCTCCAATGATTCCACTTCCCTCACGGTTAGAACACAGTTGATCGCCCCCTAGTGTTAACCCCTTCCCTGCCAATGCCATTTATACAGGGATCAGTGCATTTTTATAGCAATGATCACTGTACTGGTGTCACTGGTCACCAAAAGTGTCACTTATGGTCAGGTTTGTGCACTGCAATGTCGCAGTCCCACTAAAAATTGCAGATTGCCGCCATTACTAGTAAAAAAAAAATAAAGTCCCTAAATCTATCCCGTAGTTTGCAGGCGCTATAACTTTTGCGCAAACTAGGGGTGCCCCGAATGGAAATTTTGGTGCCAAAACCGAAAATGAAGGATGTACTAGGCCGAAAACCGAAACCGAAAATGAAATTTTTAAAAAATATTTATATTTTTATATACAACTGTATTATATTAGACTTTTTAATTAATATCATCAATTTAAATTAATATGAATTTATTGTTGGCCATTATTGGCACCTTTAGTGCAAGAAAGGCCCAGGAAAAATGCAGTCTGCAGTCTCTAACCATCTCTTGTATCATGTCCTCAGTCTCTAACCATATGTTGTATCATGTCTGCAATCTCCTACTTAAACTTAAACACACTGCTAATGGTATTAGCAAAATTTCCATTCGGTGCACCTCTAGCAGACATGATACAGGAGACAGTCAGAGACTGCAGACATAATACAAGAGATCAATGCAGCCTCACCAGTGTCCATCAAATGCAGCTTCATCAGTGCCTGTCAGATGCAGCCTACCAGTCAGATGCAGCAGCCTGCCTGTGCCCATCAGATGCAGCAGCCTGCCAGTGCCCATGACATGCAGCCCGCCAGTGCCCATGACATACAGCTGCCAGTGCCCATGACATGCAGCCTACCAGTGCCCATGACATGCAGCCTACCAGTGCCTATCATGTACAGCCTACCAGTGCCCATGACATACAGCCTACCAGTTGCCCATCATTTACAGCAGTGGTTCTCAACCTTCCTAGTGCCATGACCCCTTGATTTGCGCCCCTAACCCACAGATATTTAGTGTTCCCCAATTCCTTTCCACGTGTACAGTATTAAAACCCCTTATGGTACATTGTGGATATACCACTCTCTTTGTTCTCCTTTCTTGCCCTTTTATCTCTCTCTATCCTAATTTCTTGTTTTTTTCCAAATCCCTCTCTCTAGCCATCTTTCTTTTATTCTTTCTCTCCCTTTATCTTTGTTCCTCCCCCTCTTTTCCTCTCCCTTCCATGTATTCTCTATTTTTATTTCTTCTCCTACTCCTTGGTGGAGGGAATAGGATGAGTGGCAATGCTGGGGGAGTTCTGATCAGCAAACTTAGGTGCTCTTGATCAAGGTCATCTGCTGATCTGAGAACTGTAGTGGGGACTTTTAATAGCAACTATAATCACAGGTAATGTCTGACTCTGTCTCCAACTTTGTGGTGTCTCGCAGCAGTAACACCTATGCCAAAATCAGGAGATAGGGTCTTCTTCAGCCCCTTCACATTGACATTCCTCACTAGTCAGCTGACCTCTAGTCTCTACCCTTAATGGGTGGCTGCAAAGAGGCTGAGTGGGCAGCCGCAACACAGGAACAGCCCAGCTGGGCGGCTACAGGCTCCAGGGACAGCCCTGCTGGGCGGCCACAAAAAGGCTGGGAGAGTGGTGAAGGCTTCAGGAACAGCCCAGGATTCGGTGACCCCTGGCAAATCGTCATTCGACCCCCAGGTTGAGAACCACTGATGTACGGCCTACCAGTGACCATCATGTACAGCCTACCAGTGACCATCATGTACAACCTACCACTGACCATGAAATACAGCCTGCCAGTGCCTGGTAATGCGATGTCACGCTGTGTGTCAGAGCTGGATCTGAATCGCAGTGCAGTCGCTGTAAAGATGTCCTGCCTCCTATGACAAACGGCACAACAATTCCTAGCATTGGATCAGTGTGCTGTCTATCACAAGAGGCGGTCTAGGAGGCGGGATATCATTACAGTGGCTGCACGGCGATTCAGATCTCTGACACGCAGCATGAGATCATGTTACCAGGCACTGTGGAGGCTGCATCTCATGATACTCATGAGAACAGCAGAGGGGAGACTGACAGGGGCGCGCCTGGATGATACACGTGCAGCACCCGGCCCCGCCCCTTTTTCAGCTTCATTATCGGCACTTTTTTTCCTTTCGGCTGCCTGCTGAAAACACATATTTCGGCCGATATGTTTCGGTGCACCACTAGCGCAAACCAATCAATATACGCTTCTTGGGATTTTATTTACCAAAAATGTGTAGCAGAATACATATTGGCCTAAATTGATGAAGAAATGTGTTTTTTTACCTATAGAGGAAAGTAAATTTTTAATTTTTTCCCCAAAATTGTCAGTCTTTTTTTTGTTTATAGCGCAAAAATAAAAAAAAGACGCAGAGGTGATTAAATACCACCAAAACAAAGTTCTATTTGTTGGAAAAAAAGGACATCAATTTTATTTGGGTACAGCGTTGCACGCAATTGTCAGTTAAAGTGACGCAGTGCCGTATCGCAAAAAATGGCCTGGTCAAGAAGTGGGTAAAACCTTCCTGAGCTGAAGTGGTTAATCAGTACAGTTGTTGTCCGAAAATACAATACAAATACACTACAACACATAACATCACTTCCAAACTTTTATTCTGTCTTACGAAAAGTTTCTCAACTTCCATAACTTCTTATTTTCGAGGCTAGCATGTAACAAAAAAACGAACAATCATTCGTCCGATAATCTCATTGTGTGTACCAGCCATTACAATAGCATTATTAAAGCCTAGCTATCAATTCATACCCTGCTGTGCAGTTCCATTAGTTGGCCTGGTATTCTGCACAGTTAATTCACACCTGTTCATTGTGGAGCTCTGCATAAAGTATAAAAGCTTGCCATTTCATTGCTAAAAATGAACACATTTCTAATTGTTGATGAGGGATATGAAAAATAAAATAAAAATGAAATGCGCATGAGCTAGGAAAGTATGAACCAGAAGGTAAAGAATGTGCACTGTTAAGAAAATTCTTTCATACATAACATTAAACATGTATGAATAGCAGGCAACAAGAGCGAGTGATGTACTAATGCACTCCCAGGACCAGGAAACATCAAGTCTGCTAATGGAAGGCTACCACAGTACATAAAGTGCCATAGTGTCTGCAAACAGAGTGGAATACTCTGCTGTAGGAAAATAATAATTTTCTTGTAATTATTATTAAACAATAATGAGTGTTTTCATGCACATGCTTTGATTAAATAGACAAGGGGAGTGTACAGAGGGAATGTACAGTAGGGGGTATGGATGAGGTCAAAATAGATAGCATCACTTCCGCAAATTCAAAACAACAACGGCACAATCGTATGAAAAAACAAACTGTGGAAGAACACAGTGATTATTGCTAGCAGCTAAAGCCACTGGCAAGGAATAATCGCATGTAAAAATACGGCATGCTGGGGACCAGCCGAGATTCAAACCATCTATGGGCAGGCTGGTTGTACCCAAGTCGATTCATGGATTGTGGTCTACGGCTATAGCTGCTAACAATAACCACTTTAATAATCAAAGCGTCTATGGCCGGCTTTACAGTTATCTCGCCATTTCTGAATTATCACCGCAGACAATTAGAGATACTTGTTATCACATAGGGAAATTTACCAATTTGTCGCCCCAACTGCTACTGTACCAGCCTGAGATCAGCGTTGGCATTGAAAGCGTGTACCTAAACCATTAAATTCCTCCTTTCCATTTACATGTACATTCTCTATAACAGACCATTCTTGATTCTGGACTAACAGCAGGATTGACTCTTATAGGTCTAAAGGTGACTGCAGCACCATTTATTTTTTTGCTCTTTGCACCCCTTGGGGCGGAGTGAAAACGTGTTGGGGGCGTGGCCTGACTGGAATCCAGGCTGAGGCTGCTTATGGATCTTTTCTTTTGACACTGCTGTAGTTTGTAGTTCGGAGCTCCCTGTCCCTGCACAGCGGTCTAGTTGAACTTTATCTCTCTACCTGAGTAGTACCTAAAATGTTGTCTTTTTGGGTCTATAGGTTACTGGCCACAGATTACAAATTGTATTAACCTATCTGGTAATTCTCAACTTGTGCATTCACTGCTTGAAAAGCTGCCACATATGTGCCATTTCTTTTTGCATTTTTTTTGTCAAATTTACAACACATCCAATTACTATTCCACTGAATTGATTAGAAATTTTGAAAATTTTTGGTCAAAAACACAGCCACACTTTTTTTTTTTATTAAACATATTTTCTTTTGATAGGGAAGTGAATCTTATCAAAAGTGAGAATCCACCGTAGTTCTGTTTTTTTGCTTCTGTAGGGAGTATGTGAAGATGTATAGCAGGGTTTGGAATGCAGTGCATGAATTTATTTTTTAAGCAAGAATTCTTACCTTACTGCCCTGTTATCGGCTTAATGTCTTTCAAAGTCGTCTGCACAAATTAAACTCTTATGTTGCGTACACATGGTCGGATTTTCCGACGGCAAATGTTCGATGGGAGCTTGTTGTCGGAAATTCCGACCGTGTGTAGGCTCCAGCGGACATTTTCTATCGGAATTACCATCACACAAAATTTGAGACCTGGATCTCGAATTTTCCGACAACAAAATCCGTTGTCGTAAATTTCGATCGTGTGTACACAATTCCGACGCACAAAATTCCACGCATGCTCGGAATCAAGCAGAAGAGCTGCACTGGCTATTGAACTTAATTTTTCTCGGCTCGTTGTACATCACCGTGTTCTTGACGTTAGGAATTTCTGACAAGATTTGTGTGACCGTGTGTACGCAAGACAAGTTTGAGCCAACATCTGTCGGAAAAAAATCCATGAATTTTGTTGTCGGAATGTCCGATCGTGTGTACGGGGCATAAGTCACTTTTCTCATTAGGGGCATAAGTGAGAGTGTGTCTTTAGAGTCCACCTTCTGACCCACTTATTGTCACCTGCTGCTCCTTCCTCCAATTTAAAATCTGCAAAGCAAACGGTATAAGGTTTCAGGTGGCATTCAGAGATTATACAAGATTGCTGATGTATCTACTTCTGTCATGTTACAGGCATCATAGGAGGAGGTCACATACTCCCCCCATACCCAGCAGCATGGGGTATTTAGTAGCAGCAGCAGCAGCGATGGAGGAAGGAGTGGATCGCTGTGAAGATGAATATATGTGGCTCAAGGGTTTGGGCCAGTAAAAAATCTCCTGAATACGTTTCTCTATCATTTCAAGTTGGCAGCAGCCCATTGTAATGCATAGGACATCCTCAGTTATGCCATTAGATTTACTGCACAATGAGTTTCAGCTAAAGCCTAGTACACAAAATGAGATTATCGGACGAATGATCATGCGTTTTTTTTTTTTTGTTTTGTTTTTTTGAATGATCGTCTCCATATCAAAAATGAAGGTTACTAAAGTACGAAATCTCTTGTAAGACAATAAAAATTTGAAAATGATATAATGTATTTGTATTGTATTTTCGGAGGAGCCTTTGGATGAAAGCTTTGTACTTACGATCAGATTATCATACGATTGCTTCAAAAACAATATTTCTTGTACGATATTCTGGTTGTGTGTATGGGGTGTGGAGATGCGACCCCATGTCACAGGTGCATATGAGCAGTGTATGCCTGATTTTGGTAGGCTTGCTAATTGCACGCCTGAGGGCTGGGTTCATAATCATCCCAGGAATAGTGGTCAGTGCTCATCCTTGGAGACAGCTCCGCCCGACAGACAGGAGGTCTGGCTTAGGAGTTAGGAGGGAGCCAGTGCAGCACGAAGCTGCAAGCACAGAGATGCTGAGCGTCAGGCCTGGGGGAGACAGACCAAGGCCTAAGGTGTAAGGCCTGAGCAGGATTGCTGCGTTTTTAGCCAGGAAGGCTGAATGCTGATTCTGAAGCAGGACTGTAATGTTGAATACCCCTGCGAGGAATCTGCTGTTTATTTTTGAACTTTGTTTCTTTTAAATAAAAATGGGCTGCCATGCCCTTGAAAATGCAGTCGGGACTGACACGATTTCTTCAATTCGCATGCACCACTAGAGCTTAACCACTCCGGATCGTCACAGGGGCTTGAGTTCTCATTGGTGCAAACATGAGGATAATGCTAGGAAAAGGCAATAAACATAAAGGGACACTGCCAGGAAAGCCATCTAAAAATTTAAAGTGAAATTAAAGGCAGATTTTCTTTTTTAACCCCTTCCCGCCCTATAGCTGAAAGACGGCTACAGTACAGGCTTACTTTGCTTGGAGGACAGCACGCTCTGTAGTCACTGAATCCTTTAGGCTCAGCTGATAACAGATCGGGGTAAAGTGCCAATCACAGCGGCTCTTTACCACGTGATCAGTTGTGTCCAATGACAGCTGATCACGGATGTAAACACAAGCCGGTTATCGGCTTTTCTTTCCTCACACTGACAACGTGAGGAGAGAAGAAGATAGCTGAAACCGGCTTGTGTTAAAGGGACATCAGCACTGATAATCAGTTGTTTGCTATGGGGGCTCCCTACCTGCTGCATTGTGTGCCCATTCACACACACAGCGCAGCTTGGCCCTGCCCCCGCTCTCCTCATTGGCTCATTAGCTGTTATTGATAGTAGCGGGAGGCAATGGCTCCCGCTGCTGTCTCAGCCAATAAGGAGTAAGAGACCCAGGGGAGCTACTGCTCATCAATGGATCGAGATGGGGCTTAGGTAAGTAATAAGAGGGGCTGCTGCACAAAGTTTTTTTACCTTCATGTAAAGAATGCATGAAGGTGAAAAAAACCTTAAAAGGAGTTGTAAAGGCAGGTTTTTTATCTTAATGCATTCTATGCATTAAGATAAAACACCTTCTGTGTGTGCCAGCACCCCCCCCCCCCCTCATACTTACCCGAGCCCCATCTCTGTCCAGTGATCTACGAGTCCCTCGGCCGTCCGGGACACTCCTCCTGATTGGCTAAGACACAGCAGCAGCGACATTGGCTCCCGTGGATGTCAAAGTCAGTTAGCCAATCAGGAGAGAGTGGGGGCGTGGCCGAACAGCAGTTCCATGTCTGAATGGACACACGGAGCTGCAGCTCGGCTTGGGTGCCCCCAAAGCAAGCTCCTTGCTGTGGAGACACTCGACAGGAGGGAGGGGCCAGGAGCAGCAAAGAGGGACCCTCGAAGAGAAGGATCCAGGCTGCCCTGTGCAAAACCACTGCACATAGGAGGTAAGTATAACATGTTTTTTTTTTTTTTTTAATAACAAAGTAGACTAATCACTTTAGGTCTTTACAAACACTTTAACTTCACATCCAAACATCGCCTGCAGTTTTTCTTATTTGTATAAATTACCATATTTGTAATATTGGGACAGATTATGTGATCACATCACTTCTTTTAAAAAGTTTCAACGAATGCAGAACAGAAAAAAAACAGTATGAGATAATGATTAGCTACAGTTAGCTACATTTCATGAGACACGTACACCCATGATTGTTCCATCACGAAATGATCAGCCCTTTCTCAAAATTTTCTCTACAACTTTTTTACACTATTCTGGGATCCACATCTAACATTTCCTAGCAACAGCAGCACAGGAGGCGTGTTGGTGGCAGAGAGCCATTTATGCAATGTCTGGGTGTATCCTCCGATACAGCTGTGATTCTGGATGACGGGGTTAGGAAAAGGCTAATATATGAATACAGTATGATTACTCTGCAGCGGATGACCGAAAATCAAAGTTTAAAGACACTACTGTGTCTGTTCAAAGGCTCCTTATTATAAAGTTTACCTGAAAATACTTTTCATGCCCAGCCATAATTTCATATTCTGAAATTAAAGGGGAAGTAAAGGCTTACTATAAAATGGTGTTAAAAATATTTCCTCCCCCTCCTCCTACCTATGCTGCATAGACTTTATAAAAGACAGCAGTGGAAATACCATCTCTCTTTTACAAATTCTTTATTGATTTCAAAAGAAAAGAAAAAAAAAATGTAAACAGCTGCAAATCAGTAGGGAGTAAAATACAAGCATTAGTCAGCATTCCCGTAGCACTAGCAATGTACAATAGCAATTGCTTACCGATAGCCAAGTTGTTGGATTAATCTGCGGAAAATTGTGGCTATAAAAGAGTAAATCATGAAATTATAGGCCCTACTTATAAAGTTTGAGATACCTACACAAAAGGAGTAGTAGGTAGTAAAAACAAGACAGCGAATAAATGATTGAAGTATATGTGAACCCTTACCCTTATGAAAACATATATCCAGTTTAAAAAAGAAATGAAAAGCTAAACTTTTGCGTATATATATATATATATATATATATATATATATATATATATATATATATATATATATATATATATATATATATATATATATCTCACACACACACACTTTATTTCCCCTTCTTTTTTTTATATGTGATCGCATGAGGTGCATAAGGGGCTCGGCTCAAAGAGCTAAGGGAGGAGAAACAGCAGCACACCGATCTACCCAGTGAATGGCTGTGCAGGAGACAGGCAGGCTATTCTCCCAGCACAGCCAGGAAAACGGACCACCAAGGGCTGGATGTGCTCTCATGCCTAGCGTGGTCAGTTTAGAATAGGAAAACAGGGGGACTTGCCAGGAACACCAGGTATTTCACACAAAGGAAGCAATACACAGACAACAAGATACTTTTTAACACAACTACAAGCTATAACAGGCCCATATCAGGAGTATGAAAAGTTGGGGTAAAATATTCTTTAAACATCAAAGGATTAAGCATTCACATAAAGGAGTGTTGCGATATTTCAGGAATAAGCTTGTAATGGGTGTATGTGGCTAGTTGGGTAGATGTAACATTACAAAGTTGTAAAAAGTAATGGTATAAAGTGTCAGTCCATGGACTCAAGGGAGCTAATAATGAAAGAATTGACTGCACTCCGTGGACTCAAGGGAGCTAGTTTTAGGCCCCTTTCACACTGGGGCGGTGGGGGCCTTGGCGGTAAAGCGGCGCTATTCGGCCACTAGCTGGGCGGTTTTAACCCCTGCTAGCAGCCGAAAAAGGGTTAAAACCGCCCGCAAAGTGCCGCTGCAGCAGCGCTATGCCGGTGGTATAGCTGTGCTGCCCCATTGATTTCAATGGGCAAAAGCGGTGAAGGAGCGGTGTATACACCACTCCAAAGATGCTGCTAGCAGGACTTTTTTTTTTTAGCATCCTGCCAGCGCACCACTCCAGTGTGAAAGCCCTCGGGGCACTTAGCAGGCACTATTTTTAGCGCTGTAGCGCCTGCAAAGCGCCCCAGTGTGAAAGGGGTCTTAGGGTAAAGTTATGTGGAAATACCTTATCTTTTATCTGTTGTCACATGATTCAGAAGCTCCCCTGTGTCAGAGAGCCTGGCTGCAGGGGAGAGGCGGGAGTGCCAACAACGAGGGAGCACTGGGAGCTGGTGGGTGATGTCACGACTGTAAATTCAGGGTCGTTGTTGAACGCTCCGACTCAGGGAAACCAGAGCTTCTCGATCTTGCAACCGCAACACAGCAGATAAAAAAAAAAAAAGGTATTTCCACTGATCTCTTCTCTAAAGGCTATGCAGCATAGGAAGGAGGAGGGGGGAGGGATTGTTTTTTTTTTTTTTAACACCAATTATAGTCAGCCTTTACTTCCACTTTAAAAGCTACAAATGTCAGAGAATATTTTGTTTAGCAAGATCTACTTTCTAAATAAAATTTATAGCGGTGTGGCTATACATTTTTGGGATGTTTCCAACACCCATAGCTGAAGAAGACAATGGATGAGAGGTGAAAACTGTCTATAAAGTAGAGTTCCAGGCTCCTTCAGAAAAAATTAAAAGCCTTTTAATATTAGGACACTTGTCTGCGAATCCAGCAGTGTCCTCACCCAAGCCGATTTTTCAATCGTCTCTTGGGTGCTGCCGCCGCCATCTCAGGTAGGGGAAACCAGAAGTGAAGCCTTCACAGCCGGGTCCCAACTGCACAAAGCGCTTTGTGAATGGCCCAGCGGCGTCAGAAGGGGGCCGAACTTCCTGATAAGTTTGAGAGCGGGTACCTGCAAATAAGCAGAGCGTCCCCTTTTGGGTGGAGCTCAGTTTTAACATTACATGACAAGTCCAACTGAATGTAATTGAAGGATATTTTAACCCACAAACAAAAATGTAATATATTGCAGCCTACCAGTCTAGGGAGTCTCGACCGCGGGACACACAGCTCTGAAGAAACGGCACAGGAATGCTGTTCCTTCAGAGCACATACTTCACTGGCTGCTGCTCGCTAGAATATCTCCTAAACGGCGCACGTTTAGGAGATATAACATTTTACCTACAGGTAAGCTTTCCTATAAGCTTACTTGTAGGTTAAAAAAAAAAGAAAAAGTTTACTACCGCTTTAAATTTAACACAATGACATCTTCCTTCCAAGCTATCTTCTCCAAGCTCAAAATCCCATTTCCCCTGAAATGGAGGTAAACCGTGGAGGACATATTTGTAGTCCAATTCAGGGGGGCAACCTAGGGTGACAATCCTGGTACTCCATAGACACAGTAAGGCAAGTGCAATCTGTCACCCTAGGAAAAAAACGGTGTTACTGGCAGGTTTACCAGATAATAAAAAAAAAAAAAGGTAAATGCAGCCACCAGAACTACGGATTAGTAAACTGCAATATATGAAAAAAAATTTGCTTTGGCGTTTAAAGAATATGTAAACTCAACATTTCATATTCCTGATATGTGCCTGCTGTACCATATACTTGTATAAGAAAGTATCCTGTTCTCTTTGTATTGCTTCCTTTGTGTGAAATCGGCTTTTCTATTAAAAACTGACCAGACTAGACATGAGAGTACAGCGTGGTCAGTTCTCTGGCTGAACTAGGAACTCAGCCTGCTCTCCTCCAATGATCAGATTTGTCCCGACAGACCCCCCTTGCACAGCCTTTCACTGGAAAGACCGATGGTTCTACTGTTTCTCCTCCTCCAGCTCTCTGAGCTCATTATGACGCTGAGAACAAAGGGAATGTGATCACTTAAAAAAAAAATAAGGTATTTAAAATGTTTTTTTATATCTGTAGCTATATACAAATGTTTTGCCTTTCATTTCTATTTTAAACTGAATGGGTTGTTTTACAAGATGAGGGTTTACAATCACTTTATATGCTCTTTAACTTCTACTTAGTGCCAGTTCACACCATAGAAACGCAGTCCGCATGTGTTCCAGATGCTTTTCTGCATGCTCGTTTTTGATGTTCTTAACCTTAAATAAAGACGTGTGTTACAGTGAGTTTTTGGTGCGTTCTGGTGCATTCCAGTGCGTTTTACGGTGCTCCAGTACAATCCAGTGCAGGAAAAATGCAGCATGTTCTGGAACTGTAAGCACTGGGGTGAACTATGCCATTGAAAACCATATAACCTACTTTCCATGCGTTTTTGATGCCGAAAAAAAAACGCACTGGACTGCATGAGGTGTGAACTGTCCCTTAATACCTACTGTCAGCAACAT
Organism: Lithobates septentrionalis; assembly: GCA_037952835.1. Classification (NCBI taxonomy): domain Eukaryota; kingdom Metazoa; phylum Chordata; class Amphibia; order Anura; family Ranidae; genus Lithobates; species Lithobates septentrionalis. The sequence goes on from JBBDGP010000672.1 coordinate 5,071,963, forward strand.
TTTTTATAGCTGGCAATTAAAAGCTACAAATCTCAAACAATGTATTTTTTCCTGTATATCACAGAAAAGGTGCCCCTTTTGCTCAGGTCATGGTAGAACTAGTGGTTAGTTCTTCATATTCAACTAGACTTCTTCTGCAAAGTTGGAGATTCATCACCGCTTCCTCAGCTCTAATGGGTGTCAAATTGCCTTGACACATTTTTATCAGAGCATGGTGATTGGGCAACCCATGTGGTGAAGTGGCTGGGCTAACCATGTGGTTATTATTGCTGGGGTATGTTCTTAAAAGAGAAGTATGGGTTTTTTGTTTTTTTTTCTGAATGATACTTACCTAGGTGGATGCAGCATCAGTCCCCCGCTGGCTCTAACATTGAGAATCGAGTAATCAAACACCACTGATCGCTCAGGTCTCCCTGAGCAGAGAGTTGGTGACTGTCAGTTAGCAGCTCTCTGCTCTACCCCCTCCATGCTCTCATCTACTCGCTGGGAGGCTGAGCCAGCTGCTGGTCCAGGCATGTTGACAGATCCAGACTTCATTGCCACGATCTTGCCCGAGCCCGGACAGGCTCCGTGACAGAGCAGGTAAGTAGAACATTTCTTGTATAACAGTTTATTTTAAAAAATTTTTAGCCTTTACAACTCCTGGAAGAAGCCACTCAGGTGAACGGTCAAATGTCTCTAAGATTACAGAACAAGTACAGTTAAATGTGACTAATTCTAGCCATCAGTTGACAAAGGCCTGGCCATAATTTGCTCTAAGTAAGAGGAATAGTAAACCCGATTTACTGTGCTGCACTACTAATGGCATTTGGGCTCAAACTGTACTATGATCCACATAATTCTGCACAGCAATTTGATCATCTATATCAGGGATATGCAATTAGCGGACCTCCAGCTGTTGCAAAACTACAAGTCCTATCATGCCTCTGCGTGTCATGCTTGTGGCTGTCAGAGTCTTGCTATGCCTCATGGGACTTGTAGTTCTGCAACAGCTGGAGGTGCACTAATTGCATATCCCTGATCTATATTAAGCAATACAAAGGTCAATGAGATAATGTTCTCTGCTTGGTGAAAAAGGAAGCACTGTATATAAATAAATAAAAAAATATGGCTAATCAGGAGTGAAATTACTGGATGGTACAGGCTGGATCAGCACTGGCTTACCACCTATTAATTGGCATAGAAAAAAAAAAATGGACTGGGATCTTTTGTGCTGGAGATTTGGATGGCTTCCGAAAACAAAAGCGCACATATACTTCACATCAATTGTTATACAATGCTTACTTAGATGGTATGAATAAAATTGGGATCATGTGCATTGGTTCAGATGTGACAAAACATGTAATTAAACTAAAATTCCAAGTGATCCAAAAGACTGGGTTGTAATATGGGTGGGGTTGTCTTGCCACAGTGCAAAGATCTATTTTGCTTTGCAAATGAAAAAAAAAAAAATGAAAAAAACTTTTGAAAGAAGTCTAAACTTAAGTGATATAATCTAAATGTCATAAAATGTTAATACTGTGTGTAATGAAACTGGGAGGAAAGATGTAACTGTGAGAAAATGATGCAACTATGGAAAGTGTTAAACAGTGGCTAACATGACATTCTAAATATGAAGAAGTCTGGTGCATTACATTTTCCAAACTCGATTTTTGCTGTAAACGGAAGCGGTTATTTCATGAAACAGCCTCCCAATCATAACACCACCCTCCAGTTCTATATTAGCTCATAAAATATGGTAAATGTTTTTGTTTTTTTATTAGGCGGGAAAGTGTAGAGAATCTAGGATGCTGTGTAACGCCATTTGTATGGGATTTGGAGCCCCCTTGTCGTGCAAATGCAGTATGTGGATATGGTTTCTATATGAAAGATAGATAGATACCTTTTGATCCAGAAGATGGCTCAGGTGATAGTCCAGCCATAGATGGATCCAAATCCTGCCAGGTCAGATCCTCTATGGGCAGGCTTGTTGTACTGAATTTGATTTATCGATCGACATTAGTACAACCAGCTTGTCGGGCTTTTTTTGTGTGATCGCTGCTGGTGGCTATAGCCATCAGCATTGATCATTGTATTCTGACAGCAGGGAAACTTCAGCAGGAGGCATACCCCCCATTAATACTGACTATGTCGAGGGGGGGAAATCAAGCGATTTTCTTTTTTTCAACCAGTGGTTGAATGAAAGAAAAATTGCATAATCTATGGCTCATTTTAGGCAAAACTTAGGGTCCATTCATACAGACGATTAGCACACCCATGTGATACCTAGTGGCAAGCACCTGCGGATTCCTGAATCTCGATAGACAGGCGTCTGCAAATAGCTGTGACCACTCATTACTTACAATGCAATGACAAGCTGACAGTGGCCGCTGTTATTTGTGACTGTTTGCACAGTCAGTGACAGGGTGGATTTGATTTAAGTGCTAGTTCACACCAGACGCAGTTCCGCTCAGTTCTTTGTGCTTTTTTTCTGCACTAAAAATGCACGCACAGTGTTTTCCATGTATTCCAATGGCTCTAGTTCACACCATGCAGTCAGTTTCCGGTGCAGAAAAAAAGCGCACGGAACTGAACGGACCTGCGTCTGGTGTGAACTAGCACTAAATCCACTCAATTTAAACCAGAATTTTTAAAGAGCAACTGTCATCTCTGTCCTGCAGTGGCTCCTCTTTTGACCCGCTGTTGACTCACCGACAGTCCTATTCACTTTAATGGGATGGCTGGTGATGTGGCAGTGACACAAGGTGAGGGACGTGGTGGCAGCAGGTGAGTGGATGCCCGCTAACAGGCGCTGCCATGATGGGTCCGAAATGACAAGTGCTCTTTAAATGTAAGGACTCATTCTTGCTGGTAGTTAGAAACTTTAATATTTGCAAACAAAATGAAGGTTTCCTATTTAGAATAATAAGCGGTCAGGTTAGTAAAACAGCGATATCAGAACCAATTCAATCATACAGTTTGTAGTGTACATAGATTTGCAAAACAATGGGATAAAGGAATATTCCTGAACTTTGTTTTATCTTGTGGTTAGTGTGAATTTGTGTGAATGCATCAATGCAGTGCATGTTATCTCAGCTTGCAGAGATTGGATTCATTGAATGAGTTTACCAAACATAATAATTTAATATTGTAGAATATACAGCCTTATGCTACATAACTAAGCTCCCTTTCATGCTGAATAAACTAAATTATTAATGTATCTTAAATAGAAAACTATCTTTAGACAGATTTTTACTCCAAAATCATTTTATCAAAATCAAAAAATCAATTTAAATAAAAAAAAGTCAGATTTTTTTTGTTGATTTTTTTTTTAACCACTTCCCACCCGGCCACTGCACATAAACGGCCGGGTGGGAGCTCCCTCCTTCTGACTGGACGTTCCCGAACGTCCTTCAGAAGGAGCGGGATCACGCGGGCGCGCTCCCGCGCAGCCGCGCAATCCCGATGCGCGCGTGTCACTCGGACACGCCGCATCTCAGAGCGGCAGGAGGGCAATGTGATTTGCCCTCCTGATCCGCACGATGGCTGTGTGTAATCACAGCCATCATATAGTAAACAAGGGGGAGGGGGTGGCAGATGACAGGAGATCGCGCCGCCACGTGCCCGCGCAGCGGCGCGATTCCGATCTGCCTGTGTCCCCCAGAGACAGCACAACACAGGAGGGCCCTGTGATTGGCCCTCCTGATCACATGACGACTGTCCAATCACAGTCGTCATGTAATGTAAATAGAGAGCGTAGTAACTGCTCTCATCTCTTCCTCTCCTCACACAGAGCCTGTCAGTGAGGAGAGGAAGAGAGATCTGTGCTGCAGCCAGGAGATCAGTGAGTAATAAAGCTGTTTGTCTGCTGTTTACCCACTGATCACCCAGCTAGTGTCCCCAAAACACAGTGTCCCCAAAACAGTGTCCCCAAAACACCGTGTCCCCAAACAGTGAAAACACCTGTCAGTGAACATCTGCCCGTCAACAACTGGCACATCTGTCCGCCAACAGCGGGCACATCTGTCCGCCAACAGCCGGCACATCAGCCCGTCGTCCATCAGGCACATCTGCCCGCCTGCCATCAGGCACATCTGCCCGCCTGCCATCAGGCACATCTGCCCGCCAGTCATCAGGCACATCTGCCCGTCAGTCATCAGGCACATCTGCCCGTCAGTCATCAGGCACATCTGCCCGTCAGTCATCAGGCACATCTGCCCGCCAGTCATCAGGCACATCTGCCTGCCAGTCATCAGGCACATCTGCCTGCCAGTCATCAGGCACATCTGCCGCCCGCCATCAGGCACATCTGACACCGTCAACAGCTAACACATCAGCCCGTCATCAGCTGACACATCAGCCCGTCATCAGCTGACACATCAGCCCGTCAACAGCTGACACATCAGCCGCCCACCATCATCAGGCACATCTGCCCGCCTGCCATCAGGCACATCTGCCCGCCAGTCAGCAGGCACATCTGCCCGCCTGCCATCAGGCACATCTGCCCGCCTGCCATCAGGCACATCTGCCCGCCAGTCATCAGGCACATCTGCCCGCCAGTCATCAGGCACATCTGCCCGCCAGTCATCAGGCACATCTGCCCGCCAGTCATCAGGCACATCTGCCGCCCGCCATCAGGCACATCTGTCGCCCGCCATCTGACACCGTCATCAGCTGACACATCAGCCCGTCATCAGCTGACACATCAGCCCGTCAACAGCTGACACATCAGCCGCCCACCATCATCAGGCACATCTGCCCGCCCGCCATTAGGCACATCTGCCAGCCGCCATCTGCCCACGATCAGGCACATCTGCCACCCACCATCTGGCACAGCCGCCCACCATCTGGCACATCTGCCGCCTGCCATCTGACACATCTGCCCGCCAACATGACAAAAAGGTCTTACAGCGCAGAGGAGGCTCTCCAAATACTCCAGAGTATGTCGGACGAGAGTAGCGGGGAATTCTCTCCGTCAGACTCGGATAGTGACTATGAGCCAGTGGAAAGCAGTGGCTCCGAGTTGGAAACAGAGGAAGATACAATCCTAACAAGGAGTATCAGGAGAAATGAGCAGGAGGAGGCATTCACCAGCAGCGCAGCACTCCAGGGCATCCACCAGCAGGCATCCACCAGCAGCGCAGCACTCCAGGATGATATGCAGGCATCCACCAGTAGCGCAGCACTCCAGGGCATCCACCAGCAGGCATCCACCAGCAGCGCAGCACTTCGGGATAGGCGGGCATCCACCAGCACTTCTGCAACCTTCCTAGAAGATAGGCCAGATGCTAGCAACGGATCCCATCAACGAGGCAGTGCCCATACTAGCCTCCCAGATGTTCTACTGTATCCAACATGGCTGCCCGATACATCAGTAGAACCTGTAATACCCCTTTTCACAGCCCAGCCAGGCCCTCAGATGCAGACGGAAAATGTAACCCCACTTTATTATTTTCATTTATTTTTTACCAATGAACTCCTAACCTACATTGTGGAGCAATGTAATCTATACGCCAGCCAACACATAGCCAACAATCCCAGTTCCTCATATGCCCGTCCTTTTGTTTGGAAACCCCTCACCGTAGAAGAATTTAAAATTTTCCTTGGCCTAACCCTCAACATGGGGCTGACAAAAAAAAATGAACTCCATTCCTACTGGTCTACCCGACCTATCCACCACATGCCGATCTATTCGTCATTTATGCCCAGAACCCGTTATGAGATGATCATGAGATTTTTACACTTCAATAACAATGCCCAATGCCTCCCTCGAAATCATCCCAGTTACGATAAGTTATTCAAAATTCGGCCCCTAATCAATTTTTTTTGCGCCAGCTTCAAGGAGATGTTTACCCCTGATAGAAACATATGTGTGGATGAATCCCTGGTGCACTTCACCGGAAGACTGGGAATAAAACAATACCTCCCCAGTAAAAGAGCCAGACGTGGGGTAAAATTTTATAAGGTGTGTGACAGGGCCACGGGTTACACATATGATTTTATGATTTATGAGGGAAAAGACAGACAGCTAAACCCCCCTGGATGCCCTACCTACATGGGAACAAGTGGCAAAATTGTCTGGCAGCTGATCCAACCATTACTTGGGAAAGGTTACCACCTTTACGTAGACAATTTCTACACTAGTCTCCCACTTTTCCGCCATTTGTACCTGAAGAACACTGTGGCCTGTGGGACAGCACGGACCAACCGCAAAGGCTTCCCACAAAGATTGGTCACCAAGAAATTGAAGAAGGGTGAAATGGCCAGTATGCGAACTGAAGAAGTACTAGCGGTGAAGTGGAGAGATAAAAAAAGAGATGTCTACATCCTTTCAACAATACATGACGACACCTTGGTGGAACTTCAGAGAAGAGGAGGCCCCATACAGAAGCCAAAATGTGTGCATGAGTACAACCTATACATGGGGGGGGTGGATATGAACGACCAGATGATGCAGCCCTACTTGGCCACCAGGAAATCACTATTTTGGTACAAGAAAGTCGCCATTTATTTGATGCAACTTGCCCTATTTAATTCCTATATCATTTTTTCTAAGTGCACCCAAAGTTCCCTACCCTATCTAAAATTCCAAGAAGAAGTTTTCACAGCCCTTCTCTATCCCCAAGGCCAAGCCCCTCAACTAATTCGCTCCGATGCGTTAGCCAGACTCCATGAAAGGCACTTTCCCGAAATCCTCCCTCTTACCCAAACAGGTCGCAAACCCCAAAAAAAATGTCGTGTATGTGCAAGTAGAGGAATTCACCGAGACACCCGATACTACTGTCCCGAATGTCCCTCCGAGCCAGGGCTCTGTATTGGAACATGCTATCGGAGCTATCATACTTCACTACACTATTAGTACAGTGAAGGTGATTTTTTTCCACTATCTGCCATTTCTGTGAATGACCCGGACTGTTAACGACTATGCCTCTGCCAAACATGTTTCTGCCTTCAACGTAAATTGACCCGGACTGTTAAATGACCATGATTTTTGCCTGCCTCCTGAACTGATCATTTGCCCTGCCACTGTACAGCACAGGGGTCTCACATATGTGAGGGGCTCCAGAAAAGGTTTTCCGAGTGGAGAAAACATTTTTCTCCGGGTTTTTAGTTTTCTCGGATTAGGGTCTGGAGACTCGGAGGCTTCGTAGAGATTTGGGTGGGAAGAAGCCTCTACCCCTGTCCTCAGGTCTTACCTGACCAAGGCCCAATGTACAAAGTGCTGCCTGCTGCCACCTGAACTGGCCATGCCTTTTGCCTGCCACATGACCTTGCCATGCATTTGCCTGCCACATGACCTTGCCATGCCTTTGCCTACCACCTGGACTGGCCATGCCTATGCCTGTTACCTGAACTGCCTGCTAAACCTTGGACTGTACTGAACCATGTTCATACTTTTCCATATCTGTCTGCTGCCTGGACAATTCCTGGACATTTCCTTTGGCTGTCTGGACAAATGCTTTGGCTGCTCTGGAACGGTATTCCTGCCTGCTAAAACCACAGGTGAGCTTTTTTTTTTTACGTTTTGCTCAGCAGAATGTATTTTGGGGTGTAATTCTTGGTGTGTACATGCTATGTGTTAGAAGCCTGGAGGTGCTACTTGCATGTTGGGCCTCTGTATGTGGCCAGGTAGTGGAAAAGTCTCACACATGGGGTATCGCCATACTCAGGACGAGTAGCAGAATGTATTTTGGGATGTCATTTTGGCTATGTACATGCTATGTGTAAGAAAGATCTTCTAAATTGACAACTTTGTGAGAAAAAAATAGGTTTTCATTTTCTTTCCACATTTTCCAAAAACTTGTGGAAAGAAATGACATGTTCAAAAGACTCATTATGCCTCATAGAATATACATTGGGTTGTTTTCTTTCCAAAATGGGGTCATTTTGTGGGTAATTCCATTGTCCTGGTGCTCCAGGGCCTTCAAAAATGTGATAGGTACTCAGGAAATTAAATGTGTAATTTATGCCTTTAGAACGCCTGATGGTGCTATATGGATGTTGGGCCTCTGTATGTGGCCAGGCTGTGGAAAAGTCTCACACATGGGGTATCGTCACACTCAGGACGAGTAGAAGAATGTATTTTGGGGTGTCATTTTGGCTATGTACATGCTATGTGTTAGAAAGATCTTCTAAATTGACAATTTTGTGAGAAAAAAATAGGTTTTCATTTTCTTTCCACATTTTCCAAAAACTTGTGGAAAGAAATGACATGTTCAAAAGACTCATTATGCCTCATAGAATATACATTGGGTTGTTTTCTTTCCAAAATGGGGTCATTTTGTGGGTAATTCCATTGTCCTGATGCTCCAGGGCCTTCAAAAATGTGATAGGTACTCAGAAAATGAAATGTGTAATTTATGCCTTTAGAACGCCTGATGGTGCTATATGGATGTTGGGCCTCTGTATGTGGCCAGGCTGTGGAAAAGTCTCACACATGGGGTATCGCCATCCTCAGGACGAATAGCAGAATGTATTTTGGGGTGTCATTTTGGCTATGTACATGCTATGTGTTAGAAAGATCTTCTAAATTGACAACTTTGTGAGAAAAAAATAGGTTTTCATTTTCTTTCCACATTTTCCAAAAACTTGTGGGAAGAAATGACATGTTCAAAAGACTCAGTATGCCTCATAGAATATACATTGGGTTGTTTTCTTTCCAAAATGGGGTCATTTTGTGGGTAATTCCATTGTCCTGGTGCTCCAGGGCCTTCAAAAATGTGATAGGTACTCAGGAAATTAAATGTGTAATTTATGCCTTTAGAACGCCTGATGGTGCTATATGGATGTTGGGCCTCTGTATGTGGCCAGGCTGTGGAAAAGTCTCACACATGGGGTATCGCCATACTCAGGACGAATAGCAGAATGTATTTTGGGGTGTAATTGCAATTATGCCTGCACCGTGTGTGAGAAATAACTTGTAAATATGACAATTTAGTGAAGAAAAAAAAAAAATCTATATTTCTTAATTTTCCAAAGCATTGTGGGGAAAAAATTTCAACTTCAAAAAATTCACTATGCCTCTTACTAAATACCTCAGACTGTCTTCTTTCCAAAAAGGGGTCTTTTGGGGGGTTATTGTACTGTCCTGACATTTTAGGGCCTCAAGAAATGAGATCAGTGCATTAGGATTGATACATTTTCAATAATGCGTAGCATGGCTTGTAGACTCTATAACTTTCACACAAACCAATGATCATACAATTATCAGGATTTTTTTTACCAAAGACATGTGGTAGAATACATTTTTGCCTAAATTTTCGACAAAATTAAATTTTTTTGGTTTCTTTTAAAAGAGAAAGTAGAAAATTTTGTTTTTTTTTCAAAATATTCGCTCTTTTTTCGCTTATATCACAAAAAATAAAAAATGAAGTGGTGAATAAATACCACCAAAAGAAAGCTCTATTTGTGTGAACAAAATGATAAAAATTTCATTTGGGTACAGTGTAGCATGACTGAGTAATTGTCATTCAAAGTGAGAGAGCACTGAAAGCTGAAAATTGGTCTGGGAAGGAAGGGGGTGAAAGTGCCCAGTATTGAGGTGGTTAAAAAAATCATTGATTTATATCCACCCTGGTCAGGGATTACCTGTGTTTATAATAGCTGAATGCATTTTTGTCTGTGTCAAGCTGCAATCACCATTTGAGATTGCAGGGTGTGCTATTTGTCTGTGTGGATGGACCCTTGGGCTCGGTTCACACCACTGCAACCTGAAAATCGCATTACTTCCTGGCGACTTGAATACTACTTTGATGCGACTTTGTCTTATGCAGGTATACAAAAATAACAGCATACAGGAAGATGCCATGCACTGCCTGGGCAATCTTCCTGTAATGTTGGATCCAAATTGCATCAATAGAGATGAGGATCTGACTTGGAGGCGACTTCCATTAAAGTCTAAGGAGGACAAGTCAGATAGAAGTCACCTTGAACTAGTACAGGAACCTTTTATAAAGTCGGAGCGACTTCGGTAGTGCTAATTAAGACAGCTCTCGTTGACTAACATGGGATTTCACATGTCATGTGACTTGGGGTCTCACAAGTCAGATTCCAAGTCACTGCATTGTGTACTGAGCCTTATGCCCCGTACACACGGTCGGACTTTGTTCGGACATTCCGACAACAAAATCCTAGGATTTTTTCAGACGGATGTTGGCTCAAACTTGTTTTGCCTACACACGGTCGCACAAAGTTGTCGGAATTTCCGATCGACAACCACGCGGTCACGTACACCACGTACGACGAGACTAGAAAAGGCCGGTTCAGAACCAAGCGCGGCACCCTTTGGGCTCCTTTTGCTAATCTCGTGTTAGTAAAAGTTTGGTGAGAGACGATTTGCGCTTTTTCAGACTCGTGGCTTTCAGATCGTTTTCTGCCGTTCAGTTTGTGCTTGTGGGTTTATATCTGCTCTTCAGTGCGTGCAGTCAGTTCGTATCGGAGTTTTCTGTGCGATCTTGTCCGCTCGTTGCTGTTTTTCAGGTCGCTCTTCACAGGCCTTGCTGTTCTTCAGTGCGTTCTGTTACTTCGTTCTGAGCAGCCGACCGTTTTCTAGCCATGTTTCGTATGCGTACTCCTCGTACAGTTCGTGCTGTGCGGGGGCTTGGTGTTGGGGTCCTGACCTTGACACAAGTCCAGTCCATGAACAGGGTGAGGAGGAGTTCATGGACCAAGAATTGGTTGCTTCAGCGTGACCAGTTCTGTCATATGCCTTTGCTCCGTGAGATCCGTGAGAATAATCCTGATGATTTCAGGAACTTTCTCAGGATGACGGACCCCGTGTTTCACCGTTTGTTGGCTTCGCTGACCCCCTATATCAGCAGGCAGGATACCTGCATGAGGCAAGCCATCACTCCGGAGCAGAGGTTGGTCGCTACCCTGCGGTATTTGGCGACAGGGAGAAGCCTGCAGGACCTCAAGTTCTCGACAGGCATCTCCCCCCAGGCTCTTCTTTGTGGACATTTACTGCTTGTGTTTGTTTTAGCTGACCCTGACAGAAATGTGTGGAGTGCAGAAAATGTCGTGATTGTGTAACCTTACAAAGCACTGTTGGCTGTTATTTACTAAATGCAAAGACACTTTTCACTACAAGTGCACTTGCAACTGCACTGAAACTGCACTTGTAGTGCAAAGTGGATTTGCCCTTAGGAAATTACCCCCATTTTCTCATAAAACAACAATTACATCACCCCAAAAATGTTGTAGCGTTGAGACAATAATCCACACATTCTTGATTAACAATCTTTTTAATACCTGCACAATCACATGTGCATTTACCAAAGGTTTTTCTGACAAACCAACATGTTTGTTGTATAACAATTTTTGTGGTGTCATTATCCAAAATCAAAATGTGCATTTTATAGAAAACAGGCCTGTGTAAAACCCACAAGAAAGACACAAATCTTGATCTTACAAAGTTCACATTTGGTAGAACTTGAAGGTAATATCAGACATGAGTATTTAGGAACTGGGTTTGATAGTGCGTTCAGATGGGGGGAAATCACCCCTGGAAAAGCCAAATTTGGAAGATGCACACAAATTTCACAATGTCAACATGTGCTATCTGCCATCACGGGGGATCAAGGGACGTGTTTTGGGGGAGAAAGCCCTTCCTCCCCGTTACTTTATTATTGAGGAAGGGGTTGCACCCCCAAAACGCGTCCATTGATCTCCCGTGATGGCAGATAGCACATGTTGACACACTGTGTGCATCCTCCAAATTTTGCTTTGGGAAAAATCACAAAAACATTTCGCACATTGTAGCACACAAAAGAAGAAAGTGATTTTGAGGGGCTTTAAACTCGCCACAAAACATCAATGATGTTTTTATATTTTGGAATAACATCATTGATGTTTTGTTTGATGTTTTCCAGTTGTAAATTACACCCCATGATCTCCCCGATCAGGATCTGGGCACTTTCGGATGTGAAAGGATCTTCATCCACAACCTCACGATCACCTAAAAATAAAGGAAACCCAAAATAAATTAGGTCTCAAAAATATGCCGGCATCCATCTCTTTCCTGAGCCTGTGGTCGCAGACACTCACCTGTTGTGGTGACTAGTTGCACCACGTCTTCTTCCTCCTGCTCATCTTGTGTTGGGGGGATTTCCCCTTCTTCCGGAGGGGGGGGGCTCTGGTCTCCTCGGATGAGGGGTGTCCTCCGAGTCTTTTCTCCCCTAGGTAAAAAAAAAATGGTATAATTAGCACACAGATATTTAATGTCAGAACTATAAAGATGAAACATTGCTTGGAAGTGGGGTACAATTATCTATTTTAGCCGAGTTCCAAGATGTAGCTTTTTTAGTGTCCTTTGTCAACCTGCAATACTTTACCTGTTTGGTACAAGCTTCACAGATGGAGACCCCCCTATAGTATACACTGAAGCACCTGTGTGGCCCCTAATAAAAATGGTGTTCTGGGGTCCCACACTAGTGCTCCAGTGTCCAGATGTGAAAACAGCTGCTCAGTGTCCTCTCCTTACACACAATCTAGTTTGCATTTCATTCCAGTAACAAAGCCATCTACACAACCCAATTCTTTGAAGACAAGTATAGGGCCTCAAAATGGTGGCCAAATGCATATGGGCTAAACAATGGTATTTTAGAGTCCGAAAAAAAAAATGTGTGATCCGAACGAATAATGTGCCCATGAACATGAAAGTTGCCATTTTAAACTGTACAACAGTTCCTAAAAGCACATGGAGCAGCACGAACGTAATAAACACAAGAACAATAGGAACACAGCACAACTACTTACTTTTTTGCAGCACTCTCCGGATCTTTCTGTACTGCTCATGTTCTCGTAATTTCAGGTCCGACCACCGCTTCCTGAGCTGATCTTTCGATCGTCGTACCCCGAAATTCTGGTGCAGACTCCTGACCACTTTCGCCATGATCTTGGCCTTTCGGACATTGTGGTTGGGGTAAGGCCCATACTTTCCATCATAGTCGGCCTTCTTCAGGATGTCCACCATTTCCAACATCTCCCCAAAGGACATATTTGAGTCCTTTAATCTCCTTCTGGATCAGGACGTTTCAGGCTCCGGCCTTTCCTCCTCCTCCTCCTCCTCCTCCTCGTTGCTGTAATTAGCACGATCCTGCTGTCTATCCGCCATGTGCTCTTCCTCCACTGCGCCGAACAAAAAGGGGCGGGGAATAGAATAGAAAGAACGTCAGGGGCGGGCGGAGTTATACGCATGCGCAGTGTGTATAAATCGTAACGCGCGCGTCTTACGTACGATCTGTGAGCGGAGGAAGGAGCATCGGAGACGCCGATCGTGCTAACGAAGGTAGGATCTAAACTTGGGCCTATACTGCTTCGAAATGGAAGCCTATATTGTAACAAGATTATGGGAGTTTGGCCTGACATTAGGGTTTGTCTTGTGTTGTGTCTTGCAGAGAAAATGGATGGCTTCAATGACCACAACTTCCTTCCCCTGTTCATAGACCAGTACAGGGAGCTGCCCTGTCTGTGGCAGGTCAGACACCCCCACTATAACCACAAACAGAAGAGGCAGGCAGCGCTGGAGAAACTGCTGGAGTTGGTGAAGCCGGTGGTCCCCACAGCAACCATCCCCTATTTAAAAGCTAAAATTGGTGGCCTGAGGAGCACGTATCTTAGGGAGCGCAAGAAGGTCACAGATTCCCAGAGGTCCGGAGCTGCAGCAGATGACGTTTATGTCCCCAGGCTGTGGTACTATGAGAGACTGCGATTTCTGTCAGACCAGACTGAAGTCAGGGAATCCCTCTCTACTCTTCCTTCCACGCTTCCTTCCATACCAGCTGAGGCTTCCGATGTCCAACCTGGGCCTTCCAGCCAGGAAGAAGTGGAGGAGCCCAGCTGGAGCCAGGTATAGCATTGTTCTACTGATTTCTGGGCAATAAATAAATGATGTTTACTAGATGTTATTATTGATCACTAATTGCTGCTTGAAAGTGTTTTACATATCAATACACAGTAGTGGGCACCCAAAATTGGGACAAGAATGCAAAATGCTGAGCTCAGAAGGATAGTCTGTTATATTTGTTAACATTGAATTTGCAGCAGTCAGGAGGTGAAAATTGTGTGTGATTGATGAAAAAAATACTAAAACTATGTCTCTTTTTCATACACAGGAAGACCTCAGCCAGGAGGAGGCTGTGGAATGTGGCAGTCAGGAGGAGGCGGGGATTAGTGGCAGTCAGGAGGAGGCGGGTCTAAGTGGCAGCCAAGAGAAGCCTGGGACCAGTCGCAGCCTGACTGAGTCTCAGGTTCCTCCCCTCCGCCTGCCATATAAAAAGGGCCAGGAAGGCTACTCCCAGTCCTGTGCAGGATTCAGCGTACAGGCTGATCCAGGAGGCTTCGGCGTCCCTCCGAGCCTTCCCCAGTCCTGAAGAGGCCTTTGCCTGCATGGCTGCCACCAAATTGCAGGGCATGCAGAAGGGCCAACGCAGGCTCTCTGAGGACCTGATTTATAAAGTCCTTCGTAAGGGGGAGAGTGGGGAACTGACACCCAAGACGGATGTCATGGAGAGGGACCATCCTCCTCCTCCTCCTGCTGCCACAACTCCACCACCACAGCCAAAGCCTGGAAGGAAGCGTGGAAAGAAGACCAAAGAGTGATTGCCCTGGGTTCAGTCTGGTCTGACAGAAGATGCAGTCTCTCGTATGACCACAGCCTGGGGACACAGATGTCATCTGCTGCTTTCCGGATCTCTGGGACTTCTGGACCAGACTGCCCTCCCTAAGATAAGGACTCATCAGGCCACCAATTTTGCTTTTAAATAATTGATGTGTGCCCTGGGGGTCTAAGGCTTCACCCACTTCTGCAGTTTCTCCAGCATTGCCTCCCTCTTTGTTTATAGTTGTGACCCCTTAATAAAATATTTTTAGGTAAATTCTACTCTCCTGTGTGTGTTTTCATCCAAAAAGGACAGTTTGTTGGCGAGTATTCAGGTACATTTCTAAAGTACAATGTGAAATTAACAAGGGACAACAACACCAAACAATCTCCTCCTACAGATTAAATAGAACAACATATCAATGGTGTTGTGGGAACTTGTCACAAAAAACACACAAACATTTTCGGGAGTACAAATCAAAATCACCAAAAAAAATAAAAATAAAAAGAGAAACACAAAAAAAGATTCTACATTAAAGTAAAAAAAAAAAAATAAATAAATAAAAATATGTTGTCAGATGTGAGAAATCAAAATATATTGAGGGAATCCCGATAAATAGTAACGAAAAAAGTTTGTGAGAAGTGTGTGTGAATATGAGCATCAAAACGACTTAATTCTTGTCACATTATAAAGAAGAAGAGAGTGCGCTGTATTAAACCATTTTGAACATTGCAGCGTGACGAAAGTGCTTTATCCATTACGAACGCTAAGTTTACCAGAACGAGCTGTCCCGTGTCGGAATTTCTTCTGAGCATGCGTGGCACTTTGTGCGTCGGAACAGGCCACACACGGTCGGAATTGACGCGATCGGATTTTGTTGTCGGAAAATTTTATCTCCTGCTGTCCAACTTTGTGTGTCGGAAAATCCGATGGAAAATGTCCGATGGAGCCCACACACGGTCGGAATTTCCGACAACACGCTCCGATCGGACATTGTCCATCGGAAAATCCGACCGTGTGTACGGGCCATTAGGGTGGACCTGTCATCAAATACATTTGTTCATGTTTAGACCATGCATACTAAGTGATGTGTCAGTTCCAGGCATTCATTACCACTCACAGATCACAGTCCTCCACATGACAATGTCTTGATTGACTTTTCTCAACAGGACCGCACCCAGGGCCGTCTTTAGCGCAGGGCAAACGGGGCACTTGCCCTGGGCCCAAACTTTGTTGGGGGGCCCGCGCTAGCCATGAATTGGGGCCCCGATGACAGCTTTGCAGAGCGCACAGAGGACACGGGAGGATGTATTCCTCGCTAGCCAGCTGAGAGGGGGCGGGGCCGGGAGCTCCACTGACGCTCTGACCCCGCCCACGTGCAGCCTGTGTACTCGGAAAAGAGCTTCTGTGGTGAGAGCCAGTGATCGGAGTGCGAGTGTCAGTGGAGCCCCCTCTATACTGGCTAGTGAATACAGAGGTCCGGGGGCGGGGCCGGGAGCTCCAATGACACTCTCACTCCGATCACTGGCTCTCACTACAGGCGCTCTATCCCCAGTACACAGGCTGCACGTGGGCGGGGTCAGAGCGTCAGTGGAGCTCCCGGCCCCGCCCCGCTCAGCTGGCTAGCGCGGAATACATCCTCCCATGTCCTCTGTGCGCTCTGCAAAGCTGTCATCAGGGCGACAATTCACGGGTGATGTGGGCCCAGGGCCCACCCAACAAAGCATCAGTGGAGCTCCCAGCTGCTTTAGTGACAGCAGAGAGTGGAATCCCCGCCCACAGTCCTGAATGTATGTAGTGAGTTTGGCTGGCCAAGTATGTCCTTACAACCATAAAATGCCTGAATGTTTAAACCCTGAGCTGTGTTATTGAACTGTAAAGCTGTGCATTGCTGAAAGTTCTCTGACCATCCCCTGTATAATGTCCGCAGTCTCTGATTGTCTCCTGCAGTATGTCCGCAGTCTCTGATTGTCTCCTGCAGTATGTCCGCAGTCTCTGATTGTCTCCTGCAGTATGTCCGCAGTCTCTGATTGTCTCCTGCAGTATGTCCGCAGTCTCTTGTAATCTCCTGCAGTATGTCCGCAGTCTCTGATTGTCTGCTGCAGTATGTCCGCAGTCTCTGATTGTCTCCTGCAGTATGTCCGCAGTCTCTGATTGTCTCCTGCAGTATGTCCGCAGTCTCTGGTAATCTCCTGCAGTATGTCCGCAGTCTCTGATTGTCTCCTGCAGTATGTCCGCAGTCTCTGAACCTCTCCTGTAGTATGTGTATTAATGTGCCCCTTTACTTGCTCAATTATTTGGGATTGCTCCACTGCTCAGTGAGAGGTAATGATGTGCATGAACCTCTAGCAACCAATCAGCAAACAGTAGTGATCTGCTTTAATCTCTACCAACCAATCAGTAAGTGCTAATGATGTGCTGTAACCCCTAGCAACCAATTAGTGAGCGCTTATAATGTACATTAACCTCTAGCAACCAATCGGCAAGCAGAAATTATGTGTTGTAACCTCTAGAAACCAGTCATTGAGCAGTAATGATAGGCTGTAACCTCTGGCAAACAAGTGCAATTGCTGTGTGATCTGCTGCAGTAAACTGATTTTGAGTCTACCTGCTATTTTTTGTATGTCTCAGAATGGAGGGGGGGCCCCCAAGAAAATGTTTGCCCAGGGCCCAATCAAAATTAAAGACGGCCCTGACCGCACCATATTTATTCAGGCATAATCCAAGGACACCATCCTGAACTCAGAGTTACAAGTTATTATACATTCTGGTGTCTGTGCAGCTTTTGGCTGTGTTTACAGCTGTCTGCCAAAGATCAGCCCCTACTCTTTCCTTGTGACCTGCAACAAATTCACAATTTGCATTCTAATCATTAGGGAAGAGGGGATGTCCTCTTGCCAGCAGTATGATCTCAGCGTATGCAAAGTCACTAACCGAACGGATGGCTTAATAATAAAAGGTGGAGTTTTGCAGTTTTATTTTTTATGATGATTCTGTTGTGCTATAATGTGAAATGTCGGGAATTTATTCAGGCAGACTTTGAAAGGTCCACTTTAATATATTGGTCATAGATACAACAATGATAGTTAAGTTTAAGAACATATACAGTGCCTTGAAAAAGTATTCATACCCCTTGAAATTTTCCACATTTTGTCATGTTACAACCAAAAACGTAAATTTATTTTATTGGGATTGTATGTGCTAGACCAACACAAAGTGACACATAATTGTGAAGTGGAAGGAAAATGATTAATGATTTTCATAATTTTTTTTACAAATAAATATGTGAAAAGTGTGGAGTGCATTTGTATTCAGCCCCCCTGAGTCAATACGTAGAACAATACATAGAACCACCTTTCGATGCAATTACAGACGCAAATCTTTTGGGGATGTCTCTAGCAGCTTTGCACATCTAGAGAGTGACATTTTTGCTCATTCTTCTTTGCAAAATTGCTCAAACATTGCCAGATTGGATGGAGAGCGTCTGCGAACAGCAATTTTCAAGCCTTGCCACAGATTCTCAATTGGATTTAGGTCTGACTGGGCCATTCTAACACATGAATACGCTTTGATCTAAACCATTTCATTTAGCTCTGGCTGTATGTTTAGGGTTGTTGTCCTGCTGGAAGGTGAACCTCTGCCCCAGTCTCAAGTCTTTTGCAGATTCTAACAGGTTTTCTTCTAAGATTGCCCTGTATTTGGCTCCATCCATCTTCCTATCAACTCTGAGCAGCTTCTCTGTCCCTGCTGAAGAAAAGCATCCCTACAACATGATGCTGCCACCACCAAGTTTCAGGGTGGGGATGGTGTGTCCAGGATGATGCGCAGTGTTAGTTTTCCGACACACATAGCGTTTTGCTGTTAGGCCAAAAAGTTCAATTTTGGTCTCACCTGACCAGAGCACCTTCTTCCACATGTTTCCTGTGTCCCCCACATGGCTTCTCGTAAACTAAAAATGGGAATTCTTACGGCTTTCTTCCAACAATTGTTTTCTTCTTGCCACTCTTCCATAAAGGCCAGATATGTGGAAAGCACGACTAATAGTTGTCCTGTGGACAGATTCTCCCGCCTGAGCTGTGGATCTTTGTAGCTCCTCCAGAGTTACCATGGGCCTCTTGGCTGCTTCTCTGATTAATGCTCTCATTGCCTGGCCTGTCAGTTTAGGTGGACGGCCATGTCTTAGAAGGTTTGCAGTTGTGCCATACTCTTTCCATTTTCAGATGATGGATTGAACAGTGCTCTGTGAGATGTTCAAAGCTTGGGATATTTTTTTTTATAACCAAACTCTGCTTTAAACGTCTCCACAACTTTATCCCTGACCTGTCTAGTGTGTTCCTTGGCCTTCATGATGCGCTTTGTTCACTAAAGTTCTCTAACAAACCTATACTGAGATTAAATTACACACAGGTGGACTCCATTTACTAATTAGGTGACTTCTGAAGGCAATTGATTCCACTAGATTTTAGTTAAGCTGGCCATACACCATACAATTTTCTTATTCAATTTTCTTTAGATTTACCTTCAACTATGTAGTGCAAGGGTCTGCCTGATTGCATACACCTCATATTATATGGTTTTGGTAAATCTAAAGGAAAGTTGAACAGGAAAATTGAATAGTGTATGGCCAGCCTAAGGGGTATCCCTAACTTTGCCACTTTGTGTTGGTCTATCACATAAAATCTCAATAAAATGCATTTACATTTTTTGTTTGTAACATGACAAAATGTGGAAAATTTCAAGGGGGTATGGATACTTTTTCAAGAAACCGATAACCTGTCACTACAACTAATCAATACTATTTCTAAAACACACAGTATATATTTATTAGGAAAGTTTCCATACCTTGTTCTCAGACTTGTGCCAGGAACTATTTCCACAGAGGAAAATGCAGATGGTACTCCTCTTGGCAGTAACAGCCACACTTGTGTAGATACAGTTAGGACGACCCAAACTCCTACACAGAAATTCCTATGGCAAGTTGGGTGCCTGCTTCGGATGTACAGATCTGTTGATGTATGGTGTCCTGAGGTCTTACTTCTTGCTGTAGTGACACACTAGCTTAGGAAATGATATTAATGTTGTTCCTGGTCTTGACAGAATGATGGGTTTGGGTGCTGCAGTAATAGGTTTCCTGATGGTGTTTATTGTTGGGGAAATGGATATCAGTCTCTGGGTTCCACCTTGTGCAGTCAGTCAGAAATGTATCCACAGATGTTTGCAGACAAACCGTTCATTTCTCCATAGAAATACCTGAAGGAAACAGACAGTAATGTTAGCAAAGGCCTCTATCACATCTTTTTTCAGGCCCACTAAATTGTTGAGTTCTGTGGACCCAGTAAATGAAACATGCCTCTCCTTACTGTGCACAAGTCATTTTTCCCTGTGTCACAGCACTGTATGGCTTTACAGGCTCTCTGCAGTCCACAGAAGTGTGAGGAGCCCTGCATACCATAAGTAACAGGATATTTCCAGAGGGCATGCTGGCTAGGACAAGTCTTGGAATCAGTAATATTTTAATCTTTAACAAACTACAGGTGAAAACACAAAATTCAGTAATACATTTTATGAGTAATTGGAACAGCTGCACTCCTGCATAATAAACTTAAAGAGGAGGTCCAGCCTGTAAAAACAAAAATTAAAGTCAGCAGCTACAAATACTGTAGCTGTTGACTTTTAATATAAGGACACTTACCTGTCCAGGGATCCCTTGATGTCGGCGCCCCAAGCTGAGCCGTCAGCTCCGGGTGCAGGCAGCTTCACTAAGGGAAGCAGGAAGTGAAGCCTTGCAGCTTCACAGCCTATTCCCTACTGTGCATGTGCGAGTCGCGCTGAGCTTTCTGAATGGTCCCGCTGTCCCCTGGGACCTGTGCGTTTCCCAGAAGGCGGCGGGGGGAGGAGCGGCCAGAGATTTCATAGATCACCGGACAACCATTACCCGGAAGTGAGAGTTGGATACCTGGTTTTGACAGGTATCCGCTCCCCCCTCCACCTGAAAGGTACCAAATGTGGCAGCGGAGGGGGGGGGGGGAGCAAAACAAGCGGAGCTTCTCTTTTTGGGTGGAGCTCTGCTTTAAGTACATTGATCCACATCACATTTCCACCTACTAAAACCTGTCATATGAAAGTTCCAAGTATGTTAAGGGTCATAATAACTTCTGCAATCTGTACTAATCAAGACCGGACCCATCCCAAAAAACCCTTCTATTGTTTACTGTCACTGACCCAGAACAACTATTCAGATCACAAGTTATACATTTATCCGATTTATCTTCTGCATACTTGATTAAGGTCAGTGACTCAGAAAGCAATGAGGCAAGAGAAGCCCAGCCAATCGGCATATTCAGGAGATCGGAATTTCCAACACCAGCCAAAACCTTTTTATTTCGTTTTGGGTGGAGTAGGGACAGGTCGGACAGGTCTGTCTGTTTTTATTGCTGTCTTTGCCCCTTTTAGGGATATTTTCCCTCACTTCCTATCAGAACAGATATAATGGGAACTCTCTTCAACAGAAACACAAACAAAAAAACATTGTTCGTAGACTGGAGAAGGGTTGGAACATCTGACAATATTTCTTTTAGTGCCCATGCTTTCCTATACGGTTGACAACCCCATACCACACCATTTCTTGTATGAGTGTCACAGGGACAGACGTGAAGGGAATCTCCCCAATGGGGTCACAGAAAGGAAGTTAAAAATGACAGAAAATGTAACTCTTCTTCCATGTATATGCTTTATTTATCCTGCCCCCCCCCCCCCCCCAGGGCACAAAGTGCATGTAGCACTTTGTCTCATTTCAGTGGATTCAGACGTTATTCAGAATAATGAAAGCACTCTCCTATCCCCCCACCACCACCACTGCCTGACCATGCTGTTCTGTAGGAGACTATTTATAGCGGACTGTCGACCAATACCTTGTCACAAATGCCCGAGACCATTATCACAACGCAAGCAGAGGGACGGGGCCTGTCAGAGTGGGCAACAGCAAATAGGTGTAAGAATCAAGTAAGCTCTGTCTGAGCTCCACAAGCAACACGCAGTAAATACATTAGCAGAAGGCATGTCAGAGCTCTCCAAAAGGCACACTCACTTATCGGGGGGCAGAGCAATTGAGATCTGCCTGAGCTCAGCAATACAAACACCCACAAATTGGGCTGCTGGCAGAGGAGTAGCTGACAGGCAGGAAAATAAAAAGTGAAGAAGACATTTTCTGCACAAAGCTTTATTTATTTTTTATTTTTGGAGAAGTAATGCTATAGGCATTTCTACAAGAATGTAAAACCCACAGCTCATTAAGTTTCTTTCACAAATAAAGCTTAAACCCCAAAAACCAGACAATGTCACCTCTGCATCTGAGATCGCAAAACACATGCATAATATGCCATCTTTAAACCACACAAATGTATATTAATAACGACAAACATCAAATTACTATGTAACAAGTGGTTTACCACTACAGTTCTTTTAATGCGTTATGCAGCCTCCCTGACAAATAGGGACACCTGGGAAATGAGAGGAGCCAAGCTAAACATATTTACATCAAAGTTGAGGTTTAATGCGTGTGACATTTGGTTTTCTACCAAGCCCACTTTCACACTACAACGTTGAATAGATGCATACAAAAACACACATGCATTTTTGCCACGTTTTGCAATTTGTGGGTGCCTATAACCCAGCAAGCACCTGTGAAACTTGGACATTATTGAACTGTTTTGATGTACGATCTATTCATTTTAATAGGGACCTATGTTTTTGGTGCGGTTTTAACCACTTCAGCCCTGGAAGGATTTACCCCCTTCCTGACCAGAGCATTTTTTGTGATTCGGCACTGCGTTGCTTTAGCTGACAATTGCGCGGTTGTGCGACGTTGTACCCAAACAAAATTGACATCCTTTTTTTTCCCCACAAATAGAGCTTTCTTTTGGCGATATTTGATCACCTCTGCGATTTTTATTTTTTGCTCTATAAAACAAAAAATTATATTTTTTACTATAAAAAATATCCCCAAAAAAAAAATATATAAAAAAATGAAATTCTTCCACAGTTTATGCCGATATGTATTCTTCTACATATTTTTGGTAAAAAAAAAAAAAAAATGTGTATATTGATTGGTTTTCGCAAAAGTTATAGCGTCTACAAAATATACAAATAGGGGATAGATTTATGGCATTTTTATTATTATTTTTTTTACTAGTAATGGCGGCAATCTGAGATTTTTATTGGGACTGCAACATTATGGCGGACAGATTGGACACTTCTGACACCATTTTGGGACCATTGACATTCATACAGTGATCAGAGCTGCAAATAGCCACCGATTACTGTGTAAATGACACTGGCACGGAAGGAGTTAAACACTAGGGGGCGATCAAGGAGTTAAGTGTGTTCCCTGGATGTGTTCTAATTGTAGGGGGGGTGAGCTCACTACAACATGACAGAGATCACTGCTCCTGATGTCATGTTGCTATGCTAGGCAGAACAGGGAAATGCCTTATTATCCCCATTCTGCCTCTCCTTGCCGCAATCGCGGGCCGCTGGCGAACATTGAGTTTGCGGGACCCACGGGCACGCTCCCGCGGCACGTGGCAGATTCAAAAGGGACTGAAGGTACACCCTTTTGCCTGCCCGTGCCATTCTGCCAACGTGCGGTGGTCAGCAAGTGGTTAAAAACTGCACCAAAGATGCTGCAAGCAGGACTTTTAAAAACGTACCACACCCACAGAGCAATGGTGTGAAGAATCCCATAGGATTTAATGGTAAACATTTTTCATGAGGCTTTTTTTAGCAAGGTAAAAACACAGCAAAAAAAAAAAAAAGGTCCCTAAATGTAACCTGTTCAAATGTATTTTTCCATTACAAGCAGAGTTTAACGTGACTGTCTGTGACAGGTTTATGTTGTCCTAATGCAAGAGTCATGTGTTTTCTTACTTGAATGTTTGTGCGCTTTCTGTATTTCTTACAGATCTGTGAAGTAATTCAAAGAAATCTTCCTCTGTGCAGGAGCATCCTGTAGTACCTCTTTCACACAGGTGTCAGAGGGTGGTAAAAAAAACAAACACAACTGCAAGCCAAACGATTGGCTCCCAATTGAGGCACATTGGTTCTATTCAAAATTGTGGTTCAGCAAAGAAAACAAACAAAAAGCTTCAGCTTTAAGGTGGAGTAATTGTCCTTTTTGCGGCTGCCAGTTTTCTTTTTATTAGACATTACAACTATCCCTGCCAACACAAATGTTTATAAAGATGACCCCAAGTTTTCCTGGCCTGAACAACACCTTCCTAGCTGCTAAAACAGACCTAGTTTCTAGACACCCACAAAAGGAAGTGGACAAATCCAGTGGCGGCTGGTGCTCAAATTTTTTTTTTTTGGGGGGGGGGGGGGCGCAAACAAACTGAAAAAAAAAAAAAACATTAATTGCAGCCACTGTGCCCTTTAAAGGCTGCCCCTGTGCCATCAAACGCTGCCACTGTGCCCAAACGCTGCCACTGTGCCCATCGACCATCGAATGGTGCCACCCAATGCCGCCACTGTGACCCCCCCCCGGCGCCTGCTCGCTGTCTGCCCGGCACTTACCCTGCCTCAGTGGGGCAGCGGGTGACGGCGGTGAGCGGCGTCCTCCAAGCGGTCTCTTCCCGTCCTCTCCTCCCATCAGGCGTCCAATCACAGCGCCTCTTGTTTCAGCCAATCTGGTGATGGGTAACAGACCCGAGCACCTGATTGGTGGAGAGGCGGTTCAATGTTAGGACAGTGAATATTCATTCGCTGTTCTAACACCTGGGTGAACCTGGGTTACCTTTTTTGACGCCTATTAGAGCCTATGGCACTAATCAGGTGCTTCAAAAAGACCCCCCGCTGCTGTAATTCAGGCGCCCAAAAAGGGGCCGGGCACCCGAATGGGGGGTGGCAGCGGCGGCCATGGATAGATTCATGCAATGTATGAATCTATCCATTGGTCATAGAGGGGGCGGCGCCCGTGTGCCCTTATGAACGCACCGCCACTGGACAACTCTATACAATATGTTCTATATTTGTACAAGAAGAAGAACATGTACTTTCAAACTTACAAGTACAGGTGCATCTCATAAAATTTGAATATCAACAAAAAGTTAATTTATTTCAGCAATTCATTTCAAAAAGTGAATTATCTGATTATTACAGAAGACCAATAAAAATAAATAAATAATAAAAAATGATTTTTAATTACTTCACCCCGGAAGGTTTTACCCCCTTAATGACCAGGCCATTTTTTTGTGATACAGCACTGCATTACTTTAGCTGACAATTGTGCGGTCGTGCGACACTGTACCCAAATGAAATGTATGTCCTTTTTCCCACAAATAGAGCTTTCTTTTGGTGGTATTTGATGACCTCTGCGGTTTTAATTTTTTGCGCTATAAAGAAAAAAAGGCCGTCAATTTTGAAGAAAAAAAAACAATATTTTTTATTTTCTGCTATAAATCATACCCAATAAAAAAAAATAACATTTCTTCAACAATTTAGGCCAATATGTATTCCGCTACATATTTTTGGTTAAAAAAAATAAAAATAATAAGCGTATATTGATTGGTTTGCGAAAAAAGTTATAGCGTCTAAAAAAAAAATGGGTGATAGATTTATGGCATTTTTATTATTTATTTATTTTTTTGCTGGTAATGGCAGTGATCAGTGATTTTTCGCGGGACTGTGACATTGCGGCGAACAAATCGGACACCTGACATTTTTTACACTTTTTTGGGAACCAGTGACATTATTACAGTGATTAGTGCTAAAAATATGCACCGACATTGTACGAATGACATGGCAGAGAAGAGGTTAACAGGGGCAATCAAGGGGTTAACTGTGTTCCCTGGGTGTGTTTTCTAACTGTAGGGGGGATGGGCTTCCTGGGATAACACAAAGATCAGTCTTCCTGCATAGCAGAAAGACAGGCTCTCAGTGTAATCTCCTGTCAGAACAGAGATCTGTTTACTTCGGCAGATCCCCGTTCTGTCTTTGTGGCGAACGATCATGGGTGGCCGACAGACATCGAGTCCACCAGACCCGCTGATTGGCTCCCCCGCTGGCCAATCAACGCGCCCCCACAGAAGCTAGTGCACGAACTGTACTGATAAGGTGATTTGCGCAGCCGAAGCCACCTTGCCGCAACTGCAGGGGGTGGTCGGCAAGTGGTTAATACAGAAATGTTGGCTTACTGAAAAGTATGTCCTGGTATAGTATGGTATGCACTCAATACTTGGTCGGGCTCCTTTTGCATGAATTATTGCATCAATGTGGCGTGGCATGGAGGCGATCAGCCTGTGGCACTGCTGAGGTGTTATGGAAGCCCAGGTTGCTTTGATAGTGGCCTTCAGCCAGTCTACATTGTTTGGTTGGTCTGGTGTCTCATCTTCCTCTTGACAATACCCCACAGATTCTCTATGGGGTTTAGGTCAGGCGAGTTTGCTGGCCAATCAAGCACAGTGATACCATGATCATTAAACCAGGTATTGGTACTTTTGGTAGTGTGGGCAGGTGCCAAGTCCTGCTGGAAAATGAAATCAGATTCTCCATAAAGCTGGTCAGCAGAGGGAAGCATGAAGTGCACTAGAATTCCCTGTTAGAAGGCTGTGCTAACTTTGGACTTGATAAAACACAGTGGACCAAAACCAGCAGATGACATGGCTCCCCAAATCATCACGGACTGTGGAAAATTTTGCATTTAAAGTGGTTGTATAGTCTTTTTTTTTACTTTTACCTACAGGTAAGCCTATAATAAGGCTTACCTGTAGGTAAAAAAAAAATCTCCTAAACCTTTACGGTTTAGGAGATATTCCCCTTGCTATGAGCCGCTGACTGCAGCGGCGCATGCGCACAGGGGATTCTCGGCTGACGGCCGGCAACTGCCGGACCTTGCCGAGTAAGAAATCTCCCGCGCGCATGTGCGGGAGTGACGACATCGCGGTTTCAGCCACTCACAGCGCTGAAACCGCGATACCCGGAAGACACGCCGAGGCAACATGACAGCTCCCTCGGCGTGGACCAGGTAAGATACCGAAGCCTCGTTCTAAGGTAAGTATTTCATAATGAGCTAGTATGCGGTGCATACTAGCTCATTATGCCTTTTGCTTTACAGGGGTAAAAATAAAAAATAAAAATTTCAGCGGGCATACAACCGCTTTAATTTGGAAATCAAGGTCACGGAGTCTGGAGGAAGAGAGGAGAGGCACAGAATCCAAGTTGCGTGGGGGTCCAGTGTGAAGTTTCCACAGTCAGTAATGATTTGGGGAGCCATGTCATCTGCTGGTATTGGTCCACTGTGTTTTATCAGGTCCAAAGTCAGTGCAGCCCTCTACCAGGAAGTTCTAGAGCACTTCATGCTTCACTCTGCTGACCAGCTTTATTATACTGTACATGGACATACTTTTCAGTAAGCCAACATTTCTGTAATAAAAATCATTTTTTTATTGGACTTATGTAATATTCTAATTTTCTGAGATACTGAATTTGGAGTTTGCATTAAAAGAAAGAAATGCTTGAAATATATCACTCTGTGTGTAATGCAACTATAAAAAATATATGCGGTTTCACTTTTTGAATTACTGAAATAAATTAACTTTTTGATGATATTCTAATTTTACGAGATGCATCTGTATTTAAGCAAACATAAAAAAGACTTCCGTTGTTGTAAGTAAGCAATTCATTGCATCGTGACATTTTGTGCAGCACGTGGCTCATTGTTTGTTGCTACTGTAGGCGAAAACAAGTAACAAAATAACAGCTGGCAGTAATCTTTTATGGGACTACGGGGCCAGAAGTCCACTTTACACCGCAGAACATTTTCCCCACAGCACAACCAAAATCTCTTCTAATTATCTCCAGAAAACACTTTGCCCATGATTATCCCTGAATTTCTATGATCTGTTTTATGAAAATGATAAAAATTTATATTTAATGGCTTTTTATTTTATGCTCATGTCCCAGAACTGAAAAGTTAGTGTTCTTCCTGTTTTTGTAGAATCCTTGGTCCCAGCATGTTGTCGTTAGCTGGAAGGCTATGAAGGTTATTTAATAAAGCCCAACTATGGAGCTCCCATCCTATACAAAACAGCCCTACACTCTATGTAAGGTCTGGGCACAGACTGAAGCTTCAGGAAGAGGAGGGGAACACCAGAGTCTGTTGGAGGGGGTAGTCAGGTAAGTAATACAGCCTCTTCTGCAACACCCTAGATGTAATGAGCATTTAAAGTGTGGGAATGTAAAATGGTAAACATACATACTTACCTACCTGCTGCAGCATCACTCTGGCCCTATGCTTGCGAATTGAGCGATCATGTGATTGCTCAGTTCTTAGTCACTTCTCTCTGCTCATTGAAGACCATCAGTCACCACTCTGTGCTCTGCCCCTCCAACGCTCACTGGAGCACCAGACAGGAGAGGGGTCAGAAGTGGCTGGCTAAGGTGCTCAGCGGCACACTGAGAGGCTGAGCCAGCTGCCTGTGAGACATCTGGGTGGATACCAACATTTTTGCTTGGATATCTTCAGAGTCAGGAGTGGGTCTGTGACATAAGCCAACAGCGGGCTGCATTGTGCGCAATGAGCAGAAAATCTCCACAAAAAAAAAAACACATGCAGGAATGTGAGTTCCCCCTGTGCGAAGATGTGAACAGGGCCTGACAGCAGAGCGTCTTCGTCCTCTCCCTCCTATGTAATTGTATAAAGATGGTCATACATTATGGCATCTGATTGTACAAACTCTACACAATTCCCTTTAAATTTACCAAAATTTTGTAATGGGAGGACCCACCTGAACCATCCATTAAATGTGTATCAAATCAGACAGGCCCTTTCACTACAAAGCTGATGGTAGATCTAAAGGAGATTAGATTGGAGGAAAGTGGGTGGAAAAAAAAAACAAGAGGTGGTATAGTAAAGAGGGAGGTGTGGTCCAGAGTGGTAATACACAACTATTCTGTGATTCACTAGGGCAGTGCACAATGGGATATGATCTACAGGAAGTGATGGAATTAGAATGCATTTTTTAAAATTTCAAACAGAAAGCTGAAAATTCAAAGCTTCCGTAAGTGAGAGAGAAACACATTGGGATGGATTGAGCAGGAAGGACATTATAAAAGGCTTCTATTTATTATGAAATGTAAAATTCTGCCTGAAAAGGTGAACTTAGCCTTTAAGCTTTAAAGCGGGGTCCCCACTTAAAAAAAAAAAAAATTAAAAGTCAGCAGCTACAAATACTGCAGCTGCTGACTTTTAATAATCGGACACTTACCTGTCCTAGGGTCCAGCGATGCGGGGGATCGAAGCCCCGCTCGTCCCCCCCTCCGCTCGGCGGCCCTGGCATTTTAACTGTGGGCACCCACTGCGCCAGCCGTGCCGCGCGCCGTCACTGGCCGTGCAATCATCTGGGATCGGTCACGTGTCCCAGATGATTGACAAGAGGGAGGGGGGAGAGGCGATCTCCCTCCCTGCGCCGAGGGAAGTGACGTCAGGAGCCCAGGCGCCGAAGGAGGCAGACTACGAGGGACCCCCTAGCAACAGGCATTTAGAGGTGAGCACATTAATATTTTTTTTGGGGGGGTGGAACTCCACTTTTAAGAGGAGAACAGGGATGAAACACACAATAGATATAATTTGCTATAATCTCTTAGAACAGTCCTGTGCTGTTATATTTTTATACAGGATTTATATAGCACCAACAGTTTGCACAGCTCTTTACAATGTAAGGGCAGACACAGTACAGTTACAATACAATTCAATACAGGAGGGATCAGAGGGCCCTGATCGTATATCTATTATATCGAGTCTCATAAGATGTTCTAAAGCAGGGGCCTCAAAGTACCGGCCCGCGGGCCATTTGCGGCCCGCGGACCGGTTAAAAATGGCCCGCAGGCAGGGCCGATCCAGGACTAGAGGTCGACCGATATTTGGCCATTAGGCCGATATATAGCACTGGCCGCTGCTCTTCCTCCCTTCTCCACACTCAGCGCTTGATGCTTGTGTGAAACTGACACGTAACACAGAGGAGAGAGACAGAGGGATCTGTCAGATTTGAGGTTGATGTCGGGGGTGGGCGGGACCCGGCCGGGGTGGGCGGGACCCGGCTAATATCAAACACCAACCAATGGGATCTGGGCGGGCAGCTACGTGTATGTGGCCCGCCCCTTTTCTTAAGCAGCCCAATCATTGGCTGGTGTTTGACAGCTGCTGGTCCCGCCCACCTCGGCCGGGTCCCGCCCACCCCGACATCAACCTCAATTCTGACAGATCCCTCTGTCTCTCTCCTCTGTGCTACGTGTCAGCTTCACACAAGCATCAAGCGCTGAGTGTGGACAGCTCCTTGTCAGTTTCACACACGGTTACACTCCGCTCAGTGTGAAACCTGCCAGTGCCATCTGTCAGTGCCAGCTGCCAGTGCCACTGCCAATCAGTGCCACCTGCCAGTGCCAACCAGTCTGCCATTGCCACCTGCCACCTCCAACCAGTAACACCTGCCAGTGCCACCTGCCACCGCCAATCAGTGCCACCGCCAACCAGTGCCTGCCAGTGCCACCGCCAACCAGTGCCCCTGCCAATCAAAGCCACCTGCCAGTGCCACCTTCCGCCACCTGCCAGTGCCACGCCAACCAGTGCTTGCCAGTGCCACCTGCCACCACCTGCCAGTGCCATGCCACTCAGTGCCACCTGCCAGTGCCACGCCAATCAGTGCCACCTGCCAGTGCCAATAGTGCCACCTGCCAGTTCCAAACCAGTGCCACCTGCCAGTTTCAAACCAGTGCCACTTGCCAATGCCTGCCAGTGCCACCTTCCAGTGCCACTGCCAATAAGTGCCACCTGCCAGTGCCATTGCCAATCAGTGCCACCTGCCAGTGCCATCTGTCAGTGCCAATCAGTGCACCCTCCAAACAGTGCAACGTGCCACCTGCCAGTGCCACCTGCCAGTGACAGACAGTGCCACCTGCCAGTGCCACCTGCCTAAGCCAACCAGTGCCACCTGCCACAGCCAACCCGTGCCATCTGTACGGAGGACATCAAGTGTGTGGTAGAGTGACAGGAGCAAGCAGGTAGGAGTGGAGTGGGTGAGGTTTTTTTTTTTTCAAATCGGCCTAAAATATCGGCCACAAAAATCGTCATCATATATCGGCCATCTGCCGCCCCGATTTCTAAATATTGGCATCGGCCAGAGAAAAATCCATATCGGTCGACCTCTATCCAGGATGTCTTTTTGAACTGCACCCAGGCACCGCAGAGGGGGAGGCGCCAAAGAGCTTTACCTCTCCATCTCTTCTGTCCTCTCCGCTGCACGCTGCTGCAGCCCAGAGAGAGAACAGAGCTGAGAATGGAGCGGAGGAAGGATCCGCTCATCGATCCGCCCACCTAGGCATTGACGATCGACCAGAGCCCCAAACCAGGGTCCTGCTGCCACCTCAGGGCGGGAGATTGTGTTCTCTGGGTCCCCTGTCACTAGGCCTGTATGGAAGCCAGGAGGAGAGGACTCGGGAGGCAGATGATCCTGACTGCCAGGAGAGGTGAGTGAGCCATCACACTGAGGCAAAGTCCTTAGTGGGGTGACTGGGGTAGAAATTTGTGCAGTGTGGGGGGTATTTTATGCAGTGTGGAGGGTGATTGTGCAGTGTGGGGGGGTAATTGTGTAGTGTGGGGGTAATTATGGAGTGTGTGGGGTATTTTATGGAGTGCGGGGGGTATTTTATGGAGTGTGGGGCTATTTGTGCAGTGTGTGGCTATTTGTGCAGTGTGGGAGGGGTAATGCTGGGGGTTAATAATGCGTTTGCTGACACCAATGCTGGGTTAATAATGCGCTTACGGACACCAGTACTGGGTATAATGCGTTTGCTGACACCAGTGCTGGGGGTTAATAATGCGTTTGCTGACACCAGTGCTGGGTATAGTATAGTATAGTATTGCTGGTATAGTTCATTGCTTTTGAAGTTTTAAAAGTTTGCATGCGGCCCCCCGTGGGATATGAAAATTGTCATGTGGCCCTCAGGCAATTTGAGTTTGAGACCCCTGTTCTAAAGCTTCTGATAACTTACTGATCTGTGGGAATTCACAGATCAGTAACTATAAGATTTATATATTTATTACTGGTAAATGGGTCTCCAAACAGCCGTAATCTATGATTTGCTGGAGGGAAGGTGGAGGCAGCAAAAGATGAATCCACACGATAACAAAAAAGCCCTTGAATCGAAGCATACCTCTAAACAAAAGAATGTTCATGTATCCACCTTGTTATTGATGAATCCTAGTTAACTGTAAAAATGTGAGATCTTAGAGGCCCCTAGAGCCCTGTGCCCTTAGGCGGAACCATTAAATCTAGTTTTCTAGTGAATGGTCTAATAATCCCCGGATAGTGCAGTGCATTATTTTGACAGTGAAAATCTTGTAGAATCTGGGTCTAGGACTATGTAACACAACACTGCGGCTGTTCTCGGACGACCCAATAAATGGTCCATTATCTGCTCCTTCACTCAGAAATCTATTAGCAGGCCAGCAAACAGGCTGCATTGTCTAATTTCCCAGGAGAATAATAGAACTTGTGATTGCTCAGAGAAAGCAACTTCAACATGAAGAGTTACAGAAAAAACACTTCTTACTGCGTGCAAAAGCTGAACCAAGCAGGGAGACAAAAGGTTCATAACAGATAAAACACAATCCAAAAATGAACACATGCAATAAAACAATTAGTGTATACATCCAATCATTTTAGGATGTTAACAGACCTAAAGTAAAAGCTCTGCTCCTGACAGAAGACATTTTCCTACACAAGGACACTCTGTATATGGGCAGTCACATTTCGAATGTCAGTAATAGTGGTCTGTATCGCTCCAAGAGGACTAGTCATTGTCCCGTATTCATTTCCATGGCCCCGGAAGCAGCATGAGACCAGCTCGCTTAAAAGTTTCCATTTTCATAAATAGAGCTTTGTTCTTTCAAACTCTCTGGGCAGGAGGGGGGGGGGGGATCGGGGGGGGGATGAGAGGAAGGATCAGGCAATGCCTGGCATTATGTACCCTAAAGGTTTTTGAGAGCATGACTAAATTTATGTCACATACATGTGTGGAAACACCTGATCCTGTGCTTTCTTTATGCAGGGTAAAGCAACAGACTCCTTCTCTGTCATGCTGCGCTATTAAGCTGTAAGACGTGATGGAAATACTAATTAATTTTCAAGCATGAAGGAGCGAGCATGTGACTCGCCCCATGTGACAATGATTGGCCCGGTGCTGTGAGGCTCAGTGTACATTCTCAGCATGCCTCAGTCCTGAGATGAAGGAATGCCTGTGCACTGGCGCAGGAGTTACATCATCCTGTGGCGAGCAATCAAGAAGGCCGAAGACCCTGTACTTGGAGGAAGGCAGGGGAAGAAGACCTCACAGCTCATAGCTGCAGACTTTTGTTCCCCTTTGAAGTGATTGTAAACTCAAAGTTTAAAAAACAAAACAAAAAACACAGGTTTATACTTACCTGCGTTCTGCAGTGGAACTGCACAGAGCAGTTCCGAATCTCATCTTTTGGGAGCACATGCACATTGAGGGCTGTTAAATGCAATGCCACAGAGAGCAGATGAAGACATGGCATCTGCCAGAATGGAGAGATGGCACATAGACCATGCCATTTGACCATGTCATTACACAGATCCTGGCTGGATTGCAACAGAAAGCCACAGGTTAGACAAAAAGTATAAAGAGGAACATATACATCGGTTCTTAATAGTTTTAATGCAGCGCAGTAATACTTATTGAGTTTACTTCCACTTTCAAGGATTTGCTACTGAGCGTTTGGTGACAGATGCCACAGCATACCTTCAGAGGTCTAGTGATGCCCCAACAGGTTATAGTGGGTGGTCATAAGTTAATGGCTGATCGATGCATTTCATTTGTATGTTTAGCTTTTTGTCTGGAGCTCAGCGTTAAGTAACTGTATTAAATTGATTGATTTTTCGGGTACATTGGCATTCTTTACTAAACAAAAAGGGGCATCAATTTATTGTGTTATTATAATACTATATAGGGCTGATGATAAGAATGGAACACACACTGTTAACATAAAATCAGTCTTCATAGATCAGATTTGGCAGTCCGTCCTGTCCCTCCCTGTGTCATATAATCCAGATGTGAATGATGTCACCTCCCCGGCTGCTGCCACACATTGTGCTTTGGTGGTGTCAACCAGAGAGAGTGGAGGCTCTAAAAAGGGGACAGCTAATAAGGCCAGCATTCTAAAGCGCTGCCCATCCATCACGCAGTCTGGACTACAATTCCCAACATGCTTTGCTTGATGTAAAGTAGACTTGTGCTCTACAGGGTTAAATAAAAGAAAGCATCACCCTACCACCACCCACTTGTACTCACCTTCTGTTTAAGTAAAACAAGTCTGTCTCTATATGGCCACATTTAGAGCCCTTTCACACTGGGGCGGCGTCGGCGGTAAAACGCTGCTATTATTAGCGACGTTTTACCGTTGGTATGCGGCCGCTAGCGGGGCGGTTTTACCCCCCGCTAGCGGCCGAGAAGGGGTTAAATACCACCGCAAAGCGCCTCTGCAGAGGCGCTTTGCCGGCGCTATAGCCGCGCCGTCCCATTGATTTCAATGGGCAGGAGCGGTAAAGGAGCGGTATACACACCGCTCCTTCACCGCTCCGAAGATGCTGCTGGCAGGACTTTTTTTACCGTCCTGCCAGCGCATCGCTCCAGTGTGAAAGCCCTCGGGGCTTTCACACTGGATACACAGCAGCGGCACTTTCGGGTCGGTTTGCAGGCGCTATTATTAGCACAATAGCGCCTGCATACCGCCCCAGTGTGAAAGGGCTCTTAGGTGGGCTGAAAAAATGAATTCCTAATACTTTACGGTAACTGCTCTTAGGCAGGATTTATGGAAATCACAGTCTTTTCCCATAAAGTGTATTTCCACTTCTGTTGCCAAATTGGGATAACACCTACTTTTTTGTTACATATTACTATTAACATGGCATAACTTACAAGAAAAAATGTCAAAACTGCTGGTTACTTTTTAAGTGTTCTTTATTTGCTTAAAAATCCTTACCTGTTCTCCCTGCTAGGTAATGTTTGGGAGGGGGGCTGTGGAGTAATCCGGTCAGTACTGTGATTGCAGTTATTATTTTCAGCTGTAAATTAGATTTGAACACATATAACTCAATCTGTGTGGGGAGAAAGACAAAGCCGGGTACACACACTAAAGTTGCACGGAGAAAAAAACAAAACTGACAGCTCCGGTCGGAGCCGCTGTACTAACCAGGCGAGGTTAGTCCAGCAATCTCCCCTCGCTGAGTTGTTAACCCCCGTCAGAACACTCTGATCAGCGCTCTCTGCCATTGGCTGATAGCGCTGATCAGGAGTTGGTCGGCTGCTTGTTTTCCAGCATGCACGTCCGACAGACCGACATACACACGTCTTTGGCACAGTCTATGGCCTGCCTGAGACTTTACAGAAATTCTTAGGCAAGATCAGGGTTAGCCAATGTTTTGAGATCGAAGGTCACCAGGATTGGATGCCCTTTTTGTTTCCAAGAAATTAACTAGCAGGCCTATCCAAATAGTAAAGAAAACAATAAATTATATATATATATATATATATAGATATATAGATATCTATATATCTATATATCTATATATCTATATATATATATATATATATATATATATACACACATATACATATAATAAAACAAATGTCACTGTAAAAATATAAACATAAACTATCCTAGGGGTGGACAGTGTCACTGGAGCAGAGGATGGTGTCAATCAGTAGATCAGTGGATGGTGCAAGTAGAGCAGAGGTTGGGGTCAGCAGGACAGTGAATGGTGTTAGTCGTTTTTTTATTTGTATTATTTTAATTTTACTGTTTTATTTTTATTTTTTTTAATTAGGAGCCCAGTTGGGGGCTTTGATGAAACATCAGGGGTCTAATCAGACCCCTGATGTCTCACTTTTGAGACAGAAAAAGAAACTGAAGATAGATATACCCCAGTCAATTTCTCTGCAGCCTCAGCTGCACTGGACAGTGAATGAATGGGAAGTTCTCTGTGCTGAGCGGCGTCCCTTTCATTCACAAACTAAACGCAGTTTACTATGTTTCAGTTGTGAATAAACAAAGTTAATGATCACTACTGATTACTGACTGTGTTCATTCAGAAAAGGAAGGGGCCGGTAAATGACCGGCCCCTTCCCCCACTCTCCATCCTGAAACATCGAGAGGAGAGGAACCGGCAGCTCCGCATGGGGGTCTGGAAATGGAGGAAAACGGAACCTGGGGACGAGGAGCAGCATATAGTGGAACTGATCGGCCGCATTTTGCTCCCTGCAGCCGGTGAATGCCAGCGAGAGAGAGAGGAGGAAGTGGGCTTTTAGCGGCTGCAGGGGAGGAAAAAACAGCCGATCGTTTTCTAAATGCCACCCCTCCTCTCCAGGATCGGCAACCATGGGATGCAATTAACGAGTAGATTGCAATCAACAGGTTGCCGACCCCTGCCATAGACCACGGGTGGAAAGAAAGAAAATCGCTTTATTCTCCCATGAAAACAGTCAGTGTTGATGGCGGAATGCTTCCCGCAGCGCTATTGTATTCTGCCAGCGGGGAGGCGCGGGGTGCCATCCTGGCAAGAAGAATAGTTATAGCCACCGGCACTAATCGCGGGTAGATTGATCGATTGATCAACTTGGGTACAATCTGCCCATACATGGATTGAAGTTCAGGAGGGCACCTTCTCCTTTGAAACATACTTTGCACACACACACACTGTATCTCACAAAATTGAGTACACCCCTCACATTTTTGAAAATATTTTATTATATCTTTTCGTGTGACAACACTGAAGAAATGACACTTTGCTGCAATGTAAAGTAGTACTGAGTGTACAGCTTGTATAACAGTGTAAATTTGCTGTCCCCTCAAAATAACTCAACACATAGCCATTAATGTCTTAAATGCTGGCAACAAAAGTGAGTACACCCCTAAGTGAAAATGTCCAAATTGGGCCCAATTTGCCATTTTCCCTCACCAGTGTCATGTGACTCATTAGTGTTACAAGGTCTCAGGTGTGAATGGGGAGGAGTGTTAAATCTAGTGTTATCGCTCGCACTCTCTCATACTGGTCACTGGAAGTTCAACATGGCACCTCATGGCAAAGAACTATGAGGATTTGTAAAAAAAGAATTGTTGCTCTACATAAAGATGGCCTAAGCTATAAGAAGTTTTCCAAGACCCTGAAACTGAGACGCAGCATGGTGGCCAAGAACATATAGTGGTTTAACAGGACAGGTTCCATTCAGAACAGGCCTCGCCATGGTTGACCAAAGAAGTTGAGTGCACGTGCTCAACATCATATCCAGAGGCTGTCATACAGACGTATGAGTGCTGACAGAATTGCTGCAAAGGTTGAAGGGGTCAGCCTGTCAGTGCTCAGACCATACGCCGCACACTACATCAAGTTGGTCTGCATGGCTGTCGTCCCAGAAGGAAGCCTCTTCTAAAGATGATGCACAAGAATGCCCACAGTTTGCTGAAGACAAGCAGACTAAGGACATGGATTACTGGAACCATGTCCTGTGGACGGATGAGACCAAGATAAACTTATTTGGTTCAGATGGTGTCAAGCGTGTGTGGCGGCAACCAGGTGAGGAGTACAAAGACAAGTGTGTCTTGCCTACAGTCAAGCACGGTGGTGGGAGTGTCACAGTCTGGGGCTGCATGAGTGCTGCCGGCACTGGGGAGCTACAGTTCATTGAGGGATCCATGAATGCCAACATGTACTGTGACATACTAAAGCACTGATCCCCTCCCTTCAGAGACTGGGCCGCAGGGCAGTATTCCAACATGATAACAACCCCAAACACACCTCCAAGATGACCACTGCCTTGCTAAAGAAGCTGAGGGTAAAGGGGATGGACTGGCCAAGCATGTCTCCAGACCTAAACCCTATTGAGCATCTGTGGGGCATCCTCAAACAGAAGGTGCAGGAGCGCAAGGTCTCTAACATCCACCAGCTCTGCAATGTCATCATGGAGAAGTGGAAGAGGAATCCAGTGGCAACCTCTAAAGCGCTGGTGAACTCCATGCCCAAGAGGGTTAAGGCAGTGCTGGAAAATAATGGTGGCCACATAAAATATTGACACTTTGGGCCCAATTTGGACATTTTCACTTAGGGGTGTACTCACTTTTGTTGCCAGCGGTTTAGAAATTAATGGCTGTGTGTTGAGTTATTTTGAGGGGACAGCAAATTTACACTGTTATACAAGCTGTACACTCAGTACTACTTTACATTGCACTCACTACTTTATATTGTAGCAAAGTGTAATTTACAAAAATGTGAGGGGTATACTCACCTTATACATATAATTTTTTCTCAGACATGTTGACACATCCCCTCCTGAGGAAGCCACCTTTGCCGCAAAACGTGTCGAGCAATACAGGATGTAGCCATGTTTTGACATACTACTTGTTTATGTAACCTACACCCAATATGCCTGGCTGTTCTCAACATTCTCAGAATATGGAGTACATAAATCTCCTTGCATATGGTTAATCAAATTGGACTGCTAGATCATCTTTGTATTATACATACATGTATTGTAATCCATTTATGTTTTGTTTACATTATGCCTTGTCTATATATGAATTTTCTACCCCAAATTTACTTTATTTTTATACAAAGTGTAATATGTTTATGCCATGTATATACATGGAAATAATATGTTACATGCAATTATTGCAATGTGCTAAGTTCATACAATTTTCATGATAATAAACATGTTATTATACTTTTGATACTGTCAAATTGCCGCATTCAAAGTCCCAATCCCCCCCCCCCCCATATTTTTATCTAAACCTATACTTAAGGCGAACCATCGTTTAAAGTGAAAGTTTCACCCATCCTCCTCTTCCTCTCCTATTGTAAAAAAAAGTTTTTTTTTTCCTTGGGAGTGGGTACTTTTTCTGACCAGTACCAGCTCCCACTCATGAAATTCTCTCTCGCAGATTCATTTTTTTTTTTGTCAAAGCTTAATTGAACAAGCTAAAGTTAGAAGCTGATTGGCTACCATGCAAAGCTGCACCAGATTTTGCACTATCAAGTTTTAGTAAATCAAACACTATGCCTTACTAGGATGGGTACATAGTGTAAAAAAAAAAAAAAAAAAAAAAAAAAACAGCCACAGATGCAGTAGTCACCTGATCTTTGGTGATGGGGAGGATCAGAAGGCTCTTCCTGACTGTTATTTTCCCAAGACCCTTTGGCAGAGCCATAGTGACTAATTGCAGCACTGGTCAAATGGCCAGCTGTCAGAAGAGACACAAAGGGGTGGATTTACTAAAACTAGTGCACCCAGAATCTGGTGCCGTTGTGTATGGCAGCCAATCAGCTTCTAACTTCAGAGCATTTAGTTAAAGTGGATTTAAACCCGATGTCATAATGTAGAGTATAAGATTTCCTATCATTTGAGCCCAGTCTTGCCACAAAGAGTTAATCCAGCTCTGAGCAATCCTCTTTTATAGTTCAGTGAGATAAAACTTGACAAACAGAGAAAAACTTTGTCAAATCCTCCCCCTTGCTGGGAGTGACAGGTGATTTACATATCTCGTGCACTAGCCTAACAGACATGCATTA
Organism: Lithobates septentrionalis; assembly: GCA_037952835.1. NCBI lineage: Eukaryota > Metazoa > Chordata > Amphibia > Anura > Ranidae > Lithobates > Lithobates septentrionalis. The sequence continues at coordinate 5,111,174 of JBBDGP010000672.1, forward strand.
TTTTTTAATTCCCTCCCACTCCTTTCTTCTGCCTCTTTGGCGCAGCTCTTGATAATCCTTCTCTTGTTTATTGTTGTGCACATGCGCAGGAGTAACATGAGCGCGCTCTGCTTCTTCAGAGTCCCCTGACATCACGACTCCGCCCACCGAGTGCCGGAAAACACACGCCCACAAATTCGGCAATATTGCGGGGCTCAGGACAGTTGAGGGGGCGAGTAAAAAAAGATAAGGATTATTCTTACAGATATACTCTGTGTTATTAGATTGAAAATGATGACAGTGGGTTTACATCCACTTTAAGCTTTGGCAATAAACCTGGAAGTTGATTGATTTCTATGTTGACCTGCACCAGATTTTGCATGCTCCGGTTTCAGTAGATCTCCTCCAAAGTATTCTCCAGGAAAGAGAGGTTTTTAGGCCCTTCTAGTACTTTTTACTTATTCGCTCTGATCGGCAACTAAAATTGTTTTAACCGCTTGCCGACCGGCTCACGCCGATATACGTCGGCAGAAGGGCACGTACAGGCATATTAATGTACCTGTACGTTGTCCTTTAAGCCGTTTGCGCGCGCACGCCACCAGATTCATGAGTGTGATCGCAGCTCCCGCAGACTTGATAAGTAATGAGTAATGTTTGTTATTTGTTGTTGATACAAACAATGCAATTTAAATTCAAGAAAATATTCAGAGAGAAATTACATCACTATTAAAATTGTAGTACTGTATGTATTTCATATCCACTTGTCACTCAAGAATTTTACCTTAGAGCCCTTTCACACTGGGGCGGGGGGTGGTGTCGGCGGTAAAACGTCGCTATTATTAGCGGCGTTTTACCGTCGGTATGCGGCCGCTAGCGGGGCGCTTTTACCCCCCGCTAGCGGCCGAGAAAGGGTTAAATACCACCGCAAAGCGCCTCTGCAGTGGCGCTTTGCCGGCGGTATAGCCGCGCCATCCCATTGATTTCAATGGGCAGGAGCGGTGAAGGAGCGGTATACACTCCGCTCCTTCACCGCTCCGAAGATGCTGCTGGCAGGACTTTTTTTACCGTCCTGCCAGTGCATCGCTCCAGTGTGAAAGCCCTCAGGGCTTTCACACTGGATACATAGCAGCGGCACTTTCGGGTCGGTTTGCAGGCGCTATTATTAGCGCAATAGCGCCTGAAAACCGCCTGAAAACCGCCCCAGCGTGAAAGGGGCCTAAAAGAGAAATTTGTTATATATTGAATTAGAACACAGGGGAGCAGCAGCCGTTAGCAGGAAGTGAATCAGATTGGACAAATTATTGCTGGTTTCTGTTTGAAAAGCAGCCAAAATTATTTTTATAAAGAGATGCTTGAAATCATATTTTCATGAAAACAAAATAAAAGAGCCCTTTGAGCAAAAATCATAATAGTTTAACAGAATTGTCGTGAAATATGAAAGGTGTTTCTAGGCGTTGGAATTTCCAAGGGTGAGGGCTTGATATTTTCAGTGACTGTGTAAGCCAACCCTGATCGCCTGTCCAGCTCCCCCACAGCTAGCTGATAACTGCCTGTGCACACGTTCAATGCTCTGTTGCCCGCCAGCTTTTTACGCAATTATTTCGAAAGATTTTTCAGCAACAAAACGTGAAGTCATTTATTTACATTCTTAAAAGAAAGGAGAACTGAAAACACTGAAGCATTTCAGGTTACAGATTTTTAAAGAACACTCCCACTTCTTAATATAATGAAGGAAAAACTGTTGTAAAACTGGATTTAGCAGGAGTCGCGGAAGAACAGCAAAGTGTATATTTAGCAAGGATGTATTTTCTTCGTTTTGGACAAAGTATTAGAACTCCTATAGGGTTTCAGCTACTATCTGAGGCTCTGTTGTTAGAGATTTTCCCTCACTTCCTGTTCTACTGACAACTTTTTACTAGACAGGAAGTGAGGGGATCTCTTTAACTGTAACCATTTTGGCACAGGCTTGAGTGGGATGAGAGCACAGCTGCCCAGACAATCTGGATACTGAGTGGACAACAACTAAAATTATACTGATGATCATTGTAATACCCCTTACATTGATGGTCAATAGAAAAGGGCACCCTTACATTGGTAGTCAGTGTAGTGCCCCTTACATTGACGATCAGTAGAGAAGGGCACCCTTACATTGGTGGTCAGTATAGTGCCCCTTACATTGGCGATCAGTAGAGAAGGGCAGCCTTACATTGGTGGTCAGTATAGTGCCCCTTACATTGGCGATCAGTAGAGAAGGGCAGCCTTACATTGGTGGTCAGTATAGTGCCCCTTACATTGGTGATCAGTAGAGAAGGGCAGCCTTACATTGGTGGTCAGTATAGTGCCCCTTACATTGGTGATCAGTAGAGAAGGGCAGCCTTACATTGGTGGTCAGTATAGTGCCCCTTGCATTGGTTATCGGTAGAGAAGGGCCCCGTAGATTGGTGGTCAGTGGAGAAGTTCCCTCTTTCACAGTAATCTCTAGAAAAGTGCCCTACCTTACATTGGTGGTAAGTAGAGAAGTGCCCCATTCTAGTTGCGATTGATATAAGTGTGTCCCCTTACATTGGTTCTGAATAGAGAAGTGGCTCCTTACATTGGTGGTAAAAATGCCAACTGTGCATATCCACCCAGATAGGCTTGTGTCTCTTAGCTACTAAGTGATCAAAACCACAAGGCAGACTAAACTGTCTACGTTTCTGGGTTTTAACTTTAGTATATTATCAGGGGATACAATTTATTTTGGTTGTATTTTTTGTGTTTAGAAATTTCTAAATAGATGTTGTATATCTGTTTTTACTCTCTTTCTTTGTCTCAAAAGCCGTTTAATCTAGCAGCATGCTTTTGAAACGTGGTCAATGGTGATAAGGTAGTTATACAATAATATCATTTGTTTGCATTAAATAGCAATATCACCGCTGAATAAACACCTGATAAGATAACTCCAAGCACACAGTTCAAGCGTCAGCCATATTTCACACAACTGAGGAAAGTGTAAATATAGTGCTCTGTAAGTTCATTTTACTGGTATTGTTATCTTATTAACGTATTAATGTTGATGTAAATGATCTGCTTTGGGCAGGCAGCGTCTACACCCCAAAGGATATCCACAGTCTCCTTGGCTTGCAGTGTGAAATTTAAGCCCCACACCACTGCCAAGAGGTCCAGATACAACAACTTTAAGCCATTAAAAGGTCAGGGGTACAATTCAAGAAATAGCCAATGAGTTTCAGGAGTCTAAGTGCAATATTCATCAGGGCTACAAAGAACATAAGAAGATTATTATGTCAATCTGACCTAAATATTATATCCCTTCCGCGGGGTCATAATTAAAACCAAGACAGTCAATAGTAATGAGAGTGTCAAAATAATTACATAAAAATTAACAAACAAAAAGAAAAGCCCCCCCATGCTCAGACCAAAGCAGCACTCAGCCCACAATGATACAGAAAAAAAAAAAAAGAAAAAAAAACAGAGAACAGTTTGCCCAATGGACTTGACTTTGGGGAGTGGTGCTCTTAAGTAGTACAACAAGTGTATAAAAATACAAAATGTATTTGATTTGCATAAAAAAGATAACAAGTACTTATTCACATTCATAGTGTAAGGTCACCATTTCAACAATGTACATTCAGGATGCTGACATAATGATAAATGGATCAATATTAATTTGCGAATACTGAAATCTCTATGCATTTCATGGGACAACGCCCACTTCATCAGGAGTCGGTCGCAGTCAGTTTGTATGTACATGTAGAAATAAATTGGATATAGTTCAAAACCAGAGATTAAAAGAAATGGTATATAGATCTCAAAAGCTGCAGATAATCACAGTAGGGTTTTTTTACCGGAAGCTGAGTGCAGCACCTGTTGGCTGGGCAGAGAAGAGGGTGTAAAACGCCCACTATAGAACCCCTTCGGTACAAACGAAAAAATACAAAAGGACACTGCAGCAAGGAGGGCTGCAGCAAACAGCTAAATGGGCAGACGTAAAAATGAGAACATGAGTGCCAAACAAAAACCAGAATAGGGGTGCTGAAAAAAAAATAAATAAATAAATAAAAAACTGGTATGTGCAGAAATTGAACCATGCATTATACAATCTGATTGTACAGTCATACAGTGCCTTGAAAAGGTATTCATACTCCTTGAAATTTTCCACATTTTGTCATGTTACAACCAAAAACAAAAATGTACTACTTTATTGGGATTTTATGTGATAAACCAACACAAAGTGGCACATAATTGTGAAGTGGAAGGAAAATGATAGTTTTCACATTTTTTTTACACATAAATATCTGAAAAGTGTGGGGGGTACATTTGTATTCAGCCCCCTTTACTCTGATACCCCTAACTAATATCTAGTGGAACCAATTGCCTTCAGAAGTCACCTAATTAGTAAATAGAGTCCACCTGTGTGTAATTTAATCTCAGTATAAATACAGCTGTTTTGTGAAGCCCTCAGAGATTTGTTAGAGAATTTTAGTGAACAAACAGCATCATGAAGGCCAAGGAACAAACCAGACAGGTCAGGGATAAAGTTGTGGAGAAGTTTAAAGCAGGGTTAGGTTATAAAAAAATATCCCAAGCTTTGAACGTCTCACGGAGCACTGTTCAATCCATCATCCAAAAATGGAAAGAGTATGGCAGAACTGCAAACCCACCAAGACATGGCCATCAACCTAAACGGACAGGCTGGGCACGGAGAGCATTGATCAGAAAAGCAGCCAAGAGGCCCATGGTAACTATTGTAGAGCTTCAGAGATCCACAGCTCAGGTGGGAGAATCTGTCCACAGGACAACTATTAGTTGTGCACTGCACATATCTGGCCTTTATAGAAGAGTGGCAAGAAGAAAGCCATTGTTGAAAGAAAGCCATAAGAAGTTCCATTTGCAGTTTGTGAGAAGCCATGTGGGGGACACAGCCAACATGTAGAAGAAGGTGCTCTGGTCAGATGAGACCAAAATTGAACTATTTGGCCTAAAAGCAAAATGCTATGTGTGGCGGAAAACTAACACTGCATATCACCCTGAACACACTGTCCCCACCATGAAACATGGTGGTGGCATCATCATGTTGTGGGGAGGCTTTTCTTTAGCAGGGACAGGGAAGCTGGTCAGAGTTGATGGGAAGATGGATGGAGCCAAATACAGGGCAATCTTAGAAGAAAACCTGTTATGCTGTGTACACACGATTGGACTTCTTGTCGGACTGAACTTCGAAGGACTTTTCAACGAAGTTTTGACGGAGTTCCGACGAAACGGACTTGCCTACACGATCCCACCAAAGTCTGATCGTTTCAAATGTGATGAAGTACGACCGGACTAGAAAAGGAAGTTCGATAGCCAGTAGCCAATAGCTGCCCTTGTGTCGTTTTCGGTCCGTCGGACTAGCATACAGACAAACGTTTTTTTCAATAGGAATTGAGTCCGTCGGAAAGATTTGAAACACGTTCTATTTCTAAGGTCCGTCAGCTTTTTTGACAGAAAAGGTCAGATGAAGCCCACACACGATCGGAATGTCCAACGGATTCGTTCCGTCGGACCTTTGATGCCGATAAGTCCGCTCGTGTGTATACGGCATTAGAGTCTGCAAAAGACTTGAGACTGGGGTAGAGGTTCACCTTCCAGCAGGACAACGACCTTAAACATACAGCCAGAGCTACAATGGAATGGTTTAGATCAGGGATCTCAAACTGGTGGCCCTCCAGCTGTTGCGAAACTACAAGTCCCATGAGGCATTGCAAGGCTGACAGTTACAAGCATGACTCCCACAGGCAGAGGCATGATGGGACTTGTAGTTTTGCAACAGCTGGAGGGCCGCCAGTTTGAGACCCCTGGTTTAGATCAAAGAACATTTATGTGTTAGAATGGCCCAGTCAAAGTCCAGACCTAAATCCAATTTAAAATCTGTGGCAAGACTTAAAAATTGCAGTTCACAGACACTCTCCATCCAATCTGACAGAGCTTGAGCCATTTTGCAAACAAGATTGGTCAAAATTTTCACTCTCTATATGAGCAAAGCTAGTAGAGACATCCCCAAAAAGACTTGCAGCTGTAATTGCAGCGAAAGGTGGTTCTACAAAGTATTGACTCAGGAGGGCTGAATACAAATGTGTGCCACACTTTTCAGATATTTGAAAAAAAATTGAAACCCATTTATCATTTTCCTTCCACTTCACAATTATGTGCCACCTTTTGTTGGTCGATCACATAAAATCCCATTAAAATACATTTACGTTTATTCCAAAAAGTGGAAAATTTCAAGGTGTATGAATACTTTTTCAAAGCACTGTATAACCAAGAAGATAAAAGAAAATAAATAAAAATCAAAAAGATAACAATAACAGCACATTGCATTTCACACAAGGGACACCGATGCCAAGATTTGTCAGGCAAATATATCAATATAAACTAAAAGTTTATTCTGCTGGTTCCTTAAAAGAGAAGAATGGGAATTTTTGTATTCAATATTCACACTTACCTAGGTGGATAAAGCATCAGACCGACGCCTCTTCACTGAGAACCGAGCCACCGAACACCACCGATGGCTCGGTTCTCTCACCTCCCCGAGCGGAGAGCTGCTGCCTGTCAGTCAGTAGCTCTCCTGCTCTGCTCCTCTACGCTCACTGGAACGTTGAGCTGTGGAGGGGCGGGGAGCGGCCGTCAGTCCAGGCACCTGGCGGATTCCCGACTTCCGAAGTCGGGATGACGTGGTGCCTGGACGGATTCCAGCAATGAATTGCACTCCTGTGACCCACAGGAGAAGCTCAGCCAAATGAGCCCAGGCTGGACTTCACCTTTAAAGCAGATTTTACCCTTCTTCATTTTTTTTTTAACCCCTAGTTATCTGGCGACGAGTTCTGCACTTTTCAGATACTCACCCACCCAGCAGATCCAGCATCATCCAACTGGGACTCTCTTCTCTTCTGGCAGCGTTCAGTCCCACGCCTCCATGTTTTGGTGTGACATTGAGAGGCTGCCCACTGTTCCGGGTTCAGCCGGTGCGCTTCCTGATGATGTGCCACTAGGCCTGCCCCCTCCTCTACTGAACAAAGGGTTTTTCTTCCTGAGATATGTGGCATGTATATCCCAGGAGGCAAAGGAAGGACAGTGCACATTAGTCACATAGGCAAATGACACACAAGGGGGTCATGTGCTGGCCAATTTAGTTTTAAAAAAAAAAAAAAAAAAAGGGCTATTCATGCAAAAAACTACAGGAGGGGTGGAGAAGAGGGAAAAAAGAAAAGAGTGAAAAAAGAGAAGAGTGAAAAAAAAAAAAAAAAAAAAAAAAAAAAAACAACAAACATTGTAAAATAATCCTGTCAAATTGGCAATGTGTCTGTGTTATACAATCACCTCAAATTACAAAGCTTTAACAACTAAAGATCTTTATTTCAGCCGTGGGACTGATTTTTAAATCTTATTAGACTCAAATGGAAACAACCATCACTTTTTTGGAAAATATGAATTCTTGGGCTGGTGTGTTAGCTTTGAGAACGAAGCCAAAAGGTATGGAAATAGTATAGTTCTATCTATAAGCAAGGAAAAACTCACCAGGATAATAAATTAAGGTGGGGTCAGAGCAACCAAACAAAATGAATCTTTCAAAGAAATTACTTCATTATATAGAAATATGATTGTTTGTTATTTGTTACTTTTCACTTCACCAGCCTTTTTTTGCACAGATTTACCAAATAATGCCAACAGAAAGTGTAAAACTGTAACAACCATGACTTATGATAAATAGTTTAAAATACATCTAACTGGGAAAACATGACATTTCCTAGAAATGCATATGCTGTGGTCTCCCTTGAACTTCCTGTACTTCCACCTGAAAAACTCATAACTTCTGCATCTGAGGCTGTAGAACTTAATGTCAGCACTTAAAGAGGAACTGCAGTCTGCAGTTTTGTAATAAAAAACATCTTTGCCAATCTGAGGCTTCCCTCTAACCACTTTGCATATTATTTTATATATTTTGTGATTCTGTACTTGCCAAATAAGCTGCAGAAATCTCCCTCCACTAAGTCTGGCTGCATCCATTTTAACTGTGGGCAGCTGAAGCTTCTGCCTGTTCACTTCCTGGATTTAAAAAGACACACCTCCAGCTCTGCAACCCTGCAGCTTTCATTGGCCATCTTATGACTCACCCCCCCTCTCTGGCAAACTCTCACAAGAGTGAAAGAGAGCTATGCATGATGTCATAAGCCTAGGCTTTTTACCAGACAAGAAATAGGAAGTGGGCTGTATAAGGTACTGTATTTATTGGCGTATAACGTGCACTTTTTCACCCTGAAAACCATGTGCAAATAGCATGTGCATGTTGTACGCCAATACTTCAATTTTAGCTGCCTCGGAGGGGACAGGGAGGGTGGGTGGGACGAGCGCCGCCAGATTACATACAATGAGAATCTCCGGTTTACTTGGCGGCCTCTGTAATAGGACCACTGTTCTGTCTATCATAGGAGATTCTCACTGTATGTAACCTGTCGGTGCTCGTCCCGCCCCCCTCCGACCCCTCTAGGCTGCAGATGGGCATCGATCAGGCTGCACTGATGGCAATGGCGAGGCTGCTGCATTGATGGCAATGGCGAGGCTGCTGCATTGATGGCAATGGAGAGGCTGTAGATGGGCACTGACCCTTATTTTGCTTCAAAGTTCCTTATTTAAAATTTAAGTTTTTTTTCCTGAAACTTCCCTCTTAAAATGAATGTGCGTGTTATACGCCAATAAATACGGTATATACTGGTTATACTGGACTGAAGTCCATTGCAATGAAACGCGTCGGGCTTGCATTTATTGCTCCCCACATTGCTTTTTAACACTGTGATCACATTGCTGTACACACCTATGAATTGATGCTTGTATGTTTTTATAATAAATCCCTCGTTTTGATCTGCACCATATGGAGCCTTTCTATTTTTCATAATTTTTATGCTGGTCCTGGTGAGAGCATTTTGTTATCCATTATCCACGTTTGGATCGATCTTCAACGGAGTTCCAGTTCCTTCAAAGTCCTGTGCAATGTTGGACTTCCAGGTTGTGGCCAATACAAGCGTGATTGACTCACTGCCCCTGGCATGCGAGTCCATTCCGTCCGGTAAGAGTACATATCCCATTTCTTTGGTGGAGGACACACTATCCCTGGCGTTTCAACAGACAATTACCTGTTTCCATTTTACAAGCGTCACCTCAAGAGTGGATCCTGAGTCCCTTACATCTATGAACACTTGTTTTAATTAGCTCACTACAGTGGTGAATTCACGTTTACACTAGCTCATAGTCACTGGACTGTGTTTATATCATTTCACAGTATATATCATTATTATTTTCTGTGTCTTTTTTATTTTTAATGCATCGCAGAATATTGTTTCTTTGATGGTTTTCTAGCGCTACACTGTTTTCACATATTTCTTTGACTTTGTTTTAGTGTTAGCAGCTTTGCACATGATTGGTTTAACTCAGTAATTTCCCAAACCTTTTCATGATTTATTAGATGGAAAGTTGAAAACAATGACTGAAGGTCCGCTTTATTGGTTCTAAAGTCAGAAGTTTTTTTTATCTTTTTGCATTCTATGCATTAAGATAAAAAACCTTCTGTGTGCATCAGCCCACTTAATACTTACCTGAGCCCATCTCGATCCAGCGATGTTGCACGAGAGACTCAGCTGCCCGGGACTCTCCCTCCTCATTGGCTGAGACAGCAGCAGGGCGCCATTCTCTCCCACTGCTGTCAAAGTCAGTGAGCCAATAAGGAGAGAGGAAGCGGGTGGGGCCTAACCATGCCTAAATGGAAACACGGGGACAGTGGCTCGGGTGCCCCCATAGCAAGCTGCTTGCTGTGGGGGCACTCGACAGGAGGGAGGGGCCAGGAGAGCTGGCGAGGGACCCAAGACGAGGAGGATCTGGGCTGCTCTGTGAAAAATGAGACTTTAGTTTTACTTTAACGCTATAACTTTACAGGTACGTAATATCAAGCTAAGAAAAATAAACAGTAGGTTACCATCTTAACCGCTTCTAGACTGCCCCACATACATTTACTGCAGTGGGGCTGCCTCTCTGGGCGAAATCACGCACCTGTACAAGATTTCACTCTTCCTGGTCTGGGGCGCGCACATGATTGGACACAGCAGGACCGCCGGACCCGATCTCCGCTGATCGTTCCAGAGGCGGACAGAAAGGCGATCTGCCTATGTACACAAGGCAGATCACCGATCTGTGACAGGAGAAGACAGATCTTGTGTTCCTGCTAAGCAGAAACACGGATCTCTGTCTTTTTAGAGTACAAGCCCCCACACAGTTAGAAAGCACTCCCTAGGGACACATTTAACACTTTGATTGCCCCTGGTGCCACTGTCATTAGTACAGTTATAGGGCGTACACACGGTCGGACTTTGTTCGGACATTCCGACAACAAAATCCTAGGATTTTTTCCGACGGATGTTGGCTCAAACTTGTCTTGCATACACACGGTCACACAAAGTTGTCGGAAAATCCGATCATTCTGAACGCGGTGACGTAAAACACGTACATCGGGACTATAAACAGGGCAGTGGCCAATAGCTTTCATCTCTTTATTTATTCTGAGCATGCGTGGCACTTTGTCCGTCGGATTTGTGTACACGCGATCGGAATTTCCGACAACGGATTTTGTTGTCGGAAAATTTTATCTCCTGCTCTCCAACTTTGTGTGTCGGAAAATCCGATGAAAAATGTCCGATGGAGCCCACACACGGTCGGAATTTCCGAAAACACGCTCCGATCGGACATTTTCCATCGGAAAATCCGACCGTGTGTATGGGGCATTACAGTGCATATTATTTAGCACTGATCACGGTATTGGTCACTGGTCCCCAAAAAAGTGTCACTTAGTGTCCGATTTGTCCGCCACAATGACGCAGTCCTGTTACAAGTCACTGATCAGCGTCATTACTAGTAAAAAAAAAATAAATAAATAAAAATTCCATAAACACATCCCATAGTTTGTAGACGCTATAACTTTTGCGCAAACCAAATATATGCTTATTGGGAATTTTTTTACTAAAAATATGTAGCAGAGTACATACTGGCCCAAATTGAAGAAATTCATTTTTTACATTTTTTTTTAAAATGTGTTTTACAGCAGAAAGTAAAAAATAGTTGTTGTTTTTTCAAAATTGTCACTTTTGTTTATAGCGGGAAAAAATGAAGAACCGCAGGAGCTGATCAAATACCACCAAAAGAAAGCTCTATTTGTGGAAAGAAAAGGACATCAATTTTATTTGTGTATAGCGTCGCACGACCACGCAATTGTCAGTTAACAAAGTGCCCTATTGCAAAAAATGGCCTAGTCATGAAGGGGGATAAACCTTCCGGGGCTGAAGTGGTTAAAGTTGTTTTAAACCTTCAGTGTTTTATAGCCTAATATATTGATATATTGAGCACAAAAAAAAACATTTCCCAGTAAACTGTTAAAGTTCTTACCCCAGTAAGTTTTAATGCTGTTGTTTTTTTGTTCTCTCCTAATCTTCCATCCTTTACAGAAAAGTTAACAGTGGACAGTTCATCGAGTCTCTTAGCTTGGAGAAGGGAGGACAGAGGAGGAGGGAGGAGCAAGGGGAGTGCCTTACCATCCTAAACTATGGTGCTGTGTGTGTCTATTGAAGAACACCATGTATAGAGACACAACTCCAGTCCCTGTATGTAAAGGCGTCTCCATAAGATGCTGAAAGAGAAAAGGGAGCCACTCTAAAATAGGGGCAGCAGTCATGACACCAGCTAAAACTAGAACATAGGCAAGGACTAAAGGATAAAAAAAAAGTTGCACACTCAGTAAGTGAATAAATTAGCTGCAGAAAGTCTTAAAGGGGTAGTTCACCTTTACCGAAAAACTGCCTATGCCTATAAGGGGTGTCTATAGGAAAAACCAGACTGTGCAGTTCTGGCTGAAGTATAATAATGCCCTTGCTATAGGTGTAGGCCTCATTCAGTCTGACCTGAAAACTCCCATGACATTGCTAAGCGAGGCCTAGCTATTACTTCTCACCATCACAGGAGTGAGCTCTCAAACGCTGAGCACAAAGCTACTTCATCAGGGTAGAACGAGAGCATGTGAGGGGGTTTGACTCACTCCTGTGATGGTGAAGTAATAGCTGGGCCTCGCTTAGCAATGTCTTGGAATTTTTCAGGTTAGACTTCATGGAGGTACTGTATGTAATTGCCCTATACCAAGGGCATTATTCAATTTTGGTCAACGTTGCACTGCTTGTTTTTATCTATAGACATCCCTTATCTGCACTGGCAGGTTTTTTTGGTAAAGGTGAACTAACCCTTAAACACTGAGGGTTTAATATTACTTTAGATGTCTGGGCAAAATGTCCTAGTCACTCTTTCCCACCCATTCACAAAATAAAAAAGAAAAAGCTCTAACACCCTTTTCTATTTACTCACAGTCCACTGTCACATAACTCTCTCTGGCAACTTTTCTAGGAGTGCAGATTGATAAACCAGCACTATAGTCTGGGCCCGCTGCTTCTCCTTGTGGATCCATTAGGGGGGTTTTTTTGGGTTTTTTTTCTACCACACAACAATTAGAGGGAATTAAATGTTCTAGGATTCAAGCTTTAAAATATGGTTTTGCTTCAAACGTTTTTACCAGTTGATATTTGGCTACTGCATAATAAAGCTCTAACAAGCAGGGCTCTCTGATTCCTACTGTTTTAAAGTGTATTGTAGTTGTACTGTCTACCCTCAAGTTGTAAAGCGCTGCATAATAATAAGGCGAGTCCAAGAAAAAAGCAGTTATAGCACCAATCTTTAACCGCTTCAGATCCGGGCCATTGCCAAATGACGGCAACAGCGCGGATCTAAATTGCCGGGACGACGTCTACTGACGTCGTCCCGTGCACGAGCGGCCTGCGCACCCCCTGCAGGGCGCGCGCGGCGCGCTCGGTGATCAGCGAGTCTATGAGACTCGCCTGATCACAGATCAGAGTAAGGGGTTGGTCCCGACCCCTTACCACATGATCAGCTGTCAGCCAATGACAGCTGATCATGTGATGTAAACAGAGCCGGTAATCGGCTATTTTTCCTCCTCGAGCTGACAGCGCGAGGAGGAAAAAAAAAAACCCGATCACCGGCGGCCGTGATTGGGACAACAGTCCCAATCACGGCGATCTTCTAACACAAGGCAATAGGCAGCAGTGCTGCCTACCAGTGCCCACCAGCGTCACCCATCAGTGCCATCAATCAGCGCCACCCATCAGTGCCCACAGAGCTACCCATCAGTGCCCACAGTGCCACCCATCAGCACCCACATCAGTGCCACCCATCAGCACCCCCATCAGTGCAACCTATCAGTGCCCATCAGTGTCACCTACCAGTGCCCATAAGTGCCCATCAGTGCCGCCCATTAGTGCCCCCCATCAGTGCCCCCCCCAGTGGTACCTATCAGTGCCCATCCGTGCCACCCATCCGTGCCACCCATCCGTGCCGCCTTATCTGTCCCCATCAGTGCCGCCTTATCTGTCCCCATCAGTGCCACCTTATCTGTGCCCATCAGTGCCGCCTTATCTGTGCCTATCCGTGCCCATCATTGCAGCCTATCAGTGCCCACCAGTGCCGCCTCATCAGCGCATATCAATGAAGGAGAAAAATTACCTGTTTGCAAAATTTTATAACAAACTATTAAACATGATTTATTTATTTTTTTCAAAAATTTCCATCTTTTTTTGTTTGTTTAGTAAAAAATAAAAATCCTAGCTGTGATTAAATACCACCAAAAGAAAGCTCTATTTGTGGGAAAAAAATGATAAAAATTTCATTTGGGTACAGTGTTGTATGACCGCGCAATTGTCATTCAAAGTGCGACAGCGCTGAAAGCTCAAAATTGGTCTGGGCAGGAAGGGGGTTTAAGTGCCCTGTAAGCAAGTGGTTAAGGCTCTGTTCACACCTGAGCAGAGCGACTTTTGGCATTTTTATTTGAGAGAAGTGTATTACATGGGTTTTTCAGCTTTAGGCATTTTTGTTTAGTCAATAGAAAGCGCTAGAGGGAGGAGAGAGGGAGAAAAAAGGGGTGGAGAGCTGCTGTTTTATTAGAAAATGTGTGACAAAACACTCATAAAACACTCAAGTCACACGTTTTCAGGCGTTTCTATTGAAGTCTAGAGGACCAAAAATGCTTGTAATCGGCCAAAAAGAAGCTTATGTACTTTTTTGAGCTACAGGGCATTTTTTGCTTCAGACAATAGAACGTTCATATGCGAACAGGGGCCATTAAAATGAATGGGATTTGGCTTGTAGAGGGTTTTAGAGCTACAAGCTTCAAGCAGAAAATCTCTCAGATGTGAACGGGGCCTTAAGTAGGCCACTTAATAATCAACAATCAAACATTTTCGACTGAAGGTACCCAAACACAGAGAGAAAACAGATTGTTAACTGGTGGTCATTCTTTTAGTCCATAGGCGTTTCTACAGGTACACACTTAGGGGCCTTTTTCTATAAAATCCACATAGCCGTTCGTCCGCCGAATCTGCAAGTGCATTCATTCTGTGTAAATTGGTCAAAATATTTTTTAGGCTTTTTTCTCCTATGAACAAGGGCAGTAGTAAAATACCACATTATGGCCACTAGATAGCGCTGAGAAGCATAGGAAATACACAGGTCTTTGCAACAAGAGAGAAAAAAAAATCTAAAAACTTCTAGATGGAATTAACATACCATTAGTAAACACTGGTTACATTTAATTGTTAATTCCTTCTAGCACTCTCTGAAATGGTTACATTGTCGACCTTATTACAAAGAACTATGCTCCTCAGCCCCATTAATGTGGAAGTAAACCCATCAATATAACGGTTTCAAAAAGCAGTTACATTCCTGGCATGTGCCAGAAATGTAACTGTCACATTTGTCTGTGTTCCTAACTAAACTGTTAAACCATTGAATGGTTGGTGTCATAACTGATCAAATGTTCAGCATCATGGCAGTTGAAGAATAAACAGAGGCCAAGATGGCAGCTTCCTTAGCTGCAAAAGATATTTTACATCCACTTTAAGTGGCCATTATGCGGTATTTTACTACCGCCCATAAGGCTAGGTTCACACTAAAACGTGGTGCAGGAAACCCACATTCTGTGCAAGTTTCCATACCTTATTCAAAACACACTGCAGTTGCGATCTGCAGTGGGTGTCAATGTTAAGTTAATGACAACCCAAATAATTATGTTTGCCTGCACCAGATCGCATGGTACAAAAGTATCATGCGATCCGATTGCAGCGCGTTTCAAAAAGTAGTGCATGCACTACTTTTGTTGCGATATAGTGCAATTTGAGCTCATTCACAATGAATGGGCTCAAATTGTACTGCGCTAAATCACATGTGTGATGTGAACCAGGACTAATAAAAGGAACATGCTTTCATGAGAGAAAAAAGCATTTGCCTTTAGCCAACTCAGAATGAATATGCAGAGTCACTGGACAAACAGGTAGGCATTTCCTTTGATAAATAAATAATTTATCAATAGCTATAACTTTTTCACATTTGGGCAGAGTGTGGAATGGTTAGAACTCCCGACAGCTTTTTTTTTTTTTTCTGCTGTCCCATTTGGGAGATTACCCTTTACTTCCTGTCTTGCAGACATAACAGAAAGTAAGAGAAAATATCTTCAAAGTGATAAGAAATCCAATTTTAGGGTTTCTCCATTGTTAAACTGGTCAAAGATGTATAAAATTTCAAAGGAAAAATTCTTGGGGGGGGAAAAAAAAAAAAAAAAAAAAAAAGGTTCTAAGAAAGTTCTTTTGTTTTTTCTAATTATTAGTTGGGTCAAATCGACGTTTGTTTTTGACAGCAGTGATGAGAAAATTTGAGGGGGCAGAATGGAAAACTTTTCTTAAACAAATTTCTAACAGAGTATGTGTTTTTTATTTGGAAAAGTCCATTCATTCCAAAATCTAATGTTAAAAGCAAACAAAATCTTTTGTACGACAAACGAATGTTCTGAGAATATTTCTACAAATTTTTCTATAAAATTTTAATTTGAAATTCTATCCATCTATTGGATCTATCCTCACCTCTTGTTGTGTTAACTACTAACATTTTAGATTTCCTATCACTCTTACAGAGGGTGAATCTACCCAGTGTGAAAACTCTCTACTCTACCCGAAATTAAAATATTTTAGCTAGAGACACGTTTTTGTTTTTTTTAACAGTTATAGCTAGAGATACACCACTTTAACAAAATTATCCATCTTACGCGATTAACCACATGCAATCTCACTCTGATATTTCTCAAACAAATATAAAGCAATATGGTGATCCAAAATATTTTATATATTATATATTGGTCATTTGCATCCAAGTAGAATTACTTTAAAACACCCCTTCCTCACCCCAGTTACCAACTACCAGCCTTCTACATGACGATGAGCAACTACGCCGTATTTTCCGCACTGGATTATATGGTGCAGTCTCAATTACGGGGACTATTTCTGTACTTAACTCATACATAAGGCGCACTGCATTATAAGACGCATGCTTAAACATACGGTCTACAAAAAAAAGGTAACGGAAGCAAAACAGTGAGTTTACTTGTACTTTATTCTACTATTCTACGGTCCATTTGGGGATAGTCAGTAGTCTCACTGAGATCGGGGCGCTCCGCTCACACAGCGATACACACACCAGCCGTGTAGCCCTGGAGTAGGAACCCATGTGATATGGCTCCAGGCGGAGACTCAGAGCACATCAACAGTGTGCTAGTGCCCAGGTGTAAAAGGGATGATGGATCTGTTTAGATTGTAGATCTCCTTCAAAGTGGAGTGGTTGGTTTATATCGCTGCCATCGTACATCCCTGTGTTAGAGCAGGAAATGATTTTGGAACTCAGTGCACACATAAGGCGCGCTGGATTATTAGGCGCACGGCCGATTTGGAGGAAAATATAAGGCCCTTAGGTGCGCCTTATAGTGCAGAAAATACGGTACTGGAATACTGAGAAGAGAATTAAAAGTAAAAAGCGCCATCACATGACCTGTTATGTTGATACTGCAAAAAAGGGAACAAAATGCAGTCTACTGTTGATTACTGCTGCCTTGCATTGAATGAGCCAAATCTAGCCTCATGCAGGGATGGGTTATTTGAGGTGACACATTTATGTTTATGTTCATCAGATAAATTATGGATATGATGCTCTACTTGCCTCATTCCCCCCCCCTTTTTTAGTCATTATATTGAGCTCCACGAAGGACACTAACGTGGACCCGTTTGTATGCTTTTATTCTTTTCTTTGGCGTTTTGTTTTACTTCATTTGTATGTTATATGATGCAAACATTTTGAAATAAAGATTACATAAAAAAGAATGAGCTAAATCTACAAGCGACATCTGCCTAATTCTGAGAATTGTTTGCATAATCAGCATGGTGTTGGTAAAGTTATGAAGTGTTGCTGGCAAAGCACCTCTCCTCCGAGAGTCGTGTAATGTCTCCCACAGGATGACTTGTCTCTGAATGCCAGACAGAATTTAAGGGTACTAGACTCATAAACAGCGGAAGTCATTTTTGGAAATTGAGCCAACATCAAGACATAAACATACACTGAATTATTCCCTCCCTAAAATGAGAGGGCACACCTTTCAATGTTGTGTTTACTGGACATTTTAAGAAGAGTGCTGCTGACAGAGGTCAAAGTAACCCTTATCAACAGGAAACACAAGAAACCCAGTTTCTTCTCCTTAGGGATTCCCTGCATGGTTGGATAACCATTCAAAAATAAAGATAATTTCCAAGAAAATAAATGTGGATATATGGAGTTTTACAGTTATGAATATTATTGCTTTCCTTTGCGCACTAGAAAAGGGATTATAAGAAAGCCTTCATATATTTGCTATTGATAATTATTACCAGCCAACTGGAGGAAGATAATAGGCTGTTTGATTTCTCATCACCTGCCATTGCTGTACAATATAAGGAGCACTCAGATCTCTCAGACATCTCCATCTTTCAAGGAATGCCTAAAGACAAATGATGTCCTCCAATACTGATTGTTTGTATGTAGCCTATGGACCCTGCCAAGTGAGGCACACTGCAGATACCACTGGCTCCCGATGACCAGCGACTGGACCTGGCTTTCCACTTTGATGTTTCTTCAGTAAAGCAGCATCTGTCTGCAGGTACCCCACAGACACAAGATCAGAGTGTGGGGCTTAGGACCAAGAGACGGTGAATATATGCAATCTGGGTAGATGTCAAGACCCCGTGTACATCCTGGATACAGAACCCAAGCAGTAATTCATTTGAAGAACACAGCTACCTTTAGATTCCTGCACTTCAGCGCTGTTGCTACCGTAACAGATTTGGTCTTCAGCTAGGCTTCCCACCTCCAAGGTTTATCAGTTCTAGTCCTGTTATCAGTTATGCCGCGTACACACGGTCGGACTTTTCAGCTACAAAAGTCCGACAGCCTGTCCGACAGACTTTCGACGGACTTTTGGCGGACTTTCGACGGACTTGCGGCGGACTTTCTAACGAACAGACTTGCCTACACACGATCACACAAAAGTCCGTCGAATTCTTACGTGATGACGTACACCGGACTAAAATAAGGAAGTTCATAGCCAGTAGCCAATAGCTGCCCTAGCGTGGGTTTTTGTCCGTCGGACTAGCATACAGACGAGCGGATTTTTCGACCGGACTCGAGTCCGTCGGAAAGATTTGAAGCATGTTTCAAATCTAAAGTACGTCTGATTTGAGGCTAAGAAAGTCAGTTGAAAGTCCAGAGAAGCCCACACACGATCGGATTACCAGCCAGCTTTAGTCCGTCAGCGTCCGTTGGACTTTTGTAGACGAAAAGTCCGACCGTGTGTACGCGGCATTACAGTTCTCCACTTGATGATTCCTCCACTCTTGCTATCCCACTACCTGGCTGGATAATGTCCAACATCATTAAAGTGGAACTTTAGACTCGGTTCACACTGATGCGGTACAAATTTATGCGATTTCACAGTGCAATTTGTGTTTTGACAGGTGCGAATTTAATGCAATTTCTGAGGGTTCTGGGCATAGCTGGAGAGGAAATTCACACTGCACCCACAGGACCCTTTTTTTTTTTTTTTTTAAATCGGATCAAAAATCGCACTCCATCGATGTGAGCGGACTTCATAAAAAACAATATATTTTCAAGACATGCAAATCTGTCTTTCAGATCGCATTAGATTCGCATTAGTGTGAACCAGGCCTAACTCTCAATCACCATGAACTATTTTTATGCTGCCAGCATTAGTAAATAGATAGGAAAGTATATCACATTAACTTGTTTTAACTTTTTTTTTTACGTTTCCTCAAATTATGTCATACATCCCAGGAGTCTTCGAGGGTGGTGGTGGTGGTGGTGGGGGGGGGTTCTCAGTTCTAAGCATACTCCTGCCTGCATGCTGAGCTAAGGGTGGATGGATTCCAGGAAGAAAAAATGCTACATGAATCATCTCCTCTTGCTCAGGATGGCCACAGCGAGAAAGGCTGGGGGTGATTTCATGAAACATAGGGACATTAATGGATGGGGGAGTTTGCTTTGAATATTAAACATGAATTACAAAGCATGTTTAGATTGTGATGCTCAGATGCACAGACACACAGACAGACCCTCTAGATTTCTACAGACCATAGATCTTGTGTGATCACGCTTCCCAAGCCTACTGCTGGTGTTACTTTAGGAGCTGATGAGCCCAGCACTGCCCCTAGCAGTTGATTGGAAATAGCTTTACAGCAGCGTGCAGCACTGCATACCCACTCACATATCCTCGCCAAGCCTATGCAGCAATGTCAGAGCATTGCGTGCTGGGAAATGTAGTTCATAGATAGTGCATCTAAAAGAGAGATGCTGCCAGCATAGGGATGCTGGAACAGGAGAGGAAGGTGTGAAAGGAGGGTGGGGAAAAGAGGCTGTGGTTTGTGTAAATAAAGTTTGGCTTTAAAGTGTTTGTTAACCACTTCAGCCCACAGCCTCGTTTTGAGATTTGGTGTTCACAAGTTAAAAACGTTTTTTTTTGCTAGAAAATTGCAGAAAAAAAAAAAATAATGTTTGGGGGTTCTAACACCCTGGAGAATAAAATGGAAGTCGTTGCAATGCTTTCTATCACACCATATTTGCGCAGCGGTCTTACAAATGCATTTTTTGGGGGAAAAAATACACTTTTTTGATAAAAAAAAAAAAAAATAAGACAACAGTAAAGATAGCCCAATTTTTTTTATATTGTGAAAGATAATATTAACCCGAGTAAATGGATATCCAACATGTCAAGCTTCAAAATTGCGCCCGCTCGTGGAATGGCGACAAACTTTTACCCTTAAAAATATCCAGTAGGCGATGTTTAAAAAAATTCTACAGGTTGCATGTTTTGAGTTACAGAGGAGGACTAGGGCTAGAATTATTGCTCTTGCTCTAACAATCACAGTGATACCTCACATGTCGTTTGAATACAGTTTTCATATGCGGGCACTGCTCACATATGCGTTCCCTTCAGCTTGCGAGCTCGGCGGGACGTGGCGCGTTCAATAAAAAGTTTTTTTTCTTATTTATTTTACTTTTTATTTTTACACTGTTCTTTAAAAAAAAAAAAGTGTCACCTTTATTCCTATAACAAGGAATGTAATCATCACTTGTAATAGAAAAAAAAAGCATGACAGGACCTCTTAAAAATGAGATCTGGGGTCAAAAAGACCTCAGATCTCATATTTACACTAAAATGCAAGGAAAAAAAAAAAAAAGTCTAAGAGCTATGGGCAGAAGTGATGTTTTGACGTCGCTTCCACCTTGCAATGGTATGGAGATGGGTGGGGGCCATCTTCCCCTCACTCAGCTCCATACCACAGACAGAGAGGACGCGATCACCTCCGCCGAAGCCGGTGGCTCCGGGAAGCGGCAGAGGGCACCTGAGCGCGGCGGGAAGGTGGTCCCTCTCCCGCCGCCGATAAAAGTGATCTTGCGGTGAATCCGCCGCAGAGACCACTTTTATCTGAAAGCGGACCGCCCACTGAAGAATAGGATACCGGGGTTATGGTAGCTAGCTGCTGCCATGACAACAATACCCCTCTTCAAAGTGCCGACGTATGACGACGGCGGGCGGTCCATTAGTGGTTAACCTAAAGAAAAAATGGATCCTGTAACGTTCCCTTAAAAGCATGCTATACAGCACAGTGCTTGTGCTGTGTAACTTGGCCCCCTGTATCACCTGAAGTACCTGGCAGATCCTGCCTGGTTATACCCTTCCCCATGTAAACTGACCATGGTATATCATGGCTGCTGAGTCCTGACACCATGGTCAGTTTAGGTGCCTCCGTCAGCTGCTGCTATCTGCAGCTCTCCTGTGTCTCCCTCTGCCCTTCTCCCCCTCCCCGCCTGTCAACTCTCACTAGCATCGCTCTGCTCCTCTCCCTGCTGCTACAAAACTGTCTGATTTTTATATCATCCCCATTGTTAGATAAAAACCTGTAACCTAGTACCTGTGCTTTATAATTTAAAAAAAAAGAAAAAAGCAGATTTCTACCTGTTTTAACAGCGTCTCGGTGATCACCTGACTCCCGGCTCTCTACTCCCTGCATGACGTCAGCAGGGGAATCTCGTCCCGGCCCCCTGGAGCTATCGGATGGGGAGAGCCAGGAGTCACGTGAATGCCAGGAGACGCTGGTAAAACAGGTAGAAATCTGCTTTTTGTTTTTTTTATAAAGCACAGGCACTGAGATACAGCTTTTTATCTAACAATGAGGATGATATAAGGATCACATAGTGGCTTAACGACTTTAAGGCCTTTTGCATAATTCAAACAAGATATTAAACCATCTCTTTAAAGTGGCTAAGTTTGACTTACTCATCTATGTGTCAGTACATGGAACAGCCATCATTCGGTGGCTGTGGGAACATTTTTTAGTGACCAGATTCTTAAAGCGGGGTTCCACCCAAATTTTGAACAATATCTGTATGTATTCTCTTCCTTGCCTAGATGCTGACATGCCGTTTAAAAAAATTTAAATCGCCGTAATTACCTTTTATTTTTCTATTCTTCTTTGCACTTCCTGGTTCTCCTCCCGTGGGAGTAGGCGTGTTTCTAGCCTCTCCCAGACTCCTGGGAGCTAGTCTCAGGCTTCCCAGGATGCCACTGAGCATGTGCGGGAACGAGCGGTGTATGCTGGGAGCACAGCATTCACCACATCCAGGAAATAAATGCTTGTGGGCTTCAATTGCCCACAATGAAGATGGAAACCGCCTGCAGTGAATAATATAAGTTATTCTTTCCAACGAAATCTGACACAGGCGGACATATTACACACAATATGTGAGTATGTAATGCTGAGAAGAAAAGTTTGTGAATGAACTCAAAAAAAAAAAAAAAAAATCCATAGATGGACCCCCGCTTTAATGACACGCTAACACAAAGACTCAAAGTAGTACATTATCTTCCTTTATGGCTTCAACAGATACCACAAGAAGAAATGATCACACTCATGCAACACACCATTTCCTGTAAAAAAAATGTCTCCAGTGTTTTAAGAGACCTCCAAGTAGAGGTACAACACATATATACAAACTAGGATGCAATGACCAGAGCATTTTGCCTCAAAGTTCTTTATTTAAAATTTAAGTTTTTTCCTGAAACTTCCCTCCTAAAATTAAGGTGCATGTTATACGCAGATAAATACTGTACCTTTTTTTAAAAAAAAAATCTTTATTTATGGAAGAAATGTGAGAAATAATGTATATAGCATACAATCATTCCATAAACACATACAATCGGGTCCATAAATATTGGGACATCGACACAATTCTAATCTTTTTGGCTCAATACACCACCGCAATGGATTTGTAATGAAACAAACAAGATGTGCTTTAACTGCAGACTTTCAGCTTGTACATGCATGTAGACTGCATATATAATTTGAGGAAAATACACTTAAAAAATAGTTTACCATTTGCCAATAAAAAAAAAAAGAAAACGATGTCCCAGGATTTCATTTTAAAAATCTGATCACCTTACTCTATGGGGTTTCTGATGCCGGGAGGCTGGGCGGGGTTTCTGGTCATGTGACCACCGTGATTGGCTGTCACATGATCGGAAATCTCTCAATTGGAGGTAGAGATCCGTGGCTTTCCGTAAGCTGCCAGGAACTGTGTCGGGAGCTCTCAGGACAGGTTTGTTTACATTCTGGTACGCATATACAGTGGATATATAAAGTCTACACACCCCTGTTATAATGTCAGATTTCTGTGATGAAAAAAATTAGACAAAGAAAAATAATTCCAGAACTATTTCCATCTTTAATGTGACCTATAAACTGTGCAACTCAGTTGAACAACAAACTGAAATATTTTAGGTGGAGGGAAGTAAAAATAAAAAATGAAACATTTTGTTTGAACACCTTTTGATTTTATTACAGCACTCAGTGTTTTTGGGTAGGAGTCTATCAGCATGGCACACCTTGACTTGGCAATATTTGCCCACTCTTTGCAAAAACAATCCAAATCTGTCAGATTGCGAGGGCATCTCCTGCGCACAGCCCTCTGCAGACCACCCCTTAGCGTTTCAATCGGATTGAGGTGTGGGCTCTGGCTAAGCCATTCCAAAACTTGGATCTTCTTCTGGTAAAGCAATTCCTTTGTTAATCTGGCTGTACGCTTTGGGTCGTTGTCATGCTGAAAGATGAAGTTCCTCTTCATGTTCATTTTTCTACAGAAGCCTGAAGGCTTTGTGCCAATAATGACTGGTATTTGGGCCGGTTCACAATTCCCTCTACCTTGACTAAGACCCCTGTTCCAGCTGAAGAAAAACAGCCCCAAAGCATGATGCTGCCACCACCATGCTTCACTGTGGGTATGGTGTTCGTTTGGTGATGTGCAGTGTTCTTTTTGCGTCAAACATATCTTTTGGAATTATGGCCAAAAAGTTCAACCTTGGTTTCATCAGACCCAAACACATTTTCCAACATGCTTTTGGGAGACATTAGATGTGTTTTTGCAAAATTTTGCCAGGCTTGGATGATTTTCTTCATAAGAAAAGGCTTCCGTCTTGCCAATCTACCCCAGACATATGAAGAATACAGGTGATTGTTGTCACATGTACCACACAGCCAGATATTCCTGCAGCTCCTTTAATCTTGCTGTAGGCCTCTTGGCAGCCTCCCTGACCAGGTTTTTTTTCGTCTTTTCATCAATTTTGGAGGGACGTCAAGTTCTTGGTAATGTCACTGTTGTGTCATAGTTTCCCCACTTGATGATGACTGTCTTCACTGTGTTCCATGGTATATCTTATGCCTTGGAAATTCTTTGTTACCCTTCTCCTGACTGATACCTTTTAACAAACATGCTTTGGAAGCCCTCTGCAGACCATGGTTTTTGCTGTAGGATGCGACTAAGAAAATGTCAGGAAAGACCTACTAGAACAGCTGAACTTTATTTGGGGTTAATCAGAGGCACTTTAAATGATGGCAGGTGTGTACTGACTCCTATGTAACATGAGTTTGAATGCGATTGCTTAATTCTGAACACAGCTACCTCCCCAGTTATAAGAGGGTGTGCACACTTCTGCAAACACAAAATTCGTTTTTTTTATCTTTACTCCCCCCCCCCCCCCCCCCCAAAAAAAAAGGTTTCAGTGGGCGACTACATGGCAAATGAGGTTCAATGTAGAAAAATGTAAAATAATGCATTTGGGTGGCAAAAATATGAATGCAATCTATACACTGGGGGGAGAACCTCTGGGGGAATCTAGGACGGAAAAGGACCTGGGGGTCCTAGTATATGATAGGCTCAGCAATGGCATGCAATGCCAAGCTGCTGCTAATAAAGCAAACAGAATATTGGCATGCATTAAAAGGGGGATCAACTCCAGAGATAAAACGATAATTCTCCCGCTCTACAAGACTCTGGTCTGGCCGCACCTGGAGTATGCTGTCCAGTTCTGGGCACCAGTCCTCAGGAGGGATGTACTGGAAATGGAGCAAGTACAAAGAAGGGCAACAAAGCTAATAAAGGGTCTGGAGGATCTTAGTTATGAGGAAAGGTTGCGAGCGCTGAACTTATTCTCTCTGGAGAAAAGACGCTTGAGAGGGGATATGATTTCAATTTACAAATACTGTACTGGTGACCCCACAATAGGGATAAAACTTTTTCGCAGAAGAGAGTTTAATAAGACTCGTGGCCACTCATTACAATTAGAAGAAAAGAGGTTTAACCTTAAACTACGTAGAGGGTTCTTTACTGTAAGAGCGGCAAGGATGTGGAATTCCCTTCCACAGGCGGTGGTCTCAGCGGGGAGCATTGATAGCTTCAAGAAACTATTAGATAATCACCTGAATGACCGCAACATACAGGGATATGTAATGTAATACTGACACATAATCACACACATAGGTTGGACTTGATGGACTTGTGTCTTTTTTCAACCTCACCTACTATGTAACTATGTAGTTTGTTTTTCAATTGAGTTGTCCAGTTTATAGGTCACATTAAAAAAGGTGGAAAAAGTTCTGGAATGATTTATCTTTGTCTCAATTTTTTACATCACAGAAACCTGACATTTTAACAGGGGTGTGTAGACTTTTTATACCCACTGTATACCTTTCTGCCTTAAGGCCCACCCACCAAGAGGCTGCATTTATATGCATACCGCCGACGGGAAGAGGTTACATTAACCACTTGCCGACCAGCCGCCGTTGTCATACTGCGGCAGATCCGCACGATCTCCGGGAACATAGCTGTACGTCGGCTCCTTTAAGCGGGATAGCAGGTCCAAGCACGTTGCACTGCGGGGCGATGCTCGTGACCGGAGGTCGCGATGACCGCCAGCCACGAGCGATCGCAGGCACGAGAGGCAGAACAGGGATGTGTGTGTGTGTGTGTAAACACACACACACACATCCCTGTTCTGTGAGGGGCGGAGATGCAGACCGTGAGTTTCTAATAGCTAGGAACAATGATCTGTCATCTCCTAAAGTCAGTCCCCTCCCCCTACAATTAGAACACACAGTCAGGGAACACAGTTAGCCCCTTGATCGCCCCTAGTGTTAACCCCTTCCCTGCCAGTGACATTTATACAGTAATCAGTGCTAGAGGTCGACCGATATGGGTTTTTCTCTGGCCGATGCCGATATTTAGAAATCTCGGTGGCCAATGGCCGATATGTGATGCCGATTTTTTTTTTTCCCCCTTCATCTCATAAAATCTAACAGTTAGACCCCTTTCACACTGGGGCGTTTTTCAGGTGCTTTTGGGCTAAAAATAGCACCTGTAAAGTGCCTGTAAAACGGCTCCCCTGCAGTCTCAGTGTGAAAGCCCGAGTGCTTTCACACTGAAGCGATGCGCTGGCAGAATGTTAAAAAAAAAGTCCTGCAAGCAACATCTTTGGAGCAGTGTATACCTCTCCTCCACCACTCCTGCCCATTGGAAAAGAATGCGCACCGCTGCCGAAGCGCCTGCAAAGTGTTTCCGCAGCGGCGCTTCAGGGGCGCATTTAACCCCTTCCTCGGCTGCTAGCTGGGTTATAAGCGCCCCGCTAGCAGCCGAATAGCGCCGCTAAAACTAGCAGCGTTTTACCGTCAACGCATGCCCGCTCCAGTGTGACAGCAAACTTAAGTGATACAGAAATTTTTTACATTTAAACATTTATTAAAACATAACAAACCTCCAATCAGTTCACTTGTATGTAGAATTTAGAGAAAAAAAAACTATATCTTAAATATTAAATATACAAAAACAGGTAATCAAAACTTTTGGACGAAAAAAAAAACGGAGTTACTTACCGGTAACATCCTTTTCCAGGAATCTTTCAGGACAGCACCATAGAGAGACACCGGCTCCTCCCCTCTTAGGAAACACCGCCTTCCAATTCAATATTTAAATCTCATCTTCCCAACGGCCCCTCAGTTCTTCACGAGTTCCTCCGGCCAGCTGGGGAGACACAAGAATACGTCATACAAATCTTTATCTTACCTGACGTTCTCATGCGATGAGTTCTCATAGATGATCAATAACCTGGGTGGGTACTAGTGCTGTCCTGAAAGATTCCTGGAAAAGGATGTTACCGGTAAGTAACTCCGTTTTTCCCCATTCATCTTTCAGGACAGCACCATAGAGAGGATAAGCGAGCACCTTACCTTAGGGAGGGACTACTGCCTGCAGCACCTTACGCCCAAAGGCTTGGTCTTTGGCTGACAGCAGGTCCAATCTGTAATGCTTCACAAACGTGGAAAAACTGGACCACGTTGCTGCTCTACAGATCTGCTCCGGAGAAGCACCAGCCCACTCTGCTTGAGAAGTTGCCACTGCCCTGGTGGAATGTGCTTTAATACCCTCCGGGGGCTCCAAACCCCCGACTACATATGCCTGGCTAATGGCCAACCTTAACCATCTGGCTATTGATCGTTTAGAGGCTTTGAACCCTTTCCTAGCCCCTGAAAATACAAAAAAAGAATCGGATTTCCTAAACTGTTTCGTACTATCTAAGTACTGAAGGACGCACCTTCTAACGTCCAGTTTGTGAAAAATATGCTCCTGTTCCCTCACAGGATTCGAACAGAAGGTAGGTAAAAATAATTTCTTGGCCCCTATGAAAACTCGAGGCCACTTTTGGCAAAAAGGCCGGATCCGTTTTAAAAATCAAACGGTCCGGAAAAACCTGAAAAAAAGGCGCCCTAATAGAAAGGGCTTCAAGTTCACTTACTCTCCTTGCTGTGGTGATCGCCACCAAAAACACTGTTTTGAGGGTGATCAACTTCAAGGTACAGGATTCCAATGGCTCAAAAGGATCCCCTGTAAGAGACTGTAAAACTAAGGAAAGATCCCACACTGGGAATGGGGAACTTTTAACAGGCCTCTGTCTGCCTAAAGCTCTAAAAAACCTAGCTACCCAAGGATCTATAGCTAGTGGCTTTTCCAGGAAAACGCTTAGTGCCGATACCTGTCCTTTCAAGGTGCTAAGGGCTAATCCTTTGTCCGCTCCTGCCTGCAGAAACTCTAATACTGCTACAGAACTTCGTACATCGAAGGAGCTTTCTGTGCACCAACTGTTAAAGCGTTTCCACACCTTTAGGTAAATGGCTTGCGTCTCTCTTTTCCTGCAATTTAGGAGAGTTGTTACTAGCCGATCCGAGAAACCTTTGCCCTTCAGCAATTCTTCCTCAGTAGCCACGCTGCGAGGTTCCATCGCTCCACCTGAGGGCAACAGATTGGGCCTTGAGAGAGAAGATCCTCCTGGATAGGTAGAATCCAGGGAGGTTCCACTGTCAGACTCTTCAAGAGAGAGAACCACGGCCTCCTTGGCCAGTGTGGTGCTATCAGAATGAGGGTTGTGTCTTCTGACCGAAATTTTCTCAGAACTGCTGGAATCATTACGGGAGGGGGGAAGGCATAACACCTTGAGAAACGCCAGCTCTGAGCTAGTGCATCCACCCCGGCTGCTCCGTCCCATCTGTTTAGGGAAAAGAACAGACGAGCTTTTGTATTTGCCTTTGAGGCGAAGAGATCCACAGAGGGAACCCCCCACTCCCGAGTAATCATCTCGAAGATGTCCTGATTCAAGACCCAGTCGCCTTCCTTCAGCATTTTTCTGCTCAGAAAGTCTGCCACTTGGTTCTGCTCCCCCTTCAGATGTATTGCAGAAAGAGAGAGAATGCTCCCTTCGGCCCACCTGAGGATGGATTCTGCCAGACCCCACAAGGATTTGCTCCTGGTTCCCCCTTGCCTGTTGATGTAGGCCACTGCTGATGAGTTGTCCGAACGGACCCTCACATGCTGTCCCAGGAGTTCTTTCTGAAAAGCTCTGAGAGCCAACTCTATTGCTCTCAGTTCCCTCCAGTTCGAGGACTTCTTTGCGTCTTCTTTTTTCCAGGTGCCTTGTATCATCTTGGAATCTAGGTGTGCTCCCCACCCTGTGCCGCTTGCATCGGTCGTAACCGTTCTGGACACTGGAAGAACCCACTCCAGACCCTGTGAGAGATTGGACCCTTTCCTCCACCACCAGAGGGACCTTTTGACCTGACTTGGCACAGATATAAGGGAGTCCAGAGATGCTGGACTGTGGTCCCAGACATTTAGAATAAACAGCTGTAGGGGGCGAAAGTGCAGCCCTGCCCACTGAACTGCCGGAAGCGTGGAAGTCAGTAAGCCCAGCGCTGACATTGCTTTCCTTACTGAGATCTGACTGCTGCCCTGGAGCAGTAATATTGCTCTGTCCACCTTCTGGATTTTTTCTGCTGGAAGGAACACTTTTTGTTTTGTCGAATCCAGTACATAGCCCAGGAAGGTGACCTTTTGGGCCGGAACCAAACTGGATTTTTCCAGGTTCAAGAGCCATCCCAGGTTTTCTAAGCTGTCTCTTGCTACCTGAAGATCCTGGTACAACTGCTCCGGGGAAGGAGCAAACAGGAGCAGGTCGTCCAGGTACGCGACTACAGAGATGCCTCTGAGCCGCAAGAAAGCCAGGACCTCCACCATCACTTTGGTGAAGATGCGGGGGGAAGAGGATAGTCCAAAGGGGAGTGCTTTGAACTGTAGATGAAACGTTCCTTCCCCAGTTTTCACCGCCAGTCTGAGAAACCTCTGGTAACTTTCTGCGACTGGAATGTGCAGATAATCGTCCTTTAAGTCTATTGACGCCATGAAGCAATTTGGGGGAAGAAGCGCTTTCACCGAATAGATAGAATCCATCCGGAATTTCCTGTAGGTGATTGAGACATTCAGAGGCTTCAGATTCATGATAAGTCTGAATTTTCCCGACGGCTTGCGGACCACAAAAATGTGGGAGTAAAAGCCTCTGCCTGTCTCCTCTACAGGCACCCTCACTATCACCTCTTGTTCCTCTAACTCCTGTAGGGAGGATAGAAGAGCTGACGCTTTCTCTGCACACTTTGGCAGCTCGGTGACCAGAAGTCTGTGCTGAGGGGGTTCTGAGAACTCTAGCTGGTAACCTCTTCTTATGATCCCTAACACAAACTGGTTGGAGGTGATCATCTCCCATTGTGGGAGGAAGGCCCCCAATCTTCCTCCCACCGTGGTTACCCCGTCATTGGGTCTTCTTGGGCTGTTCAGGAGGGCGAAAAATTGCACCTCCCCGCCCCTTGCCCTTCTGCCCCCAAGCTTTTTTCTGCCGCTCTCCTTTTGGGGCTTCAAATTTTCTTTGAGGGCGAAACTTTCTTTTAGCCTGCTCCCCAAATTTCTTTTTAATGGGAAAGGCCTTTTTCTTATCGGCCGTCCGGTCTAAAACGGTCTCTAAACCTGGGCCAAACAAGAGATCTCCTGTGAGGGGAATTCCACAGAGTTTAACTTTAGACGCGCTGTCTCCTTGCCACGTCTTAAGCCATAGAGCCCTTCGAGCCGAATTAGTGAGGGCTGAAGACCTTGCGGACATGCGCACTGATTCGGCGGAAGCGCCCGCAATATACGCTACACCCTTAAGTAGCATGGGGAAGGAAGCCAAAATAGTCTCTTTTGGCGTTCCTGCCTCAATATGCGCTTTTATCTGCGTAAGCCAATATTCCATATTGCGGGCCACTACTGTGACCGCCATGGCAGGCTTAAGGTTTCCCTGTGATGAATCCCAGGACTTTTTTAAGAGAGAGTCCATCCTTCTGTCCATGGGGTCTACAAGAACCCCCATGTCCTCGAAGGCCAGATCTGTTTGCCTGGAAACCTGAGAAAAAGCAGCATCCAGCCTAGGGGTCTTATTCCAGACTAGAGACTCCCCTTCTGAAAAAGGAAACCTTCGCTTTAAAGCCCTTGAAAAGAAAGGTTTTCTCTCAGGATCTTTCCATTCATTCTTTATGGCCTCAACCAATACATCATGGACTGGGAAATCCTTCCTTTTTTGTTCCCCAAGACCTTTATACATTTGGTCATGGAGCGATAACACCTTCTTTTCTTCCTGAATACCCAAAGTGGTGTGAATAGCTCCCAAGAGCTCCTCCACTTCATCCAGGGAAAGCTTATAGCGAGAGGTTTTTGTGGATTCCCCATCCACCTCCTCCACATCCGATTCCCTTTGAGAATCTGAAGCGGTGCTATCTGGCTCCTCCTCAATATCCACTCTGGAGCCCCCTGGTCTCTCTCCACTAACAGAGGGAGTATCCACTGGGCTAGGTGTAACACTCTGCTGCACTGGTAAAGGACTGCTTTGGGCTTGCGGCAACTGGAAGCTGGAAAAGAGTGCTTTAAAGGACTGAAAGGTGCTAGAAAGCTCCTTGATGGATGCAGCAAGATCTGTACCCTGTTCTGCTGCCTGTTCCCTGACCAATCCATCAATGCACTCCTTGCAAAGTGCCTTGGACCAGGATTCCCCCATACTAGCTCTACAAGAGGGGCATTTTTTCTTTGAACCATGAGGCGACTTGCTTTTCTCTGTGGCTTTCTGAAAATGAGAGAGAGTCGCCATAAATGCCCAATCCCACCAGTGCTTCTACAGAGGTCCACCAGGAGTGCCCCCCCCAGGACCAACCACCACCAGGGTCCCAGACACACTCCCCTTCCCCCCGACCACCAGTGAGGGGAGAACACCCGTGAAGCTATCGGGATTTAGGTAAGGGAACACCACCCCAGGGTTCCACTTACCTTAGCATGGCTGGTGCTACTGTCTCCTGGAGCAGTTCTAGAGACCTCTGTCTCCGACATGTCCGCTGAGGATGGTGGTCGATCGTTTCCCCCGATAGCTGACTCTACAGCAAGGCAAGAGGGTTGCACCAGCCGAACGCTCGGTCCGTTTTCTTTCTCCGCGTCCGGAACCGGAAGACGCGGAATCGTCGGAAGTGCCCGCCCTCGCCGGAACTGACGTCACCCGTCATCCGACCCGGCCATAGAGCTTCAGACGCTGGCTGCTTGAGCAAGCAGGAGAGACTCAGGCACTTCCCACAGCGCCCCCCTAGGCAGAAGAAATAC
Source organism: Lithobates septentrionalis (assembly GCA_037952835.1). Taxonomy (NCBI): domain Eukaryota; kingdom Metazoa; phylum Chordata; class Amphibia; order Anura; family Ranidae; genus Lithobates; species Lithobates septentrionalis. Next base: position 5,143,037 of record JBBDGP010000672.1, read on the forward strand.
AGACCCCCTTAGCTGTCTCTTTCTCCAAGAGAGGCTGAGGCGCGCTAATTCAGTTTAAAAACAGGTAAGTAAGGCTTTCCCAGCCTTTACCTGACTGAATAAAAAATAATAGAGGGAAGAGCTAGAGAGACCCGACTCCCCCTCTTCCACAGACAGATTGTTTGGCTTCAGTCTCCCTGACTGATCCGCCTTGGTTCCCAAGCAGTGTCTCCCCACCGGAGGAAACACCTGAACTGAGGGGCCGTTGGGAAGATGAGATTTAAATATTGAATTGGAAGGCGGTGTTTCCTAAGAGGGGAGGAGCCGGTGTCTCTCTATGGTGCTGTCCTGAAAGATGAATGGGGAAAATGGGCTAACTTTCCTGTTAAGTTTTTTATTTTATTTATTAATGTATTTTTTTTAAAAAGTTGCGTTTGAAAGACCACTGCGCAAATACCGTGTGACATAAAATAATGCAACAACCGCTATTTTATTCCCTAGGGTCTCTGCTAAAAAAATATATATATATAATGTTTGGGGGTTCTAAGTGATTTTCTAGCAGAAAATACAGGATTTTTACTTGTAAGCAACAAATGAGAGAAAAGATTTAGTCTTTAAATGGTTAAACTGAGAGCTTCTACACACAGAGCTCAGTTCATTCATAAGTGTAAACATTGTATCCTTCAGGTTCTTTTTATCAGATTTGGCAGGCTGCCCAGAGGAGGGAGAAGTCGCTTCACAGAAGATTTCAGGCAACTTGCACTGACTTCTATTACAGAAGTTATTTGCAAATTGCGCTGAAGTTATAGCCTTTTTTATCAGCACAATCGGCCGTTGCCGATTAAGTAAAAAACACCAAATATCGGCCGATATATCGGTCAACCTCTAATCAGTGCATTTTTATAGTACTGATCGCTGTATAATTGTCAATCGTCCCAAAAATGTGTCAAAAGTGTCTGAAGTGTCTGCCATAATGCCACAGTCACAATAAATAAATAAATAAATAAATAAATAAATAAAATCGCAGTTCGCCGCCATTACTAGTTTAAAAAAAAATGCCATAAATCTATCCCCTATTTTGTAGACGCTATAACTTTTGCGCAAACCAATCAATATATGCTTATTGCGATTTTTATTATCAAAAATATGTAGAAGAATACAGATCGGCCTAAAATAAGGGGGGAAAAAAAATTGCTTTTTAAAAAAAAAAATAAAAAATTGGGGATCTTTATTATAGCAAAAAGTACAAAATTGTTTTTTTTTTCAAAATTGTCGTTCTTTTTTTTTTGTTTATAGCACAAAAAATTAAAACCGCAGAGATCATCAAATACCGCCAAAAGAAAGCTCTATTTGTGAGGGAAAAAAAGGATGCCAATTTTGTTTGGGTACAGCGTCGCACAACCGTGCAATTGTCAGTTAAAGCGAGGCAGTGCCATATTGCAAAAAATGGCCTGGTCATTGAGCAGCCAAATCTTCCAGGGCTGAAGTGGTTAAAACAATACACATGTACTCACCTGCTCTTTATAATGGTTTTGCACAGAGCAGTTCGTACTGCCTCTTCTGGGGAACCTTGCTGGCAATCCCGACCCCTCATCTTCTCTGTGTGCCCCCATAGAAAGACGCTTGCTATGGGGGCACATATGTGTGCTTGCTCCCGAGCTCTGTGTGCGTCTATGGACACACACAGCGCGGCTTGCCTGCGCCCCCCGCTTCCTTCTCATGGCATTTGATTGATAGGCAGCATCAGGAGCCTATAGCTTCCGCTGCTGAGTCCCCGTGTGAAGAGAAAGAGAGAAAAGATCCAGCCAAGCACATTGTTAGATTGATTGAGGTAAGTATTTAGGTAGGTGGGGGAGGACAGCAAAATGTAAAACTTTTTTACCATAATGTAGGGAATGCATTAAGGCAAGAAACATTTTGGCTTTAGAACCACTTAAAGTAATCACTGACAACAATGATCTATTTAGCTATCTGTAAGTGGAACATTCTTACCACTGACCACCAATGTAAAGATAAATCTCATCACTGCCCACCCGTGTGATGAGGCCCCTCTCCACTCACCACCTATGTAATGGTCCACTTCTCCTCTGACCATCATTGAAATCAGGCATTCTTCCTTCACTGATCACCATTGTAAGGTGGCACTACGCTGATCACTAATTTAAAAGGCCGCTGCGCTAACCACCAATATAAGCAGGCCTTTCTCGACTGACCACCAAAGTAAAAGAAACACTGCAGTTTTCATGATCTGCATTTATTTTCCAGTCATTATTACTAGTATCATTTTATTATTACAGAAAATTATGTTATATAGAGCAGCCCTGGGTGTCAAATATGTAACACTGCATTCTCTAATCTTTTGTCCTTGTAACGTAACTTCGTATTCAAAAAAAATGTATCATGTACACTATATATTTATAGCAATTATTAGCAGGGGTTCCCTGAGACATTTATTTGAAGGGATCCTTTGTGGTAAATAGGCTGAGCAAGGCTGCTCTAGTGGTTACAATGAAGGGAACTTAAAAGAGCATCAATTTCCACATTTTATGAATGAATTCTCCCACAAACGATCTATTGTTCAATAATTAGGAAAGGGCTGTGTATACAATAAAATTCTTAGAGAACTTGCCAGCCTATCAACTGACCTTCAGAGGTAGTCTGTGTTTGTGTTTAAAACATGCTTCTCAAAACAAGTATAATATTTGCAATTGTGTGTTACTGTGGGGGGGACAAAAATATTTATTCAGAGGTCATTTCCCAGAACAAATTACAAAACTGCACAATTCCATCAGCATACATTATGCAGAAAAAGTTCTGTACAGCTATGACTACCTGGAGGTCCTCTATAATTTATAATTCATTAAAAGGTTCAGTTCTTTCGTATAATAAATCACAGAACCGCTGTGGATTTAATCCGACCCTGCTCTACTGATCTGTATTCTGAAATCCCATTGTGGGAAGTTTGCTGTTGGAAAGATGTGAGGATCATATGACTGCAGCAGCAGATTCTGGACATGTGAAGTGAGCTGAAAAATACCACAGGCAAGTGGTATACACAGCTCTCTTTCTCAATGACTTCAATGTAAGCATACAGAATTACAACACTGCCTATACCCCTCCTGCAGTTAAAGAAACAGACCACAAAAAAAACAAAAAACATGTTGGTGTTTGGTAGACGCTGGGGAGATAAACCCATGGTCCCTCATGGACTTTATTGTTAGGATCTCAGCAGTTGCCAGGTCTGCACACCTGCTGTGCCCGACGTGAGGGGGTCCCACCATTCCTACACTGACTTCCCAGACTTGCACACCCGATTCGCTCTTTATGAGGGGCTCCCACCATCCCTGCACTAAGGTTCCAGGGGCTGTACATCTGCTGTGACCATTATGAAGGGTTCTCACTATCCTTGAGCCGAGTTCCCAGGGCTTCATACCTCCTGTGCCCTTTATGAGGGGTTCCCACCATCCCTAAACAAAGTTTCCAGGTCTGCACACTCGCTGTGCCCAATATTAGGGTTTCTCATCAATGGTGCACTGGGTTCCTGGCTCTGCACACCTGCTGTGCCCGTTATGAGGGGTTCCCACCACCCCTAAAGAAAGTTTCCAGGTCTGCACACTCGCTGTGCCCATTAAGGATTCTCATCATTGGCGCACTGGGTTCCTAGCTCTGCACATCTGCTGTGCCCATTATGAGGGGCCCGCCACTGTTGGATTCATTATTAGTTATATTACAACTCAGGATACAACTGAATGTGATAGAACACACAAAAGGTGTGCAGGGATACCCAAAACTCCCAGGTAGAGTGGAGTCGTTAGTAAATGCGGCAGGGAAATCTCTGCTGGAGTCCAAGACTTATAAAAAGAAATGGCAATAATTTACAACAGCTGGAAAAGTTTATGATTTGCACAAATTCCAAACTTTGGAAAATCTCTGTGACTAAAGGTGAGCATATGAAAAACAAAGCTCTTGTTTAATGTTGAACTCCAGGCAGACATAAAGAAATAAAACTCTGCATTCATTAATACAAAATTAAATTTGACTTTGTATCAGACTTTTGCAGTCCCTGTACTGCAGAGCTCAGACTGGGAGAAGCACAGGAAGTGTCCAGACTGATAGGATGTGCGGATCAGTCAGATGTTCTGTACTTCCATTTAAGTCGCTCTCCTCCTGAGAGCAAACAGGCCAGTAGAAGGAGCTGTGAGCCCCAAGCGCGTAGCCTGTATTATTCTCCTATCTGTGTCTGGACACTTCAAGTGCACAGCTGACATCACTTCCGCTTCCGGGTTCCAGGGTGGTTAGCGTGGAGCTTCAACACACTGGACACCGCTGTTAAGCCTCTCTCAACCAGGAACTAACATCCCCTGAGGTGAAGGACCGCCAGTGAAGCCTGCACACCAGCACATCCCAGGACAACACAACCCCTGATGGACATCGCCACCCCATCTGAACTGACTCACCAGTAAGTGTATGTATTACACCTTCACCATATAACAGTATCAGCAGAGTTGGCGCCTCCCTTCCCTTTTCAGTGCTATGCTCACAGAGGCTATGGACACCCTCTGAGGACGGCTGCCTCCTCTCTCCCCCCCCACCCCCCTTTTTTGTTCTAACATTAATGTTCTATCAGAACCATCATTATACAATTCCATTCCTGACATCACAAAATCTGAGCGCCGGAAAACCTTTCTTCTTCAAACCTTTTTTGTTTTTCACCTACAGGTATGCCTATAATAACACTTACCTGCAGGTACTGTAAATATCTCCTAAATATGCACCGTTTAGGAGATATTTACATGTGAAGCAGCCGGTGACATCACCACTGCATGCGCAACGCGCTCTCAATGGACCTCCTCGTGACTCGGCCATTCAAACGGCCTGAGCCCAGGAACCAGGAAGGAAGACGGGATGAAGATGGATTCCCGGTCAGCGGTGACAGGTCGCCGCTGGAGGGATCCGTTTCACAGGTAAGTCTGTCTAAGTGTGGTGCATGCTAGCACATTATGACTTTACCCTGTTGTGGGGGCGGGCAATTTTTAATGCTGCTTACGACCGCTTTACTATTCAAAACAAATTGATCCATCCATGAATCCATGCTGAGAAATTGCTTTGAAAAACACTCCTGTAGAATTTTTTAGCCAAGACCACCCCGAGTATAGGCAGATTTGTGTAGTATTTACTCCCTGGAATCCATCTGCCCTTAGCTTTGGCATGCACGCAGCAGGTGTGCTTAGCTGAGAAAGCCTAGCCTCCCCCCCCCCCCCCCCTTCTCCAGATGAAAGTAAAAAAATATGCCATGAAGGCTCTTGGGAATTGCTGCTCTCCCACACCAGTCTAAGGGAAAGCAAAAGCAGATTGAAGCAGATTAAAAGCATGTCAGATGTATCTGTCAATGAATTGTAAATTGATGTCAAAAGCTCATTAACAGAGAAACAGTGTTGCTCGCTGATGTTCATTGAGTGTACTCAATATAACATAGATCTTAAAGTGTTACTAAACCCAGTACCCTACATTCACCATATCTGGTTTCCACAGAACATGGAAATGCAATAGTTTTAGTAAACAAACTGCCAAATCCCTTTTCTCATCAGCAGGAAAAAGCATAGTTACATAGTAGGCGAGGTTGAAAAAAGATACAAGTCCAACCTATGTGTGTGATTTTATATCAGTATTACAATGTATATCCCTGTCTTGTGACTTCTATCAGTTCCTGGTTAAAGCTTGTAGGAGTTTTCATACCGCACTGAGTTTTCCCATCAGGATCCAGGACCCCTGACCCTCTGTCTGGGCAGTGCTGATTGGCCCTGTGCTGATCACATGCACTCCCCAAAGAAAAACCAAAAAACAAACAAACACTCTAGCGATACACACCAAACTGAGCATGTGCAGCCTGACTCCAGTAACTCTGTCTTATGCAGACCAGTTCTAGAGTCAGTGGAAGAGGAGGATCAGAGAGGACAGGATCAAACAGCCTTTTTACACACTGTGGAGGATTAACTCCTTAGGTTCCACAGTGCGTATAAGGAGGATACTTTACGGCATATACAGACTGATTTTACTGTTGTGGGTTTAGTAATACTTTAATACAACAAAGAAGTATATTTAGAGACAAGCCTAGTTAACCATGTGAATATCTCGATTTGTATTTTGTGTTAGTAATGGTTGTGAAATGTTGATCTGTGGAATGGTAATGCCGCTTCTGTGAAAATAAAGAATTTATAGAAGAAGAAAAAAAAGGAATTAGAGCTCATTGACACAGCCCAAAGTCCATCGACACTGACCCTTCAAGGTTTTTCATCTGTTTTGCCTGTAGTGCAGCTTTGTGCCAGTCTCCAGAATCTCCTTTTGTTGATATCATTACAGTTTCATAGTTGCCAACTGACTCTAGTTTCCAGGAATGGTCCCAAGTTTTAAAGCATTGTCCTGGAATCGTTCCCGCTTCTGAAAATGATGAACTTCATAATCAGATCGCCTGTTTTTACAACCTACTCTTTATTTATTTATAATGGTCTCAGCTTTTTGAGTAAATATTAAGGAAAGCATATGTAGAATGCAAAATCATATAATAATCCAGTTTATTATAAAATGCAACATATAGGGACTGTAGTGTTGGCAGAATTAAAGAAATTTTGATACACGGCTTCACCAGCAGACCATCCCTGGAAGTTACACCCATTCATAAATTAGCCCTGGCTCTCCGTTTTTCCAAAACTTGTCATCAACCAGTTTAGTTCTGACCGATACAGGACCACATTTCATTACATTACCATTTGTTCTAATAGCATTGTTTCTTCCAAACATAACGGTCGGACTTTACAATGTCCCGGAAGCGCTGCTATTTAGAGGGGATGTTGTGGAAGTGCAAAACTCCCTGTAGTCTGCATGCAAGAGCCTCAGAAAATGACAGGATTTCCACTGCACTGGGAAATCTGCTTTATAAATAAGGGGTCTATACTTCTGTCTGCAGAGTAAGTAGGAGAAAATCCAGTACGTATGTCAATGCTAGCAGTTCCTTATTTTTGATAGAAATGCACCGAAGTGTCAGCCAAAAATGGTGTCCTTGGAATTTTGACGATAGAGAAAAAGGTGCCGATAATGGCGCAGAAAACGCATGCGATTTTGGCGTCATTTTTCTGCAATTCCTTGTTACTGCTTTTGGTGGTGAGTTTTTGGTTTTTGGAGTTTTTCATAGGTCATGTCACTCAAAACCCGCATCAAAAATGTAACACTGGTGCATTATTGATGCGTTCTTGCTGCACTTTCAGTGCATTTCAACAGGAAGGTGCGTTTTTGTTTTTTTAATTGACCAGATGCAGCAAGCAAGATTTTTAAAGCACCACAACAGAAGCGCAATGGACCAGTATGAATTTAAAAAGGGATGCATTTTTCTTGAGCCTTTCTTGCACTAAAGGTGCCGATAATGGCTGACAAATTCATATTCATTTAATTTCATATTGATTAAAAAGTCGAATATAATACAATTATATATAAAATATAGATTTTTTTTTTTAAACTGTCATTTTCAGTTTTGGTCAAGTGCATTCTGAATTTTCGGTTTTAGCACACCTTTGATGATCTAGCATAACTAGTTTAACAGCAAATAACATGCCACCAAAACTTTGGATGCCCAGCTGTGCAGATAGAGGAAGGAATTCCAAACAGAACACATTGCAGGCTGGGAATTACTAAGGGGGTTAAGCCCATATACAGTTGTGCTCATAAGTTTACATACCCTGGCAAAATTTATGATTTCTTGGCCATTTTTCAGAGAATATGAATGATAACACAAAACATTTTCTTTCACTCATGGTTAGTGATTGGCTAAGGCCATTTATTATCAACTGTGTTTACGCTTTTTAAATCATAATGACAACAGAAACTACCCAAATGATCAAACGTTTACATACCCCAGTTAATACCGTGTATTGTCCCCTTTAACATCAATGACAGCTTGAAGTCTTGTGGCATTTGTGGATGAGGCTCTTTATCTTCTCAGATGGTAAAGCTGCCCATTCTTCTTGGCAAAAAGCCTCCAGTTCCTGTAAATTCTTGGGCTGTCTTGCATGAACTGCACGTTTAAGATCTCCCCAGAGTGGCTCAATGATATTAGGGTCAGGAGACAGATGGCCACTCCAGAACCTTCACTTTATTCTGCTGTAGCCAATAACAGGTCAACTTGGCCTTGTGTTTTGGATCATTGTCATGTTGGAATGTCCAAGTATGTCCCATGCGCAGCTTCCCTGGCTGATGAATGCAAATGTTCCTCCAGTATTTTTTGATAACATACTGCATTAATCTTGCTATCAATTTTGATCAAATTTCCTGTGCCTTTGTAGCTCACACATCCCCAAAACATCAGCAATCCACCTCCGTGTTTCACAGTAGGAATGGTGTACCTTTCATCATAGGCCTTGTTGACTCCTCTCCAAATGTAGCGTTTATGGTTGTGGCCAAAAAGCTCAATTTTGGTCTTATCACTCCAAATTACTTTGTGCCAGAAGATTTGAGGCTTGTCTCTGTGTTCGGCATATTGTAAGCAGGATACTTTATGGCATTTGCATAGTAATGGCTTTCTTCTGGCGACTCAACCATGCAGTCAATCTTTCTTCAAGTGCCTCCTTATTGTGCATCTTGAAACAGCCACACCACATGTCTTCAGAGAGTCCTGTAATTCACTTGAAGTTATTTGTGGGTTTTTCTTTGCATCCCAAACAATTTTCCTGGCAGTTGTGGATGAAATTTTAGTTGGTCTACCTGACCGTGGTTTGGTTTCAACAGAACCCCTAATGCCCCACTTGATTAGAGTTTGAACACTGCTGATTTGCATTCTCAATTCCTTGGATATCTTTTTATATCCCTTTCCTGTTTTGTACAGTTCAAATACCTTTTCTCGCAGATCCTTTGACAATTCTTTTGCTTGCCCGATGACTCAGAATGCAGAAACCTCAGTGCAGCACTGGATGAAGGATGCAAGGGTCTGTCAGAAGTCCAGAAACTCATTGACCTTTTAATACACACACACACACACTAATTACAAGCAAACAGATCACAGGTGAGAATGGTTACCTTTAATAGCCATTAAAACCCCTTTGTGTCAACTTGTGTGCATGTTATCAGGCCAAAATCACCAGGGTATGTAAACTTTTGATCGGGGTCATTTGGGTAGTTTGTTTTCATTATGATTTAAAAAGAGTAAGCGCAAGGAGTTTGCGCTGGGCTTCAATGTGAGCGGACATGTGCTGGATTAGCTCCTGACCTGACCTGCTTATTGCTAGTCTTATATCAGCTGAGGGCAGGTATACCAGTGTAGGTGGCTGGAAGCTAGGACGTGGAGCGTGAGTGCTGTGGGGATAGAGGGAGAAAGACAGACGGGAGAAAGAATGTGCTGTGCTGAGTTGAGCTGGAAGGAGACCGAGGTGAGCGGTTAAAAGTCGCTGTAAATCCCAGCGTGAATATTCGGCGGGTCTCCGTCACCCGAACCCCATGTTCTGTATCCTGTGCCCTGAGCTCTATGATTTGTGCGCTTGGTGCTCTTAGCGATCCGTGTACTGGGTCCTCCGCTCCCATACAAGGCTGGACAGATCTGGTTGGATTGGGTCGGTAAAATGCTGACAGACAGAAGTGGCTCGGACATACCTGCTTATCCGTTCACCTGATCTTCTATTACTGCTCCGTTGTACTGCTCTATTGGACTGTACTGAGCCCCCGGAGTGTCACTGGACATTTTATATCCCTGGATACTAAAGCATTACTATGTCTGTTGGACTACACTACAGGAGGAGTACAGGAGGAGCAGAGAGCCATTAGGAGTGCAGCAACGCTGGTAAAACGCATGATTTGGAGCGTAGAGAGAGTGGAGAAAGAGGAGGTGCGGTGAGTGATTGGAGATCCTTTTCTTGACCTGTTTGAAAAGAACTCTGTGGAACTATGCTGTAGGAATGTGCTGATTTATATACAGAAAAATTGCGACTTGCAAAAAGTTTTGGAGCATTTAAGTTGGTCTTGAAGTATTTGAAATGCTGGAAGTATCTGAAGGTATCAGGAACATATGAAATGTTTGATATTTGAAGTACCGGAAATAACTGAAAAGTATGAAAATATTTGAAAGAACGGAGATATCTGAAATTCCTGAAATATTTGAAATATCTGAAAATATCATAGTAATTTGAAATACTTATAATATCTGTATATTTGAATTATTTGCAATATCTGAAATATTTGAGCCGTTAGGCTAGGGATAATTAATAGAGCTATGCAGAGAAGGAGGGAATAATGACAGCCCAGAATTATCAAGGACAGTTATGAGTCTTCCTCCCAAAAAATATTGCCAAAAGATAAAAATTCAGGGGAGAAGCTGAAAAACCCTCTAGGGAACATTACTACTGAAGCTTCAGCAATACAACACACACAGTATTCACCGGTACAGATAATGGAAAAGTAAGATCATCAGGAGCAGACCCCGGAATACACACCAATAGAGGTGCAGAGGAAGGAAGCTTATAAAGAGGAGGGAAGGGGGAACAAGGAGGAGGAAAAGAGATCTGGAAGTAAATCCATTATCAAAGAGAGCATACAAAATGCACAGGGAGGAGAACCAACCTTAAAAGATGTATTTCAAGCAGTACAGATATGCAATTCTACGTTAATCCCATTATCAAGCCAATTTTAGTATTTACGGGAGGAAGTTACCGTTGTAAGCCATGATATGGAAAACGTTTGAGAACGCACAACTGCTGTGGAGGATAGAATTAGCAATGTTGGAGATACTTTGGCCTTTATGCAATGGGATCTAAAAGCAGTGGGTTTACAGCCCAAACACCATGCTAATTACATAGACACTTTAGAAAACAGGTTACGCAGAAATAATGTAAGGATATTGGGCCTCCCAGAACAGATAGAAGGAAGAAATGCTACAGAATTTATTGAAAATTGGCTGTTGGAGATTTTTGACAAAAAGCATTTTACCTCTTTCTTCTCCGTCGAGCGTGCTCATAGAATACCATTAAGACCCCCCACCCCTTCTCCAGGAAAGTTTCCACACCCATTTATTGTTAAAATGCTGCATGTTGGTGACAGATAAAATAATGGCCTTGGCACGAACAAAGGGTATTATAGAAGTTAAAGGGTCAATGTCCTTTTACCCAGATTACGCTATTGAAATACAAAAAAATGAGGCAACAATGGTAGGAAGAGAGTAGGGGATTATGACGGTGCCAAACAATTATTGGAATACTATATACTGACACGTTAATTAAAAAATATAATGTTTTATTAAAAAACAGATTAAAAAGAGTATACAATAAATATACACGTCAAGGGTGTGAACATACAGTGAAGGAAAAGTACAGAACCAACTTATGCAGCAATATTGCAAGACTCAGCCTGTAGCGTGGCGGCAGGTCTTGTTAACAGGTATTGTGTTAACAGGTATTGTGATCCTACATGTTTCACCAACATTGGCTTCCTCAGGGACAGTTGGTTATACCTGTGTTAATTCTAAATAGAGAAATAAGTAGTCAGAAAAAGTATAACAATGTATATCTCTGGCAAAAACAAAATAAAGTGAAATAATATATAAAAGTATATTTGTATATTGAGGGGCTGCCAGACATGACCAAGAATCTCCCCATACAAAAGAAATTGCTGGGGCGAACGACCGCCCCATTAACCACCCCAAGGGAACATCTCCCCACCCAATGGGTAACCCCAAAAGGGACCCTCAATCCCCAAGATGGTAAAATACCTACCGGTGAGTCACATAGGGTGAACATAACAGTCCCCCAGGGTGAATTCAAGGCTCCGTGTTGCAAATATGAGGCTGCAGGGGGCGGAATAAGGGGCCTGGCAAATTAGAGGAAAATGTATAAGAATTACATGGTTCTGGTGAATACCCAGAATAAATCTGAGTGTCCAACTTCACTGACATCGGGCTAGCATAGCCTCAAAAATACTTACAGTATATATCTCAATAATAACAACAGAGGAAATGTAAGGGCACCCGATAAGCTGACATTAATATTGAATGGAAGAGCTGATGAATGATGACTAAAGAAATTAAAAAGAAAAAGAAAGAAGGGGAGTGAAAGCATATAGAAAATAATATTTTAACCATCATTAAAGAAGTATATATTGAAAGTACAATATAGAGCCATGAACAATGTTCAATTCGGCATGGTATCCTACATGATTCTTTAAGTAGATAGAAAGGGGAAAACAAACTCACCCATAGGTCCAGTAAGGCTATTAAAAAGTAACTTGGGCTATGAAGGTACAATCAATCGGTAGTGAATAAGGCACAGTGAAGCTGCGCTGTAGAAAAAAAGCATATGGTCAAGCTTACTGTCAAAGACATAAGCAACAAGAAAGCCGTCAGCGCAGAGTACAAGGTAAAACACAGGCTTACCACATTAAACAAGACAGCAGATATGGGTGCCCTTAAACACCGGCAGCGGAATGGCCGGAAAAGCCGGTCTTTTATGCCCCCCACACACACGAGCGGCGTCTGACGTCAACGATCGTGTGAGCGGACACAAGGAGCCACTGCGCATGCGCCCGTCAACAGCTCCGTGGGCCTACAAGGTCCAGGAGGCTGTGTGGGATAGTCTGACGCGTCATGTGATTGAGTAGATGTGGATTACTCAATAGACTGGAGAGCCAATCAGTGCGGTGGCGCTGCAGTGTACCAGAAGGTGTAATAATGATCAGAGGATCATATACATGCCAGTGGCTAAAGGTGGGCAGACACTGGTGGAGGACAGTGCCACCCTTGGGTGTCCATACAGTCAAGGCGGCATAAAGAGCCGCAACCCACCCGATAGGGGGGCTAGCCAAGCACACCCCAGTGACACCAATCTCGGCAGGAAAAAGAAGGGGTAGAGGAAAAGGGAACCCGAGGGCGGCAGAGAACGAACCGGGGAGGGGGAGAGGAGGGGCCAACCGCCGCGCCCAGCAATGAGGGGAGAAAAAGCAGGACATATACGGGGACAAAGTGGCCACGAGCCACCCACACACCAATCGGGGGGACATGGGGCCAGGTCCCCGCAGAGGTCCCGCGGGTGGGCCCTGTCTAGCAACCACACAGTAACAACAAGTATATTTTAATATGGAATACATAACATATATACAAAAAAGACAATGTAAGTCAATAATTGGTGACAACAATTGGCAATAAAATATTATCAAATGTAGGGGATGATACGTTCAAATATATTCTGAGGTAAATGAGGGTAAATTAGTCCGTGGATCCATGGTATGACTTAAAGGTGGGAGGACAAATGGGAGGAAAAGATGAAAAAATTACAATGTATTAACGGAAACTATCTTACAAGATAGGATCGTAATTACAGAAAGGATTTGAAACTAATATATTCGTTTAACCCTGGAAATTTGGTAGCTTTCAGGGTGTGTATCCACTTGGTCTCAAGTTGGAGTAACTTTTGATCAATGCCACCGCCCCTGGCATGTAAAGGAACATGCTCCAGGGCGGTGAACCCAATGACCTGAGGATCAAAATTATGTTGTAAGGCAACATGTCTATTGATTGCAGTTAGGGTTGTCCCGATACCACTTTTTTAGGACCGAGTACAAGTACCGATACTTTTTTTCAAGTACTCGCCGATACCGATTACCGATACTTTTTTTTAATGTCACGTGACAATTTTTTTTTTTTTCTTTTGAGGGGGGGGGGGGGGGGTATAGTGAACGGTGTCTGTGTGTGTGTTTTTGTTTTGGTTTTTTTCATTTACATTTATTATTTTTTACAATTTTTTTTTTTATTCTTTATTGCACTATGTGTGTTTTTTTTTTTAATCAGCCCTGTTGGGGGGCTTTGGTGAGATATCAGGGGTCTTAACAGACCTCTGATATCTCCCCCTTGAGACAGAGAAATAGACTGAGGATAGAGATTCCCCAGTCCTTTTCTCTGCAGCCTCAGCTGCACTGAGAATGAATGGAGAGAAGACAACGGCTCCTCTCCTTTCTTAAACTGACACATTGTAATCACAGGAGATTACAATGTTTCAGTTATGTGAATGGACCGAGTCAGCTGACTCTGTCCATTCACACAGCGGAGAGAGACAGCAGAACGGAGGGGACAGAGGAAGAGAGAGGGGGACAACGGAAAGCCGGAACGGATGGGCACAGCGGAGGGGGACAGAGGAACGCATGGGGACAGCGGAGGGGGACAGAGCAAAGAAGGACAGCGGGGGGGGACAGAGGAACGGATGGGGACAGCGGAGGGGGGACAGAGCAAAGAAGGAGGACAGCGGGAGGGGACAGAGGAACGGATGGGGACAGCGGAGGGGGACAGAGCAAAGAAGGAGGACAGCGGGGGGGACAATGCAATGGAGCAGGACAGCGGAGGGGGACAGAGGAACGGAGGAGGACTAAGGAGGAGGAGGTGACAGTCAGCGGTGATCGCGTGTGGGGGAATTACAAGCACCGATCACCACTGTATGTCACTAAGCAGCTGAAAGCCGCGGGGGGAGAAGCTTGTAACTCCCCCACACGCCCATCACCGCTGACAGTCAACGTATCGGCGGAAGCATCGGGAGCATTTGCCCGAGTACAAGTACTTGGGCAAATGCTTGGTATCGGTGCCGATACCGATACTAGTATCGGTATCGGGACAACCCTAATTGCAGTGGTTGTAGTACGTTTGTATAATGATTTTATGTGGTCTCTGATGCGTATGCAAAACGGGCGTTTAGTCTTACCGACATAATAGCATCCGCAGCGGCAAGTAGCTAGGTAGACTACTCCCACAGTTTGACAAGTGATTGTATATTTAATGCTGTGGATGGAACCGTTAGGAAGCGGTATTTCTCAAGAATCATAAATGAATTCGCATACATCACATTTTCCACAAGGAAAAGTGCCAGGAGCTGTTACAAAAGGCGCTTGCATGGGGGAATGGTGGCTGGTTATCAAACGATCTCTTAATGAGGGAGATCGTCGGTAGGTTATGTCTGGATAGGGTTTAATGTATTTTTTAATGACTGTATCTGCCGTCAGTAGTGGCCAAAATTTATTAAGAATGTCTCTCACTTGATTATAATGTTGGGAAAATTGTGTGATAAGACGGACAGGCTGGGAAGCGTCATGATTCTTGGTGGAGAAAATAAGTTTTTTCCTATCCAGCTTTTTCACCTTGTTAAAAGCTCGCTTCAAGAGTGTATGGCTATATCCTCTATTCCTTAGCCTGTGGTAGAGATCATAAGAAGCTTTAAAAAAAGTCAGTTTCATGTGAGCAATTTCGTTTAATACGAAGGTATTAAAATGAGGGCAGAATATTCAGAGGTTAAAAAGTGTCTCCGTAAACTCCAAATAACGTACAGAATGTTATACTCGGCTAAACTAAGGATTATTGTTAAAGATGAGACAACTTTTTTTTTATAATTCTAAAAAAGCCACAATATGGCTGGACAAAAATGAGCAACATTTCTCTTCTGATTGCAGAGATAGACCCAGCTGAGAAAAAAAGACACTTGCTTTTTTCTTTTTTTCCTGCCCTAAACATTATAAGATAAAAGTAGAGGGAGTGTAATGCAGCTATTTTTTTTTTTTAACTCCAGTTTTTTTCTTGGGGGAAAATGTTTTACAATGAGGGTAGGGTGGGTGTGTTTTGAATGGGTGTCGGAGGGTCTGTGGGTTATGGTTTTTTTCTACTCCTCTCTCTCAGTCTGCCCCCCCCCCCGTCGAGGAGCTCTCACATATGCACATATGTCGGGGTTATTATAAGATTAAGATGTGCTATAATTTACATTTGAAATATCAGGTTATGTTTCCTTCTTTATCTTGGCTACAAGTATAACAAATGGGGATAATGGCTAACAAGTAGAGGTCGACCGATATATTGGCCGATATTTGGTGTTTTGTACTTAATCGGCATCGGCCGATTGTGCTGATAAAAAAGGCCGATATGACTTCAGCGCGACTTGTGCTGATAAAAAAGGCCGATATGACTTCAGCGCGACTTGCAAATGACTTCTGTAATAGAGGTCAATACAAGTTGCCTGTATTCTTCTGTGAAGCAACTTCTCCCCTCTCTGGGCAGCCTGCCAAATCTGATAAAAAGAACCTGAAGGATACAATGTTTACACTTATGAATGAACTGAGCTCCATGTGTAGAAGCTCTCAGTTTAACCATTTAAAGACTAAATCTTTTCTGACATTTGTTGCTTACAAGTAAAAATCCTGTATTTTCTGCTAGAAAATCACTTAGAACCCCCAAACATTATATATATTTTTTTAGCAGACCCTAGGGAATAAAATAGCGGTTGTTGCAATATTTTATGTCACACGGTATTTGCGCAGCGGTCTTTCAAACGCAATTTTTTTTTTAAAAAATACACTAATAAATTTTAAAAAAAACTAAGCAATAAAGTTAGCCCATTTTTTTTCGTCCAAAAGTTTTGATTACCTGTTTTTGTGTATTTATTTTCAAGAAATAGTTTTTATTTATTTATTTTTTTAATCTAAATTCTACATACAAGTGAACTGCTTGGAGGTTTGTTTTGTTTAATAAATGTTTAAATGTAAAACATTTTCTGTATCACTTAAGGTTGCTTTCACACTGCAGCGGGCATGCTTTGACGGTAAAACGCTGCTAGTTTTAGCGGCGCTTTACCGTCATTTTAGCAGCACTATTCGGCTGCTAGGGGGGCGCTTATAACCCAGCTAGCAGCAGAGGAAGGGGTTAAATGCGCCCCTGAAGCGCCACTGCCGAAACGCTTTGCAGGCGCTTTGGCAGCGGTGCGCATTCATTTCAATTTGCAGGAGTGGTGGAGGAGCAGTATACACCGCTCCAAAGATGCTGCTTGCAGAACTTTTTTTTAACATCCTATTTTTAGCCCAAAAGCGCCTGAAAAACGCCCCAGCGTGAAAGGGGTCTAACTGTTAAATTTTATGAGATGTAGGAAAAAAAAAAAAAAAAAAAAAAAAGAAAAAATCGGCCTAATATATCGGCCCAAAAAAATCGGCATCACATATCGGCCATCGGCCACCGCTATTTCTAAATATCGGCATCGGCCAGAGAAAAACCCATATCGGTCGACCTCTACTAACGAGTTAGTATTTGTATCCTGGAATGTGAGAGGATTGAAGCATACGGTTAAAAAAAGGTGCTTTTTTTCTCCATTCGTGAACAATATAATTCATCAACAGTCTGTCTGCCGGAAACTCATCTCACAAAAGACACGGGTTAATTTACTTAAGGCAAATCCACTTTGGAGGTGCAGTCACTGTAGATCTGAGGGAAAGACCTGAAATGAGGGGAAGCTCTGCCGATTTTATCGTCCAACCATGTTCAAACAAAAATGTTGCTTTTTATTTTCCTTGCATGTCCCCATCAGATCTCCAGCAACTGCACTTTCAAGGGCACTACCAAGTTCACTTGTAGTACAATGTGGATTTGCCTTTAGTAAATAAACCCCACTGTCTCTCTATTACAAAACAAAGTTTTCTAGTCCATACCACTCAGTGTTCTCTACATATTCAAGAGGTGTTAGCGTGTTAATATCAACTAAGATACAATTTTCCTGCAGACAGACTTTGATAGATCCCCAGGGTAGATATGTCCTATTGGTATGCTCATTATTTAGTACTAAATGTATAATAGGATCAGTATATATACCACCACCTTATAACTCAGAAATAATGCGGAGGATTAGCACATTTCTGGCTCAACATCCTGGTATTCAAACAATGATAATGGGGGATTTTAATAATGTATGTGATGCGAGTATGAAACGATACCCGGCGGGCATAAAACCCGGCGGGCATAAAATTAGCTTTTCCCCTGGTTTCTCATATTTGGTATTTGTCAAGGGGGATCTCGCATCATTCTACAGTTTTGATGACCATACTAAAAATTAAACCACATAACAAAAGTTATTGGCGCACGGATGCCTCATGGCTACAGGTGGTCCAGGGGGAGTCCATGCGACAATTATTAATTAACTTTTTTCTTGAAAATACAAAATCAACAACTTCTCAGGTGGTATGGGATACTATGAAAGCCTTCCTCAGGGGGTTAATGATACAAGCTAGAAGTAGGTTTAAAAAGACAAGTAGGGAATGGGAAACTTTACTGGCAGTAGAAGTACGACAAAAATAATTTCAATATGTTCAGAATCCTACACCTGTAAACCAAACTATATGGAAGGATGTACAACTTCTATATAAAAGAACAGCTATGGAAAAAGCTGAAAGGGAACAGTCTTTAGCAAGGAGTAAATATTTTGAGGAGGGTGAGAAAAATGGGAAAATTTAGCATTTATTACTAAATCCCAGGCTAATTCTAACTTTATCCCCCGTATACGCATATCAAATGGGAATATCTCCCATAGGCAAGAGGATATATTATCCTCATTTACTACTTTTCATAGAGATCTATATAAGAGTAAGGCCGTTTATCAAAAGAATGAATTCAAATGAGGAAAGCGAATATATGGATGCACCTTTAACATTAGATGAATTAATTAGGGCAGTTTCAGATTGGGAAAGCACCTGGCTTACCATCAGAAATCTTTAAAAGCTATGGAGACATCTTGCTGCCAGAACTTCTGAAAGTGCTGATTTATGCATATGCATCATCTAAGTTACCAGAAACCATGATGCTTGCATCATAGTAATACCCTAAAAGGCAGACAAGGACCATCTAATGCCAGAATCTTATCGTCCAATTTCACTATTAAATTCTGATGCCAAGATCCTGGCTAGGGTCTTGGCATATAGGCTAAATAGGGTTATACATAAGTTGGTGCATGTGGACCAATCAGGTTTTATACCAGGTAGGTCCACAACAACGAGCTTAAGAAGACTCTTTTTAAACCTACAGATGCCATCACATAATGTAGGGAAGAGAGCCAAATTATCACTAGACGCAGCCAAAGCATTTGGTTGCGTCGAGTGGGCATATCTATGGGAGGCTATGGAGAAATTCGGGTTGGGTAAAGGATTTGTAAAGTGGATGAAATTATTATGCACAGCCCCACGAGCATGTATACAGGTAAATGGAGGAATATCAAAGCATTTTTTTTTTGACTAGAGGTGCCAGGCAGGGGTGCCCGCTGTCACCGTTAATATTCGCATTGGTTAAAGAAACGGTGGCAATAGCAATCAGACAGACAACAGCTATTAGGGGCTTTGAGAGAGGAGGAAGAGTCGATAAAATTTAATTATACGCAGATGATGCGTTATTTTTGGAAGACACAAATCAATTCCTAACATGTGATAAAGTTGATTGAAAATGTTGGTAGATTCTCAGGGTTTGTTATAAATTGGGAGAAATCAGTACTACTCACCGTTGATGAGTTAACAGTGGCTTTACCACAAATAGAGCATAAAATACAGGTTGGGCCGGTTGTTAAGTGGTTAATGCATATGCTTTGGAATTGCCCTAAATTGTTTAGATATTGGCAGACTGTGATTAATGGTTAATGATTAACCAGGTGTACCAAACCTAGATAGATCCAAAAATATGATTGTTAGGATACTTAGAAAAAGAAGTATGTACTCCGGCAACTAGATTAATCATTAATAGGATACTATTTATTGCAAGAAAATTAATAGCAATGAAATGGATATCCTCCAGAAGCCCAACATATGAGGAATGGCAGATACAGGTGAATGGTGTATTGTTAAAAGAATGGCAGGTATACAACAATGGGGGCTTAACAAATACATTAGTTAAAATGTGGGGACCCTGTTTGTTGTTACCAGGATTGACACCATTTATTTTAGGACTAGATGGAAGCATAGGGGTAAATAGATCATTTACCAGTAGAATAATTAAGGTATAATGACTCAAGAAAGAAGGAATGGTGAGGGGAGCTTATGGACGGAGGGGAGGGAGTAGGGAGAGAAGAGGGAAGGGTTATTTTTTATATTATTGTGTTTGGGATGCAATATGTTTTTGTGTTACCATTCATATTCTCTGAAAAATGGCCAAGAAATCATAAATTCTGCCAGGGTACGTAAACTTATGAGCACAACTGTATACACATATAATTGTCACTTCTGCATTTCTCTTATGCCCCGTACACACGGTCGGACTTTGTTCGGACATTCCGACAACAAAATCCTAGGATTTTTTCCGACGGATGTTGGCTCAAACTTGTCTTGCATACACACGGTCACACAAAGTTGTCGGAAAATGCGATCGTTCTAAACGCGGTGACGTAAAACACGTACGTCGGGACTCTAAACGGGGCAGTGGCCAATAGCTTTCATCGCTTTATTTATTCTGAGCATACGTGGCACTTTGTCCGTCGGATTTGTGTACACACGATCGGAATTTCCGACAACGGATTTTGTTGTCGGAAAATTTTATCTCCTGCTCTCCAACTTTGTGTGTCGGAAAATCCGATGGAAAATGTGTGATGAAGCCTACACACGGTCGGAATTTCCGACAACAAGGTCCTATCACACATTTTCCGTCGGAAAATCCGACCGTGTGTACGGGGCATTACAGTGATAGTCTCCCATGGTAGTCCATGGAGAATAGCCAAAGACCAAGCAAGGTGAATAGTGGAATCCTCTCCCCTGTAATGTTGTATTCTGACAGTGGAACGACTCCGCTGTCAGAATACACTAACCAGCGGCTGCAGCCACTAATCTACAAAAGTATTCCAACATCCAACAGTTGTTAGATCAACTTCTGTCAAGCAGGAATGACCATACATGGTTCAAAATTCATTCTGTCCCTGCTGAACCAGCCAAATTTAGGTCTATGGCCAGTTTAAAAAGGATCTGTACTTTTCCCTTTGAAAACAAAATAAAAAGGTGACCTTAGAGCAGAGAAGAAAAGTAGCACATACTAACCTTTTGAGCACTTTTTCACCCCCTAATACAGACCTGGGCAAATTGCTGCCCCAAGAACTGGTATATGAGAGCCTCTGGAGCCGACTGGTACAGCCAGAAAGACTTGGTTTCCGGTGCGGGAGCATTGAGTGGGAGATGTCCCGATGCTCTCCCGATAAGTTTTCCTGTGTCAGCGCCTATTAAACCTCAGGAGCTGTGCACCTGTTCATCACTCCAGGTCTGGATCTGCAAAAATCCCTGCTGTACCACTCTCAGGCTCTCTCCTTCCATTCACAGTGCATTTGACAGGCAGTGAGGTGATGTTATATCACCTTCTCAGTGCCTGATTTAAGCCTATAATACTGCACTACCGTCCTGCTATCCTGTTAACTGTATGCATTTGCAGTGCGGCCCCAATGAACTCAATGGGAGAGTTTGAAAAGTGGTGCCACTTGTCAAACTCTGCAGCCAGAGTTAAAAATACTGCAGCATGTGAACAGCCCCACCCGACTGTTTTTTTACAGTTTGGGTGGCTGGCCGGGGCGTTAAAAGCTGCAGCTTAGTCACCCGTTTTTACCCCCATTGAACAAAAATTAAGTCCAAGTCCCAATTTCTCATGGGGACCCTTAGTAAATTTATCTGCCCACTCCCACCTGAATGCATTCTCTAGAGCCCGCACAAAAATTTTCTGTGAATGTTCAAACCTGACGCTAGGCTGGGTCTTAAACATCAATGAGGACCCTCTTGGACCTGGCAACTGGCCACCCAGGAACAATTGCAGGTCGACAAAGGAGAGAGCACCTTCATAACCAACTTCTGAAAGCCAACTGGGTGGCAAGGCAGCGAGCAGAAGGCAAGTGCATTCTACTTTAAAGAAAACCTCTTACTTTGCCCTGTATGAGAAAAGGCCAAGTTTGCTTTAAAAAAACCAAGCACAAAGCTTAGGATAAACAAAAAATGTTTCCGCACCTAAATTATCAACAGGCAGTGCTGGAAGATTTTAAAATTTTACTAATTGAACAGTCTGAATTTATATTATGGCAAAATAAAAACAGTTGCTTGCACTCACCATCCAAGTTTTACATGTGTGCAACTGAATAATGTAAAATGATCCAAGAAAAGACTGTGCAAAAAAAAAAAAAAAAAAAAAAATTAAACGACTACCGCAGAAAATAAAAAGAGAATTGAGAGTCCAATTTGATTATTCTAATACAAATCAAAGCAACCATGTCATTATTAAAGTGACCTTGTCATTATTAAATTGAAACTGTGCTAAAGTTAAGCCGGCCATAGATGGATCTAAATTTGGCCGGTTCAACGGGAACTGGACAAATTTAGATCCATGTATGGGTAGGTGGGTTGTACTGAAGACGATCCATCAACCAACTTCAGTACAACCAGCCTGTCAGGTTTTTTTTTCCCATGCGATCACTGTTGGCATCTATAGCCACAAACAGTGATCACTGTAGCCTGACGGCTGGCAAACTGCCTGCTGTCAGAATACAATAGCTTCATGGGAGGGATTCAAGCAACAAAAGAAATTGGTAAATATATGCAGGGCCGGCGCCAGCATAAGGTAGCCCGCCCAGGCAGCCACCTGAGGGCGCCAAAACCAGGGATTCCCTAAAAGGTTCTTATGCTGGCGCCGGCGGATGGCCGTCCTCACACCGCTCTACCGAACCCAGCTGAGCACACCGACAGTCTGATAGGCAGCGCAGGCACTGCCACGGCCGGGCGCTGCTCGCCTCTGCTCACTAGATTTCCAGGCCGGCCCTGCCTACGGCACTCCTCCTCCTCCTCTGTCCGAGAAAGATTGTGAGTGAGAAACACCCCCATCGCGCCGTCTCTCTGCTTCTCCCGTCAGCCCTGGTCTTAATGAGAAAAAAAAAAAAAAAGCAGCGTGTGAGAAGAGAGGGAGCCCGGGGAGGAGCCTGGAGCCAACTGAGACCAGGGGGAGGGGCCAAGACCAGCAGAAGGCCCGGGAGGAGTGCCATTAAAGGTACAGCATTGCACGGACGGCGATTTCTCTCTGCCATCTATGTGAAAGGTAGGGCAAGCAAGCAGTACATATCATAATTTGTACCAGCCCTGCCCATGTGCCATCACGCCCAAAGGCGAATGCGATCTGAAGGTCCGGCATATCGTACCAGAACTTCAGAGCTTCTTGCCGGTGTTCTGTCAAGAAATGCCCGCCATCGAGAAGTGCCGGTATGTACTGCGCATGCACCGTATGGAACAGCACAACAGCTGGGCTGACGTAACCAGGGCGCATGCGCACATTGTAGGATGTATCTCTCGATGGGAGATACCATTTCACAGGCACAATTTAAACCTATACAAACAGCGGGGAAGACCGTAGTTCTCAGATTGTGCATCGCTGCTGCTGGAGGGCAGCTAGTGGCTGTGTTGAAGAGCTGAATTTGTCTGTGTTGCAACCTGCCCTTTCACACAGGCAAAACCAGCCGTTCAACACAGCAAACCCGCCCTGCAACACAGACAAAACCGGACCATCAGCACACTGTAAAGACGCAACAGCGAGGCGCAATGTGAGAACTACGGTCTCCCCTCGCTGTTTGTATAGGTTTCAATTGTGGACGTGAAATGGTATCTCCCATCGAGAGATGCCTCCTACGATGTGCACTTGCGCCCTTGTCACGTCAGCTGATCGGCAAATCAGCTAAAGTGTGGCTCCGTTCTGCGCATGCGCTATTCGGTGGGGGCACTTTGACAAAACACTGGAATCAAGGGCTCCTGCACGCATGCGCGGTAGTGATGTCATCGCAGCTCCAGCTACTCACTGTGCTGGAGCCCGCGAACCCTGAAGAAATGCCGGGGGAACATGTCAGCCCCCTCAGCAGTGACCGGCCACCACTGTGGGGGCTTCGTTCTAAGGTAAGTATGCGATGCATACTAGTGAATTATGCCATTATTTTGGTACACACTACAGGTTTTTTTCGTGCAAACTGACAGCTCCGGTCGGGGGTCACTGTACTAACCATGCATGGTTAGTTCAGCAATCTCCCCCACTGAGCTGTTATGTTCTGATAGGGGAATGGCCCCCTCCCCCGGCAGAACACTCCGATCAGTGCTCTCTGCTATTGGCTGAGAGCGCTGATCGGGAGTCGGTCAGATGCTGGTTTTCCAGCATGCACGTCTAACAGAAGCCAGACAAACGGTCGGCTTCTGCCAGACAGACCGACTGACATACACACGGGCAGAATGCCGGCCGGAAATTTTCGTACCGGCAAATGTCTGACATTCTGTCCGTGTGTACCTGGGCTTTAGTGCCGGTTCACACAGGGGCGACTTGTCAGGCGACCTAGCCGCCTGACAAGTCGCCTCCCGTTCTGTACTACGGAAGCGTTCTAATAGGAGCGACGCAAGTCGCTCCGACTTAGAAAAAGGCTCCTGTAGTATTTCTGGGGCGACTTCAGGCGACTTGCATTGATTTCTCTACAGAAGTCGTTTTGCAAGTCGCCGCGGAAGTCGTTTGCAGGTCGCCCGCTGAGGCGACCTGCAAGTCGTGCCGCCCCTGTGTGAACCGGGGCTTAGAGCTAGTCAACTGGCAACAAGTTCCTTCAGTTATTTTCAGATTGTGTCACAAACTCTGCAAAATAGGGAATTCAGTTATGCAAATTTTATTTTCAGCATCTTAGTTAAGGTGTGGCCCACCTCCTCTTTAAAAAAATGCCAGCCACAAGGAAGCTAGGAATGAGCAGTCAGAACGCTGACTTGGCAGTTGTTGGTACACAGCTGTAGCCTAAAGTCCGTACACACGATCAGAATATCGTAAAAAGAATAAAAATAAATTAAAAATACTGCTTTCAAAACAATTGTACAACCGTCTGAACTCGTACACAGCTCTCGTCCGAAATTTTCCGAAGGGACAAACACGAAAGTTTTTCTCGTATGATAACAGGTTGTTTTTATCCAAAAATACAATACAAATACATTCCATCAACATTTACGAATTTGTATTCTGTCGTAGGAGAATTTTTGTACTTTAGTAACCTATTCCTTTTTCCATATGGAGACTAGCATGCAAAAAAAAAAAACAAACAAATAATATATTTATATATATATTATATTATTATATTATATATATATATATATATATATATAAATAAAATATTATATATATATATATATAAAATATTATATATATATATATATATATATATAAAATATTATATATATATATATATAAAATATTATATATATATATATATATATATATATATATATATATATATATATATATATATATATATATATATATATATATATATATATATATATATATATATATATATATATATATATATATATATATATATATATATATATAATAATATATATATTATAATATATATATATATATATATATATATATATATATATATATTCTCATCATGTGTACTAGGCTTAAAAATGATTGCATCGTCCTCCCCCCCCCCTATAAAAATAACAAACATGCCAGTGAATTTGCACAGAGCAGCCCAGATCCTACTCTTCTGTGCTCCTGGCCCCTCCCATCTGTTGAGTGCCCCCACAGCCAGCAGCTTGCTATGGGGGCACCCAAGCTGAGTCACAGCTCTGTGTCTCTATTCAGAAACAAAGCCGCGGCCTAGCCCCATCCCCTCTGATTGGCTGACCGACTCTGACAGTAGTGGGAGCCAATGGTGCCGCTGCTGTGTCTCAGCCAATCCGGGGGGGGGGGGCCAAAACACTCGTGGACATCGCTGGACAGGGATGGAGCTCAAGTAAGTATAAGGGGGGCTGCTGCACACAGGTTTTTTTATCTTCAAGCGGAAGTAAAGCCATCCATAAAACCATTTCATTTCTGGCATGTGCCAGAAACGTAACACTCCCATTTGTTTTGCTCTCAACCAAACTGTCAAACCATCCAATGGCTGGTGTCATAACTGATCACATGTGCAGCATCATGGCATTTGTAGATTAAACAGAGGCAAAGCTGGCAGCTTCCTTGGCTAAAAACGATAGGAGGGTTTACTTACACTTTAATGCATAGAATGCATTAGGATAAAAAACCTTCAGACTTTACAACCCCCTTAAGTTTAAGGGCTCCCTGTAGATAAAATAAAAGCACACACCGGGGCCTCTAGGTAGTTACAATTACCTCCCCCTGTCAGTTTACTGACTTACCCTTTACTGCAGGCTCCCTTTAAAAGGTACTGTATACATCATAGATCATCATTAGTAGTAGTAGTAGTAGTAATAATATTAATATTTGCATAGAATGCATGTCTTAATCTCCAATTGTTATCTTGGCTTGGAACAATTTAGAATGATTTGTGTGGAATAGATTGTTTTCTGTTTTGTATGTGAAAGGGTGTAAAATCCAGAAGGGAAGGAAAAAAAAACAAAAAACAAACATTCTTGCTCTAATA
Source organism: Lithobates septentrionalis (assembly GCA_037952835.1). Lineage (NCBI taxonomy): Eukaryota > Metazoa > Chordata > Amphibia > Anura > Ranidae > Lithobates > Lithobates septentrionalis. Next base: position 5,169,226 of record JBBDGP010000672.1, read on the forward strand.
TCTCATGATGAAATGCAAAACTCCATGTGTTAGCTACACATAAGGGAATGGCTGTAAAACTCGTCTTTTCTAAATCGAATTTCATCTTTTGTAATGTGCTGATACAGTGTTTCAATTGTGTGCACAAAGGTTTGCTAGTGTAAGAATTGATGCTGGGTTGAAGTCAAAGGTTTGTCACACCAAATATTGACTTGATTTCGATTTTTCTTCTGTTCGCTCACTTTGCATTAAATGGATAAATGAAATGGGTTATAAAAACGCACTGCACAGAAATGCAAATTGTTCTGGTGCAATCCTCGTGTGAACTGGTCTAGGGTTTAAATTTTGAACTTCTGTGCCTGACTGTATCACTCAATAAATCCCTAGGGTTGCCTGTATAATCATTACAGTCTAGGTCTGCAGAGAGATGCAGCCAGCGTGTCCCTGGTTCCAGCACCACTGGTTTAACTCTCTGAAGAAGGGGGGGGGGGGGTTCGTATACAATAATGAGCTAAAATGCTGCAGACCTGCCCAGCACTACTATGAAAAGCTCATTGAACAGATTATAGAAGACTGAGATTAAATCTAAACCAAATAAACTGTATGCCTTTCGCATAGTTGCAGTGTTTCCAAGGAAGCAGTTCATTGATTTTATTTGCAGCTTGGCAATAATCTTTTTCTTAATTTGCATTCTGTCAATTATATACAAGACAGGCCGTTCTGGTCACTAGAATACAATGCAGGTACTGATGAGGAAGCCAGTACAAAAAAAAATAAAGGCCACTCATAACTATTTTTTAATGATCAATAGTCTATTCTTATGGAAAGCAACCCCTCACCTTTCTGATCAGTTAAAAAAATATATATAAACACATTTGCTGATTAATAGTATTCTACCAGAACTAAAATAAAATTGAATAGTCACTGGATTCTCCAGGGAATACGATTACTTTATTGCACAGTGTTTCAGCTATTTAGTGACATCTTGGTACCTGTGGAGCCCGGGTCATCAGGTTACCAACAACAAACATCACATGTGGATGGCCTAATTCCCTATACCAGGGGTGTCCAAACTTTTTTGAAAGAGGGCCAGATTTGATGGAGCAAACGTGCGTGAGGGCCGACCATTTTGCCTGACATTCTTTAAACCATTAAAATTCGGTCTAATGCCCTGTACACACGGTCGGATTTTCCGATGGAAAATGTCCGATCGGAGCGTGTTGTCGGAAATTCCGACCGTGTGTGGGCTCCATCGGACATTTTCCATCGGATTTTCCGACACACAAAGTTGGAGAGCAGGAGATAAAATTTTCCGACAACAAAATCCGTTGTCGGAAATTCCGATCGTGTGTACACAAATCCGACGGACAAAGTGCCACGCATGCTCAGAATAAATAAAGAGATGAAAGCTATTGGCCACTGCCCCGTTTATAGTCCCGACGTACGTGTTTTACGTCACCGCGTTTAGAACGATCGGATTTTCCGACAACTTTGTGCGACCGTGTGTAGACAAAACAAGTTTGAGCCAACATCCGTCGGAAAAAATCCTAGGATTTTGTTGTCGGAATGTCCGAACAAAGTCCGACCGTGTGTACGCCCTATAAGTGTGTTCGTCCGAGCACTAATACACTGCCCAACAAGAATTCTCCTGCCTTTGTGGCTGTGTGTGGTGAAGAGATTAGCTCGGGTGTGTTATTTGGCTATACCGTATTTATACGGCGTATAACAGGCACCTTCACTTTAAGAGGGAGGTTTCAGGAAATTAAAAACTTAAATTTTACCCCTTTCATGACTAAGCCTATTTTTGACATTTGGTGTTTACAAGTTAAAATCCGTATTTTTTGCTATAAAATTACTTAGAACCCCCAAACATTATATATATATATATATATATATATATATATATATATATATATATATATATATATATATATATATATATATATATATATAGTTTAGCAGAGAATCTAGAGAATAAAATGGCAATTGTTGCAATATTTTATGTCACACAGTATTTGTGTTTTAAACATAACTTTTTGGGAAAAAGACACTTTCATGAATTTTTCATGAATGAACAGTAAAGTTAGCCCAATTTTTTTGTATAACGTGAAAGATGATAGATATCAAACATGTCGCGCTTTATAACTGCACACACTCGTGGAATGGCGACAAACTATGGTACCTAAAAATCTCCATAGGTGACGCTTTAAAAATGGTTTTATGGTTACCAGGTTAGAGTTACAGAGGAGGTCTAGTGCTAGAATTATTGCTCTCGCTCCGACGATGCCTCACATGTGTGATTTTAACACCGTTTACATATGCAGAAGCGACTTCCGTATGCGTTTTCTTTGCTGAGCGAGCTTGTGGGGACGGGGGCGCTTTAATTTTTTTTTTCTCATTTATTTTATTTATTTTTATATAATTGTGTTTTCAAAAAAAATAAATTGATCATTTTTATTGCTGTCACAAGGAATGTAAACATCCCTTGTGACAGTAATAGGTGGTGACAGGTACTCTTTATGTAGGGATCCGGGGTCTAAAAGGCTGCAAACTTTAGAGTAGAAGCAAAACTCTGGAAGATAAAGATAAGCGAGGACAGGAGGAAAGGAGGAGAGAGCCGCCTGAGAGCCAGGACAGGACTTCATTAACTTAGTGATCAAAGCAGCAGATATTGCTGGGTTTAGCAGTTCTGCTGTAGAAGAGCACAGGCTATCCACTAACGCTCAGACCGTTTCATCGTTTTACTGTTCCTCGTTCAACAGTTCCATCGTTTTACTGTTCCTCTTTCCACAGGTTGAAATTTGATTTTGTTTTAAAGAAGAGTTAACATACATGGAGATGGAGTCACTTTTTAATTACTCGCTCTGTTGAGCCTTCTCTGACCTCCAAGTAAAATATTTACAGACAGTCTCCTTATAGAGATAAGGACAACTGCCAAAGCTCTAATCTGCTGCATAGACAACTGCTTCATGTCAGTTAGGGACGCCTCTCTGTCCCCTCCCCTTTAGCTTATTTATACATGACCTCCTGATCAGTCAGCTGGATCTGAAGAAACAGCGAATGCTGTGAAATGCGTCATCCTATTGGCTGCCCTAATTACGTCACTTCCAGTCCTCGTTGTTTGCGTCCCAGGCTGGAACACACTTCCGGTTCCGGTTTCCGTTCGTTGTACAGTACACCTGTGTGCTGTACCTCCCACGGCCTCCCGGATATCATCAGAGGCTACACCGCTGCTCCATCCATCCTTCTCACCATACGGACAGCACCTTGGACCGCTGAACGACTCCGCCCCTTTGGACCCTGCATTATGTGCCCGTATTTACTTCTCTTTTGTGAGTAGCCATTTGGCTTGTTTTTATTTCTATTAAATGGATACCATAATACTGCACTGAGTCTGGCGCACCTGTTTTTTTTTTATCTTGATCAGTGCCCATCTGTAGCCCCACCGTTGCCCTGAATGCAGCCCCACCATTGCCATGCCTTATTTTCAGGAATGCAGACTCAACATTGCCATCAGTGCAGCCTGATTGATGCCCATCTGCAACCTTGAATGGGACAGGGAGGGGGCGGGACAAGCGCCAACAGAATCTGTTTCCTCGGTGACCTCTTTAATACAAAGTCCCGCCTCCTGTGATGGACAGAACAGTCGTCCAATGGCAGCACAGGAGACGGGACTTCCTATTACAGAGGCCGCCATGATAACAGGAAATTCACCTGTACGTACGGCACTCGTCCCATCTCCTCCCTGTCCCCTCCAAGGCAGCCAGCATGTATATCTAAAGCCACAAAAATATACATGTCCAAATTACCAGGCGGGCCATTCGAATCCGGAACGCGGGCCGCGATTGACCCGCGGGTCGGACTTTGGACATGCCTGCCCTATACCAATACTAGGAGCAAAACTGAAGCTCTGGACAAGTTAGTTGTGCTCTCTGGATGTATTACAATCTCTTATGCCGCGTACACACGGTCGTACTTTTCGTCTACAAAAGTCCAACGGACGCTGACGGACTAAAGCTGGCTGGTAATCCGATCGTGTGTGGGCTTCTCCGGACTTTCAACTGACTTTTTTAGCCTCAAATCCGACGTACTTTAGATTTGAAACATGCTTCAAAACTTTACTTCGTAACTACGACGGACCCCGAAATCCGCTCGTCTGTGTGCTAGTCCGACGGACAAAAAGCCACGCTAGGGCACCTATTGGCTACTGGCTATGAACTTCCTTATTTTAGTCCGGTGTACGTCATCACGTACGAATCCGACCGACTTTTGTGTGGTCGTGTGTAGGCAAGTCCGTTCGTTAGAAAGTAGGCCGCAAGTCCGCCGCAAGTCCACCGAAAGTCTGCCGGAAGTCTGTCGGACAGGCTGTCTGACTTTTGTAGACGAAAAGTACGACCGTGTGTACGCGGCATTACATTTAGTTATGATTTCAAGGTACCATTAGAGCTCTCAGGTAGACAGGGTGACACTAAAGACAAATGTTCTGCATAACATGATAGGTACTCTTAACATCAAAAAGAATAACAGCAGGATGAAGATCAGCAGAAGCACACATCAATAGTAAAGCAGATTGATCTAAAGTTGGCCGCAGCAGCTGTTGGAATGCTGGTTTTCCAGCAGGACCATTCAACAGAAGCCAGTCTAAGGGTCGGCTTCTCTAGAACAGAGAGGGCTACACAAGAAATTCGGACGGTTTAGCGATTTAAATCCGCATATACCCAGTTTAAGCGTTTAGAAAGCAAGGCTTAATAAGTGTGCAAATTGTATCAGCATAAATGTAAATACAAGTTCACAAGAAGAGTTCTGGTCTAATGGAAAAAAAAAAAAAGATGTTTTGAATGAATCTTGTCATGACAGAATTAAAAAAAGCTGTTTGATAATGATGTTTACATAGAGCAGAACAGAGAAGTGTCTGCAGACTGGTAACACAGTTTGCTGACATTATCACACGCACAGAAGCTGATATTAGTGCAGGGGATTTGTGTGGGAAGTACTTAGATGGTTTGCATGTCAGCAGACTGACCGGCTCTCAATGAAGCCGGTTCACACAGCTCCAGGAAGGCTGCGGAGCGAATTGCACAGGAGTCCTGTACATCTTCTGGTTCATTTCAGGTCCGAATTCAGCCAAAAATTCGGACCTGAAAATGGTGAACAGGGACGCACGGACCCCTGCTGTGAGCTGCTCTGCACAACAGTGTGAACCCAGCCTAAAAGTGAACAAAAAGCCTCCAGGTGCCCCAGGACGACGTCAGGTGTGATGAAGCGCGTAGGGAGGTGTGACGTGCTGACTTCACAGCGATACACGCAAGTCCCAGAACCACGGGTTGCAATTGAGAGCCGACTGGCTCAGTGTTCTATACTGCAATATTTGCTTTTAACAAATGTAAGTGCAATACTTTCTTTTTTAATTAAATAAATACCAATGAGTTTATGCTATGGAAGCTTTTATCACTCTTTTATGGGAAACATCCGGTAAAACATACCTGTAAGGGCTACAACTCCTGTGTAGACGCTGGGATCTTGGCTGCGTATATAAAAAAGGCCTGGGCTGGGAAATAAACCAGAAGCGCTTGCAATCTCCTATAATAACAGATCAACAGGAGTCGGATAAGCGGCAGTGTGTGTGGAGGTGGAAGGCAGATCTTTTCTCTCATCACCATTCCTGGGTGAATTGTGTGTTGTTTCATGGTGGAGATCTATTAGCAATAAGAGTGGTCTGTTTATAATGTGCAATTTGATTAATTTTTATAATATTCGCTTTAGAAAGGTTGAAGTATTTCAATTCACAGCACGGATTTACTTTATGGAAATATAGCGTGACTTGACATTGGAAATTGTTGATTGATGTGTGTATCTTGCAGGAAGTTGCTGCTTTCTTTCTATATTTATTTCAATTACAACACAATTTATAGCACAGGTTATTTGGGACAGCGCAGTAATTTTTAATTATTCTTGATATTATATATACAGTGCATATATATTTATATATATATATAATACACAGTGGGGACGGAAAGTATTCAGACCCCGTTAAATGTTTCACTCTTTGTTATATTGCAGCCATTTGCTAAAATCATTTAAGTTCATTTTTTTCCTCATTAATGTACACACAGCACCCCATATTGACAGAAAAACACAGAATTGTTGACATTTTTGCAGCTTTATTAAAAAAGAAAAACTGAAATATCACATGTTCCTAAGTATTCAGACCCTTTGCTGTGACACTCATATTTAACTCAGGTGCTGACCATTTCTTCTGATCATCCTTGAGATGGTTCTACACCTTCGAGTCCAGCTGGGTTTGATTATACTGATTGGACTTGATTAGGAAAGCCACACACCTGTCTATATAAGACCTTACAGCTCACAGTGCATGTCAGAGCAAATGAGAATCATGAGGTCAAAGGAACTGCCTGAAGAGCTCAGAGACAGAATTGTGGCAAGGCACAGATCTGGCCAAGGTTACAAAAAAAATTTCTGCTGTACTTAAGGTTCCTAAGAGCACAGTGGCCTCCATAATCCTTAAATGGAAGACGTTTGGGACGACCAGAACCCTTCCTAGAGCTGACCGTCCGGCCAAACTGAGCTATCGGGGGAGAAGAGCCTTGATGAGAGAGGTAAAGAGGAACCCAAAGATCACTGTGGCTGAGCTCCAGAGATGCAGTCGGGAGATGGGAGAAAGTTGTAGAAAGTCAACCATCACTGCAGCCCTCCACCAGTCGGGGCCTTATGGCAGATTGGCCCGACGGAAGCCTCTCCTCAGTGCAAGACACATGAAAGTCCGCATGGAGTTTGCTAAAAAAACAACTGAAGGACTCCAAAATGGTGAGAAATAAGATTCTCTGGTCTGGTGAGACCAAGATAGAACTTTTTAGCCTTAATTCTAAGCGGTATGTATGGAGAAAACCATGCACTGCTCATCAACTGTCCAATACAGTCCCAACAGTGAAGCATGGTGGTAGCAGCATCATGCTGTGGAGGTGTTTTTCAGCTGCAGGGATAGGACGACTGGTTGCAATCGAGGGAAAGATGAATGCGGCAAAGTACAGGGATATCCTGGATGAAAACCTTCTCCAGATTGCTCAGGAGCTCAGGCTGGGCTGAAGCTTTACCTTCCAACAAGACAATGACCCTAAGCACACAGCTAAAATAACGAAGAAGTGGCTTCACAACAACTCAGTGACTGTTCTTGAATGGCCCAGCCAGAGCCCTGACTTGAACCCAATTGAGCATCTCTGGAGAGACCTAAAAATGTCTGTCCACTAATGTTTACCATCCAACCTAACAGAACTGGAGAGGATCTGCAAGGAGGAATGGCAGAGGATCCCCAAATCCAGGTGTGAAAAACTTGTTGCATCTTTCCCAAAAAGACTCATGGCTGTATTAGATCAAAAGGGTGCTTCTACTAAATACTGAGCAAAGGGTCTGAATACTTAGGACCATGTGATATTTCAGGTTTTCTTTTTTAATAAATCTGCAAAAATGTCAACAATTCTGTGTTTTTCTGTCAATATGGGGTGCTGTGTGTACATTAATGAGGAAAAAAATGAACTTAAATGATTTTAGCAAATGGCTGCAATATAATAAAGAGTGAAAAATGTAAGGGGGTCTGAATACTTTCTGTCCCCACTGTATATATATATATATTTGTATTATATTCAACTTTTTAATTGATATCAATTTAAATGAATATGAATTTATCATCGCCCATTATTGGCACCTTTAGCGCAAAAAAAGTTAAAGAAAAATGCATTTTTGGTCAGTAAAAAAAACACACCTCCCAGTTTAAATGCACTGAAAAACGCAGCATGAACGCACCCATGTTATGTTTTTGAGTCACATGACCTATGAAAAACACCATAAGCACAGTAAAATGGCAAAATCTATGTATAATCGCTGTGAATTTGCTGTAAAAATTGCTGCATATCCACACGAAAATCACTGCAAAATCTCAGTGCCATTATCGGCGCCTTTTTCTCTTATCGGCTGAAATGTTTTGGCGGCCGAAAGTTCGGTGCATCTCTACTTGGGTCCTTCAATGTGTTCTTTGGGGAGAGCTGACTAACTAATGGTAAACTAAGGAACCTTACGCTGCCTTTTAGTAAGCACTAAGACTATCTTTTAAGTGTTATTAAGTCCTCCAAATGAAACAACATATATAGCAGCATACCTCCATAGCTTGCTGTGTGCTTTTTGCTTCCAGCCTGTCATTTCTTTCTATACAATCTTCTCACTCTCTACCCTTATTGTCTATGGCTCAGTTCCCTTGTAGGGTCCCTTGGAACCACCCTTACATGTATATTCCTGGCTGTGCTACATCCTAAGATGCTGGTAGCACCAAAGCCCTACATCCAAAGCCACACCCAGGCTCCTCCTCCGGTGGCTTTGGTCAGGGTACCTGCCGAGACAGCACTGTGCATTGTGAGGATGTGACGCATACAATATACAGCCGTGGCCAAACGTTTTGAGCATGACACATTCATTTTCACAAAGTCTGCTGCCTCCGTTTTTATGATGGCAACTTCATATACTACAGAATGAAGAGTGATCAGATAAATTGCAATTAATTGCAAAGTCCCTCTTTGCCATTAAAATGAACTTATTCCCATAAAAAAACATTTCCACTGCATTTGCGAAGAAGGCTTCAGGGTGTCCAAAAAAGTCCATCAAGCGCTAGGACCGTCTCCTATAGTTGATTCAGCTGCGGGATCGGGGCACCACCAGTGTAGAGCTTGCTCAGGAATGGCAGCAGGCAGGTGTGAGTACATCGGCACGCACATTGAGGTAAAGACTTTTGGAGGATGGCCTGGTGTCAAGAAGGGCAGCAAAGAAGCCACTTCTCTCCAGGAAAAACCTTAGGGACAGACTGATATTCTGCAAAAGGTACAGGAATTGGACTGCTGAGATCCTTTGATTTTTCGATTGTTTGGGGCACCCGGAGAAAAACTTGTCTGGAGAAGAAAAGGTGAGCGCTACTAACAGTTTGTGAAGGAATAATGCCTTTTTCAGCATGATGGAGCACCTTGCCATAAGGCAAAAGTGATAACAAAGTGGCTTGGGGAACAAAACATCAAAATTTTGGGTCCATGGCCAGGAAACTCCCCATAACTTAATCCCATTGAGAACTTATGGTCAATCCTCAAGAGACAGATGAACGAAAACCCCCCACAAATTCTGACAAACTCCAAGCATTGATTGTGCAAGAATGAGCTACTAGTGAGGATATGGCCCTGAAGTTGACTGACAGCATGCCAGGGCGATTTACAGAGGTCTTGAAAAAGAAGGGTCAATGCTGCAAATATTAACTCTTTGCATAAACTTAATGTAATTGTCAATAAAAGCCTTTGACACTTATGAAATGCTTGTAATTGTACTTCAGTATACCATAGTAACATCTGACAAAAATATCTAAAACCACGGAAGCAGCAGTTTTTGTGAAAATTTATATTTGTGTCAGTCTCAAAACTTTTGGCCACGGCTGTACACTCCCTAACCAAAAAGAGTGCCGAGACTGACAGAGTGAGGCAACTAATCACTTTAAAATAGAAGTAACTTTAAAGCATTTAGAAAAAATCTATATGGATACAGTTCCTGTGGTAGTACAAAATAGAACAATTTCAAAAGTATTAATGATTTACTACTAATTAAAAAAAGTGTTACTAAACCCAGGACCCTCATTCACTATATCTGGGCTCCCACAGCACACAGAATATGGAAATGCAATTATTTTAGTAAATATAAACGGCAAAATACCTTATCTACTCAGCAGTATATAGCAGTTTTGTGACTTGTCAGTGTCCGGCCAAGCACTGGTTAAAGCTTGTAGGAGGAGCTTTTATTCACTTATGACTGTCCTATAAGGCTGCAAGACCCCTGACTTTGTCTGAGCAGTGCTGATTGGCCCTGTGCTGATCACATGCACTCTCCCACCAAAAAAAGAAAAAAAATGCTCTAGCAATACACACCAAACTGAGCACATACAGAGTGCCCCCAAGGGCTCTGTTCTATCAGTAGATGGATTGGGGACTAAAAAAAGAAGGGGAGGATCAGAGAAGACAGGTTCAAAAAGCCTTTTTACATAATGCGAAGGATTAACCCTTTAACCACTTGTCGGCCGCCCTCCGCCGATATACGTCGGCTGTTTGAAGTGGAATATCGTTGTTATGGCAGCAGCTAGCTGCGAGATCACTTTTATCGGTGCGGGAGAGGGCCCCCCCCTCCCATCGCTTTACAGTGCCCTCTGCCGCTTACCTCTCCCCTCTGTGGTATGGAGCTGAGTGAGGGGAAGATGGCCCCCAACCAACTCCATACTATTGCAGGGCGGAAGAGACGTCAAAACGTCACTTCCACCCATAGCTCTTAAAGGGACATTTTTAGTTTAATTTTTTTTTTTTCGAACAACATTTTATTTATTTTTTATTGCATTTTAGTGTAAATGTCCTTTTGAAACCAGATCTCATATTCAGGGGTCCTGCCATGCTTTTTTTTCTATTACAAGGGATGTTTACAGTCCTTGTAATAGGAATAAAAGTGACAATTTTTTTTTTAAAGAGCAGTGTAAAAATAAAAAATAAAATAAATAAGAAAATTTTTTTTTAATGCGCCCCATTCCGCCGAACTCGCATGCAGAAGTGAAGGCATACGTTTCACAATATATAAAAAAAAAAAATGGGCTAACTCTACTGTTGTCTTATTTTTTAAATTTAAAAAAAGTGTATTTTTTCCAAAAAAAGTGCGCTTGTAAGACCGCTGAGCAAATAAAGTATTGCAACGATCACCATTTTATTCTCTAGAGTGTTAGAAAAAAAAATATATAATGTTTGGGGGTTCCAAAGTAACTTTCCTAGCACAAAAAACTGTTTTAAACTTGTAAACACGAAATCTCAAAACAAGGCTTGGTCCTTAAATGGTTAGTGTCCACAGTGAGTATAACAAGCATGATTTACTGCATATACAGACTGATTTTATTGTTATGGGTTTAGTAACACTTTAAGGATTTTATTTAAAAAATATTAGTTTGTGCAATCTGTTGACAACATTAACACAAGTCTATATCATTAATAGTGTCAATTAAAATAGAACCCAGGTTAATTTTACAATTGAAATGCTGTAGTAGATTTGTGTATCAGATGAGATAAACAGAACTTCATTTTATTTACACTTGCATTGAAGAAAGTGGGAAAAAAAGAAAAAAAACACAATACAGCTTACAATTGATGGAAAACAGATTGTTTTCATTGAGGTTGTTATGCATTCCTACAGAGTTGGGTTTTACTAATAAGAGCTAATGTAGGATAACACTGGAGTTTTGGAATGCGAGTACATACAGTTGTGTGTTTAAATAACAGACAGGGTAACATTTTATATAGACAAGCTGCTGAAATCACTACAATTGTTGCAATCTGACACAAACATTAAGTGCCGGTGTCTTGCCGAGAAAGTTCCCTCGGCGGATAAGTTCCCCCCCTGTACTGCGCAGGCGCAGCGCCTGCGCAGTACGAACTACTGTCAGCCGCCGGAGATAGCCGAAGCTCAAACGCTTCAATCAGCTGTACACGGCGCCTGCGCCCTGGGTCCAGGTTCCTTCCCCACCATCCAAGTGGACCTAGAGGGGGAATCTAAAAGAGCCGAGCGAAGCGAGGCCGTGCCCGAAGCGTGGCGAGCGAAGCGTGGCGAGCGAAGCGAGCCCGCGAGGGGCCCTCTTACAGGCGCCGTGTACAGCTGATTTTCAGCTGTTCTGCTTCGGCTATTTCCGCCGGATCCTACTGCACAGGCGCAGTAGAGGGAGGAACTTATCCGCCGAGCGGAACTTTCTTGGCAGAACACCGGTTCACACAGGGGTGACCTGTCAAGCCACTTGTCATCCTGACAAGTCGCGCTCCATTCAGTACAATAGACCTGTTCTAATAGGAGCGACTCGAGTCGCTCCGACTTAGAAAAAGGCTCCTGTACTATATGGGGGCGTCTTCGGAGCGGCTTGCATTGACTTCTATACAGAAGTTTACAGCTTTAGAGTCAGACGACAGTCGGGCGACTTTGAAGCTGCCCCAGTGTGAACCGTCACTTAGAGAGGGGGCAGAGCAGGTAGATGCTCCATTTACCACTTAAGCTGGTTGGGGGACGGGGGGTTACTTTATCTGGCCAAGTGGTCATACAGTCAGGTCCATAAATATTGGGACATTGACACAATTCTAATCTTTTTGGCTCTATACACCACCACAATGGATTTGAAATGAAATTAACAAGATGTGCTTTAACTGTAGACTTTCAGCTTTAATTTGAGGCTATTTGCATCCAAATCAGGTGAACGGTGTAGGAATTGCAACAGTTTGTATATGTGCCTCCCCCTTTTTAAGGGACCAAAAGTAATGGGACAGATTAACAATCATCCATCAAACTTTCACGTTTTAATGCTTGGTTGCAAATCCTTTGCAGTCAATTACAGCCTGAAGTCTGGAACGCATAGACATCACCAGACGCTGGGTTTCATCCCTGGTGATGCTCTGCCAGGCCTCTACTACAACTGTCTTCAGTTCCTGCTTGTTCTTGGGGCATTTTCCCTTCAGTTTGTCTTCAGCAAGTGAAATGCATGCTCAATTGGATTAAGGTCAGGTGATTGACTTGGCCATTGCATAACATTCCACTTCTTTCTCTTAAAAAATTCTTTGGTTGCTTTCGCAGTATGCTTCGGGTCATTGTCCATCTGCACTGTGAAGCGCTGTCCAAAGAGTTCTGAAGCATTTTGCCGAATATGAGCAGATAATATTGCCCGAAACACTTCAGAATTCATCCTGCTGCTTTTGTCAGCAGTCACATCATCAATAAATACAAGAGAAACAAGCCCATTGGCAGCTATACATGCCCACGCCATGACACTACCACCACCATGCTTCACTGATGGGGTGGTATGCTTTGGATCATGAGTAGTTCCTTTCCTTCTCCATACTCTTCTCTTCCCATCACTCTGGTACAAGTTGATCTTGGTCTCATCTGTCCATAGGATGTTGTTCCAGAACTGTGAAGGCTTTTTTAGATGCTGTTTGGCAAACTATAATCTGGCCTTCCTGTTTTTGAGGCTCACCAATGGTTTACATCTTGTGGTGAACCCTCTGTATTCACTCTGGTGAAGTCTTCTCTTGATTGTTGACTTTGACACACATACACCTACCTCCTGGAGAGTGTTCTTGATCTGGCCAACTGTTGTGAATGGTGTTTTCTTCACCAGGGAAAGAATTCTTCGGTCATCCACCACAGTTTTCCGAGGTCTTCCGGGTCTTTTAGTGCTGCTGAGCTCACCGGTGTGTTCTTTCTTTTTAAGGATGTTTCAAACAGTTGATTTGGCCACACCTAATGTTTTTGCTATCTCTCTGATGGGTTTGTTTTGTTTTTTCAGCCTAATGATGGCTTGCTTCACTGATAGTGACAGCTCTTTGGATCTCATATTGAGAGTTGACAGCAACAGATTCCAAATGCAAATAGCACACTTGAAATGAACTCTGGACCTTTTATCTGCTCTTTGTAAATGGGATAATGAGGGAATAACACACCTGAGCAGCCAATTGTGCCATTACTTTTGGTCCCTTAAAAAGGGGGAGGCACATATACAAACTGTTGCAATTCCTACACCATTCACCTGATTTGGATGTAAAATACCCTCAAATTGAAGCTGAAAGTCTGCAGTTAAAGCACATCTTGTTCGTTTAATTTCAAATTCATTGTGGTGGTGTATAGAGCCAAAAAGGTTAGAATTGTGTCGATGTCCCAATATTTATGGACCTGACTGTATATGGATCAAAATTTGTCTGGTTCAGCAGGGACTGGCCAAAATTTCAATCCATGTGTGGCCACTGTGGTTGAACAGAATAAGTCGATCTACTTCTGTCTGACCATCCTGCCGGTATACTTTCACTGGATTAGCGCTGAAGGCAATAGGCTGAACTGTGTATTCTGAGGGCAGGGTCTCCCCACTGTCAGAATACAGTGGAATGTAGAATACAAAGACAAGCTGAGAGGATTCCCCCATAAACATCAAATGTGTGTATGAGGGGGATCGGGTCAGCTTTTTTCATTCAACCCTGCTTGTTTAAAACAATTCTATTCAAGTATGTGTTCTGGACTCAAAAGACTACCCTTCTATTGTTTTCAGCCTCCTCCAAATTTTTTTTTTTTTTGTGCTGCTGTTACAGTGTGGCTACATTCAGTCTCCCTGGCCCCACAGTATGAAGAAAAGTAGGCACCCTCTCTTCCTCGCTCCTGAGATGAAGTAGCAAGATGAGATGCACATTACTGCAAATAATGTACACTACATGCTCCTAACAAACTGAAGTGAGAAAGAAAAGGAGGAGCGCTCAGAGGAGACTTTACAAACTCAGTAAGGAATAATTTCATGAAGAAAAAAAATGAAAAATGATTACAGGGCCATTAAAGGCTAAGTTTACATTTGGAGCATGTTACATTGCCTTGAAAAAGAATTCATATCCCTTGATATTTTGTCGTGTTACAACTAGAGGTCGACCGATATGGGTTTTTCTCTGGCTGATGCCGATATTTACAAATCGCGGCGGCCGATATATGATGCCAATTTTTTTTTAGGCCGATTTTTTTTTTCCTTTTTTCCCTTCATCTCATAAAATCTAACAGTTAGACCCCTTACACACTGGGGCGTTTTTCAGGTGCTTTTGGACTAAAAAGAGCGCCTGTAAAGTTCCTGCAAAACGGCTCCCCTGCAGTCTCAGTGTGCTTTCACACTGAGGCGATGCCCTGGCAGGATGTTAAAAAAAAAAAGTCCTGCAAGCAGCATCTTTGGAGCGGTGTATACCGCTCCTCCACCACTCCTGCCCATTGAAATAAATGGGCACTGCTGCCGAAGCGCCTGCAAAGCGATTCGGCAGCAGCGATACAGAGGCGCATTTAACCCCTTAATCGGCCGCTAGCTGGATTATAAGCACCCCGCTAGAAGCCGAATAGCGCCGCTAAAATGACGGTAAAGCGCCGCTAAAATTATGAAGGCCAAGGAACACACCAGACAGGTCAGTAATAAAGTTGTGGAGAAGTTTAAAGCAGGGTTAGGTTATAAAAAAAATATCCCAAGCTTTGAACATCTCACGGAGCACTGTTCAATCCATCATCCGAAAATGGAAAAAGAGTATGGCACAACTGCAAACCTACCAAGACATGGCCGTCCACCTAAACTGACAGGCCGGGCAAGGAGAGCATTAATCAGAGAAGCAGCCAAGAGGCCCATGGTAACTCTGGAGGAGCTGCAGAGATCCACAGCTTAGGTGGGGGAATCTGTCCACAGGACAACTATTAGTTGTGCACTCCACAAATCTGGCCTTTATGGAAGAGTGGCAAGAAGAAAGCCATTGTTGAAAGAAAGCCATAAGAAGTTCAGTTTGCGAGAAGCCATGTGGGGGACACAGCAAACATGTGGAGGAAGGTGCTCTGGTCAGATAAGACCAAAATTGAACTTTTTAGCCTAACAGAAAAACGCTATGTGTGGCGGAAAACGAACACTCCACATCAGTAAATAAAATATATATATACCGCGCTACCTGGTAACAAAAAATTACAAAGCAGCAGCTCAAAATATGTGGGATATGCACAAAACCGTAAATAATATAAAACGTGAGCAGCGCTAAAAATCAGTGAACAAACATATAAAGTAATATATATGTAAACAAAAAAGCCCTGAAGGATTCAAAAAATAACATATGTGAAACACAGTGTGGGTCACAAAAAAAGGGGAGGTAAAACTAAGTCCAAATAATGAAAAATTGTAAGTAAATGGAAAATAAATCCAAATAGTGAAAAAACGTAAGTAAATGGATAATCAATCAAGATAGAAGGGAGAAAAGAGTCCAACCAAAGATGTACCGATAAAAATATTCAATCACAAAACACCAGCATGCGAGGGAATCCACCACCGTGTGTGTTAAACACTTACCAGATGGCAAGCTTTAGTAAGCTTGTACAGCAACCTGATGGTCAATACAGGAAACGTCACACCACGGTTTTCAATGAGGGACCAGGACCCAAACAAGGCAGCTCAATCCGACCTGACATTCAATAGGCAGGACCCAGAAATAAAATAAAACAACGGCTCTCCATAGTGTAAAATCGTTGAGACCAAGATTTAATGTAAATAAAGATTGCACTTACATGTGAACCAGAGATTAAAGCATATAAAAACACTGCAGCCGGCCGGCTAATGGACACCCATTCAGGACGAGGTACGGGATATACTGCGATGACGTCAGCGCGTCAACCATCCAACGTACGTTTCGTCTCACGAAGACATCATCAAGGGAATTATAACACTGCACATCACCCTGAACACATCATCCCCACCGTGAAACATGGTGGTGGAAGCGTCATGTTGTGGGGATGCTTTTCTTCGGCAGGGACAGGGTAGCTGGTCAGAGTTGATGGGAAGATGGATGGAGCCAAATACAGGGCATTCTTAGAAGAAAACCTGTTTGAGTCTGCAAAAGACTTGAGACTGGGGGGAGGTTCACCTTCCAGCAGGACAACATCGCTAAACATACAGCCAGAGCTACAATGGAATGGTTTAGATCAAAGCATATTCATGTGTTAGAATGGCCCAGTCAAAGTCCAGACCTAAATCCAATTGAGAATCTGTGCCAAGACTTGAAAATTGCTGTTCAGATGCTCTCCATCCAGTCTGACAGAGCTTTAGCTATTTTGCAAGAAGAATGGGCAAAACTGTCACTCTCTAGATGTGCAAAGCTGGTAGAGACATCCCCAAAAAGACTTGCAGCTGTAATTGCAGTGAAAGGTGGTTCTACACAGTACTGACTCAGGGGGGCTGAATACAAATGCACGCCACACTTTTCAGATATTTGTGAAAAATTTTAAAAACCATTTATCATTTTCCTTCTACTTCACAATTAGACCAACACAAAGTGGCACATATCAGATAAAATCCCAATAAAATACATTTACGTTTTTGGTTGCAACATGACAAAATGTGGAAAATTTCAAGGGGTATGAATACTTTTTCAAGGCACTGTACACCCACATTTAGGGTATAATACTTAGAAGGTAGGAGCCAAGAGCGCTGGTGGGGGACCCCAGAGGAGGAGATTCAGGGCCTCTGTGCAAAGCATTTTTCGGTCAAGTGCATCTTGGATTTTTTGTTTCGACACCAAAATTTCCATTCAGTGCACCTCGAAACACAGATGTGTTTAAGACAGAAAGATCAATTATATTAAACCAAGTTCCATATAATCAGTAAGTAGATGCCAAAGCGCTCCACACATGTAGTGGGGTTAAATATGTTTCCTGAATCTGCACTGTGAGGTCCCACTCCAGCCTGTGACTGAAAAGTCAGCAGCAGACTGATGAGGTCTTCACTCTGCCCTCTCCTCCTCCAAGAAAGCTTCCAGTGTTGCATAAACAGCACTGTTCAATTCAACAGAGCCTATAGAGGAGAAGGTTAGCCAAAGCCATTTTGGCTACGCTTCTCCTATGGATCACAGGAGTGCAGTTTGCTCTGCACTCTTGTGGCTAAGGCTAAAGTCGGCTGTCAGCTGACATCATAGACCCATGTCCAGGCTGGATAAAAATTGCAACCATATGGTCGGGATCCACCTAGATACCTGGACCGGCAGCTGGCTCAGCCTGTGAGCGAGCACTGAGTCAGCCGCTCCCTCCCTTCCACAGCCCAGCGCTACAGTGAGCACTAAACAGGCAGAGCAGAGAGCCAGTGACTGTCAGAGGCTATCTGCAGGCTGAAGACCAAGAGCTGAGCAATCAGCGGTGTTTGATCGCTCAGTTTTCGGTCTTAGAGGAGGCAGGGGACAGCTGCAGCAGCCATCTAAGTGAGTACTACGGTTTAATTTTTTTTTAAAGTCATATGTCTCCTTTAATGGTACACAATGTTGCCCATTTCTCCTCCAATCTGAATGTTACCAGTAATTACAGATGGCAAATATCAAATCACACAGGCAGCTGTATGTAAAAATATAGGTTACTGGATAGAATAGAGATCTCCTCAATAAAAAAAACAGGCTGTAAAAAAAAAAAAAAAAAAAAAAAAAGTTTTTAACCCTTCACGCTAATAAAAAAATATGCTTTTATTACTGAGTGTCCCTTTGGTAGATCCCCCTCACTTCCTAAATCAACGTCAGTGGGATAAAAAATAAAAAATCTTCCCTATATTTTGCCTGGAGTTTCACTTTAAAGCAGGAGTAATGAGTAAAGCACAGAAACCCAGACTACAAAAAAAAAAAAAAAAAGTGAAATATGTTTCCTTAATGTGGATTTCCTGCATTGCATTGTTGGCTAACTACTCAAATAGGTCTGATGATGCTGAACAGTAATGTGGATCCAACAGCAGTAACATATTTACCACAGCCCTAATTTATAAACCCCCACACACATCTCTATAAAATGGGAAAACAGTTTCTCTTAGCAAGAAAATGTGCAGTGAATGTAATAAACTTTACCACTTTCAATAAGCACTGACTGAACTTCATAACCTTTTTAACAACTAACAGTCTGCCGGGGCTTATGAACCACCCATAACAATCTAGCCCTGAGAAGCTTTTTTTTTTTTGTCTTGGCCACACGACAGACAACAAAATGTCAGCTAGCTGAGCTGCCACTAATCTCAGCATTCTTTTGGGACAGCTCTCAGGCTGAAGAATAACTTCAGATAATAGCCAACATTAAACAGGCAACTGCTAAGGATACCCGGGGAAACCCTACCAGTGTGAGGGAGACAGAAAGCCAACTTAATTTTCTGTATACTGTACATTGTAGAGCTGCAAGATTCTGGCCAAAATGAGCATCACAATTTTTTTGCTTAGAATAAAGATCACGATTCTCATGGCGTAAAATCTTAAACATTATACAAAAAAAAATTTGGGCTAACTTTACTGGTTAGTTTTTTTTTTTATTCATTAAAGTGTAATTTTTTCCAAAGAAATTGCCTTCAAAAGGCTGCTGCGCAAATTAATGCGACATAAAATATTGCAACAACCACCATTTCATTCTCTAGGGTCTCTACTTAAAAAAAATATATATATATAATGTATGATGTTTGGGGGTTCTAAGTAATTTTCTAAGAAAAATTTTTTTTTAACTTGAGACCAACAAATGACAGAAAAAGTTTTAGTGTTTAACCACTTAAAGTGGGGGTCCACCCAAAAAAACAAACATATCTAAAAAATTCTATAAAAAAAAAAAACAAAAAAACATTTGGATATTTTTTTTTTTTTTACTTACCTCTAAATGCCTGTTGCTAGGTGGTCCCTCGTAGTCTGCCCCTTCGTCTGCCTGGGCTGGTGACATCACTTCCCCCTGGCACAGGAAGGGCTCGGCTCTTCTCCCTCCCTCCTGTCAATCATCTGGGACCCATTGCAGGTCCCAGGTGATTGAGCGGCCAATCACGGCGCTCGGCGCCGCTCGCGCATGCGCAGTGGGTGCCAGGCTGTGAAGCCACAGCCCGGCGCCCACAGTTGAAATGCCGGCGCCGACGAGCGGAGGGGGGGGGACGAGCGGGGCTTCGATCCCCCGCACCGCTGGACCCAGGGACAGGTGAGTGTCCAATTAAAAGTCAGCAGCTGCAGTATTTGTAGCTGCTGACTTTTAATTTTTTTTTTTTTTTAATGGCCCCCCTGGGTGGAACTCCTCTTTAAGGACCAGCCTCGTTTTTGAATTTAGGTGTTTACATTTTTAAAACAGGTTTTTTTTTTGCTAAAAAATTACTTAGAACCCCCAAACTTTATATGTTGTTTTATTTTCTAACACCCTAGAGAATAAAATGGCGGTTATTGCAATACTTTTTTTCACACTGTATTTGCACAGCGGTGTTACAAGCACGCTTTTTTTAAAATAAAACAGTAAAGTTAGCCCAATTTTTTTTTATATTGTGAAAGATAATATTACGCCGAGTAAATTGATACCCAACATGTCACGCTTCAAAATTGCGCCCGCTCGTGGAATGGCATCAAACTTTTACCCTCAAAAATCTCCACAGGCGACGTTTAAAAAATTCTACAGGTTGCATGTTTTGCATTAGAGGAGGTCTAGGGCTAGAATTATTGCTCTCGCTCTAACGATTGCGGCGATACCTCACATGTGTGGTTTGACCACAGTTTTCATATGCGGGCGCTAATCACGTATGCGTTCGCTTCTGCGTGCGAGCTCGTCGGGACAGGGGGGTTTTAAAAAAAAAAAAAATGTATTTTTATTATTTATTTTACATGATTTTATTTATTTTTACACTGTTTAAAAAATGTAAACATCCCTTGTAATAGAAAAAAGCATGACAGGAACTCTTAAATATGAGATCTGGGGTCAAAAACACCTCAGACCTCATATTTACACTAAAATGCAATTAAGAAAAAAAAAAATAAAAAAAAGTAATTTAACCACTTGCCGACCGCCTTACGACGGCAGAATGGCACGGGCAGGCAGAATCACGTACCCCCCCCCCCCCCCCCCCGTGCCCGAGGCAGTCGGCATTTCTCCCCCGGCGATCGGTGAGGTGAAGGCCATCCATTCGTGGCCCCCCCCCTCGCGATCGCTCCTGGCCAATGGGATCATTCCTCTGCTGCTGTACAGTAAACAGCAGCAGAGGAAATGATGTCATCTCTCCTCGGTTCGGTATTTTCCGTTCCGGCGCCGAGGAGAGAAGACATCAATGTGAGTATAAAACACAACAACACACACCGTAGAACATGCCAGGCACACATTACACCCCCAATCACCCCCCTAATCACCCCCCCCCCCCCTCGTCACACTGACACCAAGCAGTTTTTTTTTTTTCTGATTACTGCATTTGTGTCAGTTTGTGACAGTTAGTGTGGTAGGGCAGTTAGTATTAGCCCCCTGTAGGTCTAGGGTACCCCCCTAACAAAGTTTTAACCTCTTGATCACCCCCTCGCCAGTGTCACTAAGCGATCATTTTTCTGATCGCTGTATTAGTGTAACTGGTGACGCTAGTTAGGGAGGTAAATATTTAGGTTCGCTGTCAGCATTTTATAGCATCAGGGACCCAAATATACTACTAAATATATATATATATATATATATATATATATATATATATATATATATATATATATATATATATATATATATATATATATATATATATATATATATATATATATATATATATATATATATATATATATATATATACTATTAAATGTTTTAACCCCTTGATTGCCCCCTAGTTAACCCTTTCACCAGTCATCACCGTATAACTGTTGCGGGTGACGCTGGTTAGTTCGTTTATTCGTTAGTGTCAGGGCACCCGCCGTTTATTACCAAATAAAGGTTTAGCCCCCTGATCGCCCGGCGGTGATATGCGTCGCCCCAGGCAGCGTCAGATTAGCGCCAGTACCGCCAACACCCATGCACGCAGCATACACCTCCCTTAGTGGTATAGTATCTGAACGGATCAATATCTGATCCGATCAGATCTATACTAGCGTCCCCAGCAGTTTAGGGTTCCCAAAAACGCAGTGTTAGCGGGATGAGCCCAGATACCTGCTAGCACCTGCGTTTTGCCCCTCCGCCCGGACCAGTACACCCAAGTGCAGTATCGATCACTGTCACTTACAAAACACTAAACGCATAACTGCAGCGTTCGCAGAGTCAGGCCTGATCCCTGCGATCGCTAACAGTTTTTTTTTTTTGTAGCGTTTTGGTGAAATGGCAAGCACCAGCCCCAAGCAGCGTCAGGTTAGCGCCAGTACCGATAACACCTACGCACGCACCGTACACCTCCCTTAGTGGTATAGTATCTGAACGGATCAATATCTGATCCGATCAGATCTATACTAGCGTCCCCAGGAGTTTAGGGTTCCCAAAAACGCAGTGTTAGCAGGATCAGCCCAGATACCTGCTAGCACCTGCGTTTTGCCCTTCCGCCCGGCCCAGCCCAGCCCACCCAAGTGCAGTATCGATCGATCACTGTCACTTATAAAACACTAAACGCACAACTGCAGCGTTCGCAGAGTCAGGCCTGATCCCTGCGATCGCTAACAGGTTTTTTTTTGGTATCTTTTGGTGAACTGGCAAGCACCAGCGGCCTAGTACACCCCGGTCATAGTCAAACCAGCACTGCAGTAACACTTGGTGACGTGGCGAGTCCCATAAGTGCAGTTCAAGCTGGTGAGGTGGCAAGCACAAGTAGTGTCCCGCTGCCACCAAGAAGATGACAAACAGGCCCGTCGTGCCCATAGTGCCCTTCCTGCTGCATTCGCCAATCCTAATTGGGAACCCACCGCTTCTGCAGCACCCGTACTTCCCCCATTCACATCCCCAACCAAATGCAGTCGGCTGCATGAGAGGCATTTTTATGTCCTCCCGAGTACCCCTACCCAACGAACCCCCCCCAAAAAAGATGTTGTGTCTGCAGCAAGCGCGGATATAGGCGTGTAGCCCGCTATTATTGTCCCTCCTGTCCTGACAATCCTGGCCTTTGCATTGGTGAATGTTTTGAACGCTACCATTCACTAGTTGAGTATTAGCGTAGGGTACAGCATTGCACAGACTAGGACACACTTTCACAGGGCCTCCCAAGATGCCATCGGATTTTGAGAGACCCGAACCTGGAACCGGTTATAGTTATAAAAGTTACAGTTACAAAAAAAAGTGTAAAAAAAAAAAAAAAAAAAAAAAAAAGAAAAAACACAAAAAAATATATACAATAAAAAAAAATAGTTGTCATTTCATTGTTCTCTCTCTCTCTCTATTGTTCTGCTCTTTTTTACTGTATTCTATTCTGCAATGTTTAATTGTTATTATGTTTTATCATGTTTGCTTTTCAGGTATGCAATTTTTTATACTTTACTGTTTACTGTGTTTTATTGTTAACCATTTTTTTGTCTTCAGGTACGCCATTCATGACTTTGAGTGGTTATACCAGAATGATGCCTGCAGGTTTAGGTATCATCTAGGTATCATTCTTTACAGCCAGCGGTCGGCTTTCATGTAAAAGCAATCCTAGCGGCTAATTAGCCTCTAGACTGCTTTTACAAGCAGTGGGAGGGAATGCCCCCACCGTCTTCCGTGTTTTTCTCTGGCTCTCCTGTCTCAACAAGGAACCTGAGAATGCAGCCGGTGATTCAGCCAGCTGACCATAGAGCTGATCAGAGACCAGAGTGGCTCCAAACATCTCTATGGCCTAAGAAACCGGAAGCTACGAGCATTTCATGACTTAGATTTCGCCGGATGTAAACAGCGCCATTGGGAAATTGGGAAAGCATTTTATCACACCGATCTTGGTGTGGTCAGGTGGTCAGATGCTTTGAGGGCAGAGGAGAGATCTAGGGTCTAATAGACCCCAATTTTTTTTTTTTTTAAAAAAAGAGTACCTGTCACTACCTATTGCGTCGGTCTGGCGTCATATGTAAACAGCAATTGCACCATGCATGTGAGGTATCACCGCGAAGGTCAGATAGAGGGCAGTAATTTTAGCAGTAGACCTCCTCTGTAAATCTAAAGTGGTAACCTGTAAAGGCTTTTAAAGGCTTTTAAAAATGTATTTTGTTGCCATTGCACGTTTGTGCGCAATTTTAAAGCATGTCATGTTTGGTATCCATGTACTCGGCCTAAGATCATCTTTATTTCATCAAACATTTGGGCAATATAGTGTGTTTTAGTGCATTAAAATTTAAAAAAAGTGTGTTTTTTCCCCAAAAAATGCGTTTGAAAAATCGCTGCGCAAATACTGTGTGAAAAAAAAATTAAACACACACCATTTTAATCTGTATGGCATTTGCTTTAAAAAAAATATATATGTTTGGGGGTTCAAAGTAATTTTCTTGCAAAAAAAAATAATTTTTTCATGTAAACAAAAAGTGTCAGAAAGGGCTTTGTCTTCAAGTGGTTAGAAGAGTGGGTGATGTGTGACATAAGCTTCTAAATGTTGTGCATAAAATGCCAGGACAGTTCAAACACCCCCCCCCCCAAATGACCCCATTTTGGAAAGTAGACACCCCAAGCTATTTGCTGAGAGGCATGTTGAGTCTATGGAATAATTTATATTGTGACACAATTTGCGGGAAAAAGACAAGGTATAAAAAAAAAAAAAAAAAAAAAAAAAAAAAAAGGTGGTGAGTATTTTGCAGACCTCACTTTTTGTCACAAAGTTTTAAAAATTGAAAAAAGAAAAAAATTTTTTTTTTTTTCCCTTGTCTTTCTTCACTTTCAAAAACAAATGAGAGCTGCAAAATACTCGCCATTCCTCTCAGCAAATAGCTTGGGGTGTCTACTTTCCAAAATGGGGTCATTTGGGGGGAGGTTTGTGCCACCTGGGCATTCCATGGCCTCCGAAACTGTGATAGGCAGTGAAGAGTGAAATCAAAAATGTACACCCTTAGAAATCCTAAAGGTGGTGATTGGTTTTCGGGGCCCCGTACGCGGCTATGCTCCCAAAAAGTCCCACACAGGTGGTATCCCCATACTCAGGAGAAGCAGCTAAATGTATTTTGGGGGGCAATTCCACATATGCCCATGGCTTGTGTGAGCAATATATCATTTAGTGACAACTTTGTGCAAAAAAAAAAAAAAAATTGTCACTTTCCCGCAACTTGTGTCAAAATATAAAATATTCCATGGACTCAACATGCCTCTCAGCAAATAGCTTGGGGTGTCTACTTTCCAAAATGGGGTCATTTGGGGGGGGTTTTGTGCCATCTGGGCATTTTTTGGCCTTCAAAACTGTAATAGGTAGTGAGGAGTGAAATCAAAAAATTTACGCCCTTAGAAATCCTGAAGAAAGCGATTGGTTTTCGGGGCCCCGTACGCGGCTAGGCTCCCAAAAAGTCTCACACATGTGGTATCCCCGTACTCAGGAGAAGCAGCTGAATGTATTTTGGGGTGCAATTCCACATATGCCCATGGCCTGTGTGAGCAATATAACATTTAGTGACAACTTTTTGTAAATTTTTATTTATTTTTTGTCATTCAATCACTTGGGACAAAAAAAAATTAATATTCAATGGGCTCAACATGCCTCTCAGCAAATTCCTTGGGGTGTCTACTTTCCAAAATGGGGTCATTTGGGGGGTTTTTGTACTGCCCTGCCATTTTAGCACCATAAGAAATGAGATAGGCAGTCATAAACTAAAAGCTGTGTAAATTCCAGAAAATGTACCCTAGTTTGTAGACGCTATAACTTTTGCGCAAACCAATAAATATACACTTATTGACATTTTTTTACCAAAGATATATGGCCGAATACATTTTGGCCTAAATGTATGAATAAATGGAGTTTATTGGATTTTTTTTATAACAAAAAGTAGAAAATATAATTTTTCAAAATTTTCGGTCTTTTTCTGTTTATAGCTCAAAAAATAAAAACCGCAGAGGTGATCAAATACCATTATAAGAAAGCTCTATTTGTGGGAAAAAAAGGACGCAAATTTCGTTTGGGTACAGCATTGCATGACCGCGCAATTAGCAGTTAAAGCGACGCAGTGCCAAATTGTAAAAAGTGCTCTGGTCAGGAAGGGGGTAAATCTTTCCGGGGCTGAAGTGGTTAAAAAAGACATTTTAAAAAAATGTGAAAAATGTGCCTTTAAGACGTATGGGCGGAAGTGACGTTTTGACGTTGCTTCCGCACTGCAGTGTCATGGAGACGATCTTAGCCTCACTCGTCTCCAGGCACAGCAAGGAGACAGACACGATCGCCTTCGCCGCTACCGACGGCTCTGGTAAGCGGCGGGAGGGGGGGGCCCTCTCCCGCCACCGATAAAAGTGATCTCGCGGCGAATCTGCCGCAGAGACCACTATTATCTGAAATCCGACCGCAGCACGAAAAGGGGGATACCAGGGTTATGGCAGCTAGCTGCTGCCATAACAACGATACCTGCCGCCAAAGTTAGGACGTACATCGGCGTGCGGCGGTCAGCAAGTGGTTAAACTTTCCTCTAAAGGTCAAATCCTTACAATGTTTATACTTAGTTCAACTGCTAAAGAATGTTGTGATACTTGACTGCCGTTTTTTTTTTTTCCTTCCTCTTGACTGCTGTCAGCTTCAGTAGAGCAGAGAGAATTCTCTGCATAGAAAGAATCTGGAAATACTTTGTCAAGATCACAAGGGGGGGGGGGGATTTGCGATAACGATTAACGATCATGCAGCTCTAAGACATTGTTTAATTTACTTGCAGACAGACTACTACTGGCTTTACAGGAATTCTATATGGGGACTGCCGCCTCTTGTCAGAGAGAGAGACTTCATTTTTCCCATGCTTAGATTGAAGGACACCTTATTTTCACAAAGGAACCTTTAAAATAATTTTCAGGTCTCAGGGAGCCCCTGTTAAAGCCAATTCATCAGGGGTCAGTGGAAAAAAAGGCCCCCTGAATTGGTGGCCAGTGGGAAGAATGTCTCCTCAAAGATAACAAAATAGACCATAAGTGTCAGGCAGCCGGCTGTCAGGTGTCATTGGCCCTGGAGCTATGGAGACACCACAAATGGAATGTCAATCAGACACAGATAAGGAACCCCTATCAGCCTCTGGAGGAACCCTGGCTGAAAATGGCTGCAATAGATGATACAGGCAACGATAAGTGATTTAGCTAGCTTAGAGCGGAACTTCCATCCTCCTAGTATGGTGGCCCAGCTCCCTCCTCCTCAGGCCCCATCATAATGGCGCATGTGTAGAAGTGCCCCATGGGCTCTGCCTGGTCCTGGCACAGCCTATTGGCATGTCTCCCCACATGCAGGTGGTTTACAGTAAATGAGCAGAGGCAGAGAAGTCTTCAGATTTCCCTTATCACAGTCTTTTTGCATGAAAAGCCACACATGTGCAGATGCCCGAGTGACCGAGCACATGTGCTGTAGGGCTTTCTCGGCACCTGAGCAATGCGGCACACCTGCGCATGTGCAGGGGGCAGGGAGATATTCTTACCTAGACAAAGCTTTGCAGCACAAATAAAGCAGTTAAAAATATTCTATTTCTAAGAGAGGGAGTGAGAGGAGGCCAACTCTCTATGCTCTACAGCAGTCTCAACCTTTTTTTCAGTCAAGACACCCTCCAAAATTATGGACAGTCTTGAGGCACCCCATTCTAAAATGTAAAAACTATTCAAATTATTGTACATAATGTAGCAACGTCCACACACACGTAGGACACCCAGCATTAGGAGGTGCAAACTAGTACTGACTAGTGTTCCAATGTTTCTCTTCTTCTGCAGTTTTTACATCACTCAGCTAATGTGACCCCAAAGGAGAGGGGCAGGGGAGGGTCAAACAAGGATGCTATGCAGGCGACTGACATCCTCCTTAGCTACTGATGATGTCATTGGTAGTTAGTAGAAATGGGCTTGGGCATGTTTGGGATGTCACCGGCCGATCCCGCCAGGAAGCAGACACTGCACATTCCTGGCGGGATCCGGAACGAGCCTGAGCCCAATTCCTAGTTGTTAGATGGTTGGCAGCTAGAAGGTTGTAATGGTGCACAATGAAAACCTGTGGCTTTGTGTAACTAAAAGGCAGGCTTGATTAACCCATGGCCTCATTACAACTTTTGGGCATTTTTTAGTCATTTTATCAAGGCACCCCTGAAGAAACCTCAAGGCACCCTGGTTGTTAACCACCTCCCACATATGTGCAGTGCCCGGGTGGGCGCTTCCTCCTGAGTGAACATTCAGGAACGTCCCTCAGAAGGAGGGGGGGTCGTGCCCGCTCAGCGGCGAGATCCCGATATGCTCGTGTCACCAGGACACGGCGCATCTCTGATCGGCAGGAGGACTCTGTGATTGGCCCTCCTGATCACATGACGGCTGTGTCCAATCACAGCCGTCATGTGATGTAAATAGAGACCTGGTTGCTAGGCTATCAGCTCTCCTCACACGGAAGTTGTCAGCCAGCCTGTGATCAGTGAGTATGAGCTGTTTTTACAGCTTTTTACACACCGATCACCGGCCCAGTGTTCCCATACAATGTAAACACACAATGTGCCCAAATAAGGGCCGCCAAAACACTGTCCCCACACAGTAGAAACACCTGTCCCCCACATATGTAACAGTAAAATCATATGTCCCAATGATCATCTGCCCACATATGTCCGTGATCTGCGCATATCTGTACATGATCATCTGCGCACATCTGTACATAATCATCTGCGCACATCTGTACATAATCATCTGCGCACATCTGTCCGTGATCACACAAACCAATTATACACTTAACTGAATTTTTTTTTACCAAAGACATGTAGCAGACTACATTATGGCTTAAACTTATGACAAAATTTGGTTTTATTGAATTTCTTTTAACCTACCTGGTGGTATGATTATTTCAGATTTTTGATGCGCAAAGCGGTACATTGTTTTGCATGGAAATTTGGCGTTTCATATTGTAGGGCTAGAATTCTTAGGAATAACACACTTAAATCTGTCCAAACAGGAGTCTAGTAGACATCCCGGGTATGATGAAGTTTGAAACACGAAATCATAAATTATAATATAATAAATAACTATAAATAATTATAACAAATAATAATAAATATTATTCAATAATGTAATCCAATCAAAAACACTGAAATTTGCTAAGTTGCAGAATTGTTGCTGTCTTTCAGTGTTTGATGACGGATTTCCCCAAGAATCACTATCACTCAATTCTGCAAGTGCTTCTAATTTATTATCACTGTTTTCTAGCTGGTCTAAAACCGCTTTTGATGTAAAGGGACGCTTTTGGTTGCTATGGACAATCTCCAGTTTCCAGGCTGAAAGAACAGTATTTATAATAAAAAAACTACATGCAGGGCACTGGACAAACCACTAGGGACAAAAGGGATGTGAAATAATTTGATACAGTAATGTAATCTGTAAGATTACAGTGTACTGTATGTATTGTGCATTTTTAACTTTTTGAATTTGGCGCCGCGCTCCGTCCCCGTGCGTTGCAACGCTTGCAGGGAACGGAGCTCGGCACTGATGAATCGGGCGCAGACACGACTCGCACACACAGCAAGAAGACATCGCAGGATCCTGGGGACAAGGCAAGTAACTTTGCCTGGATCCTGCAATGCCTGGATCCTGCAATGCGATCTCGTGTGGCTCGGGATTACCGCTTTTGATACTGAAAATTCACCCTGAGCCACACTCGGGAATACCGCTAAGGAGGTTAAAACAAAGTAGAACATTTTTTTCAAAATTTCCGCTCTTTTTTTCGCTTATATCTCAAAAAATAAAAAAACTGATTTGTGAATAAATACCACCAAAAGAAAGCTCTATTTGTGTGAACAAAATGATAAAAATTTCATTTGGGTACAGTGTTGCATGACCACACAATTCTTATTGAAAGTGCAAGAGTGCTGAAAGCTGAAAATTGGCCTGGGAAGTAAAGGGGCGAAAGTACCCAGTACTGAAGTGGTTAAAGACTGCTTTACAGGATGAAGGTCCACTTTAAAGGCCAGCTCCACAAAAATGAGAAATCCTCCCCGGCAGTGGGGGCACCTAGCACTGCAAGGCCTAATTGCTCATATAGTCTAGAGACAAAGGAGAAAATACTTGCCCTTACTCCCCACTCCAGTAGGCTCCCTCCGGTGCTGTGACCCGGTCCCTTGCAGCTGCTCAGTAAGCTGCAACCGCCTTCGGTCACACTCCAGCCTTCTAAACGTATAATAAAAGGTTTAACCACTTCCCGACCAGCGCACAGCGATATATGTTAGCAGAATGGCACTGGTGGGCAAAAGGGCATACAGGCACATCCCCTTTAGGAAGCGGCACTGCGAGCACGCGCCTCATTCTCTGTGACCGCGGGTCCCGCGGACTCGATGTCCGCCGGGTGCCCGCGATCGTGTCACGGAAAGGTAGAACGGGGAGATGCTTTTGTAAGCAAAGCATTTCCCCGTTCTGCCTAGTGACAGGACAGAGATCACTGCTCTCTGTAATCGACAGCAGTGATCACTGCCATGTGTGTTGTAGCCCTTCCCCCCCACAGTTAGAATCACATCGCAGACCACCATCATTACTAATAAAAAAAATGAATAATAAAAATGCTATAAAACTATCCCCTATTTTGTAGATGCTATAACTTTTGCGCAAACCAATCAATATACGCTTATTGTGATTTTTTTTACCAAAAATATGTAGAATACATACCGGCCTAAACTGAGGAAAATCATTTTTTTTTTTTTTAAATATATTTTTGGGGGATATTTATTATAGCAAAAAGTAAAAAATAATGGGTTTTTTTTTCAAAATTGTCGCTCTTTTTTTGTTTATAGCGCAAAAAATAAAAACCGCAGAGGTGATCAAGTACCACCAAAAGAAAGCTCTATTTGTGGGGAAAAAAAAAGGACGTCAATTTTGTTTGGGTACAACGCACGACCGCGCAATTGTCAGTTAAAGCGATGTAGTGCCGAATCGCAAAAAGTGCTCTGGTCAGGAAGGGGGTAAGTGGTTAATGTTCCTGTATTGTATGTGATGTCCCTGAGGCTCCTCTCACAGACCAGAGCGTTAGGTGGAGGAGGAGAGCTATGGGGCCAGCAGATGCGAGGTGTAAAGTAGGTAAAGCTGCTTGTACACCAACCACTGGGCATACCAAACATTCAACCCTTGCACTGTGTGGGGCCCCTCTGCAAGGGTGATTTTTTCATTTTCATGGAGTTCGGCTTTAAAGTTTCTGTGAAGGCAAAATTTAAAAAGGCGTCACAGGAGAGGACATAAATATTGGAGCTGTGATGGGTCCAGGCAATGCATAAACAACATATGCCGCGTACACACGAGCGGACTTTCCGGCAAACTTTTCCGGCGTACCGGAGTCCGTCGGACAATTCGATCGTGTGTGGGCTCCAGCGGACTTTTTTTTCTCTAAAGTTTGCCGGACTTAGATTTGAAACATGTTTCAAATCTATCCGACGGACCCGAGTCCGGTGGAAAAGTCCGCTCGTCTGTATGCTAGTTCGACAGACAAAAAGCCACGCTAGGGCAGCTATTGGCTACTGGCTATGAACTTCCTTGTTTTAGTCCGGTCGTACGTCATCACGTACGAATCTGTCGGACTTTGGTTGATTGTGTGTAGGCAAGTCCGTCGAAAAGTCCGCCGGGCAAAGTATGCCACAAAGTCCGCTCGTGTGTACGCAGCATTAAAGACACGGAGATGTCTCACTGCCTGTCAGGCAGGCCATAGATGTGATTTTTTTTTTCCTGCAACCGAAAATCGCTCGAGTTCCCCATCAAAACATTCAGTGTTGATGGGAGAATCCCCCCTCCCCCCGTGGAGATATTGTTACTCTGAGATATTCTAGCCGCTGGCAATAATTACATCCTACAAATCAGACATGCTGCTTGTACCCAAGTTAAATTGATGGATCAACTTGAAAAATCAGGGGTGAAAATCAGCCTGCCCATCTTTCATACACATGGGCATCAAAAGGAGATTTAGGAAAATGTTTTTCAGCTCCCTGTAATCTCCTTCTGGGTTCCAGACTGGTCTGTTATCTGAGCATTACATGCACCTTTACTCTCGGTTTACATAATATGCACTTTTAAGGGGCCGCGTTTGCTTGGGCACGACAGCCCATTCATTTGAATAGGCTGCCATGCCTGCGTTTCCTGCAGAAAAAGATACATGCACCTTTTTCAATACGCAGCCTGCAGGGAAACCGCATGGTCATTTTGACCGTGCGATTTCCCTGCTGTTCCTGCACCCACAAAATCCGCTGCATTTTTTAAATGCTTAGGGTGGCATTCAGAATGAATGGCAGCCCTGCGCATTCGCTCACAGCAGCGCGTTTTCACTGCGGGTGCAGGAATCGCTGCAATTCTCGCATCTGCAGCCATCCGCATACATGTGAACCGAGTCTTACATGAACTATTTATTTTAAGCCTTAATGCCATATTTACCCAGCTATATGCTCTAGGTGGTCCAGATGCAAAAGCATTTTGATAGAATGTGAAATGTTCCCAAAATTTTGATTAAAGACATCTTCTGAGCGATAGGCAGTCTAACAGCAGCTTTATGAATAAATGTAACCCATGGCATGAAGATACACGCGAAGACTTGGTCCACATGTTTATGATAAAGGGGTGCACAGAAAGATGTTAAAATCAGGATCCAATGAAATACAATCTAGCATACAACATATATCATTCAAATGTATGTAAACTCTATGCATAGTTTTTTACTGTCTCCCTTTTGGTCCATTAAATATATCATTCCGGTACATCTGTTTAATGAAGGGAAAAAAAATACTGGTTGATGGGAAAA
Source organism: Lithobates septentrionalis (assembly GCA_037952835.1). Lineage (NCBI taxonomy): Eukaryota > Metazoa > Chordata > Amphibia > Anura > Ranidae > Lithobates > Lithobates septentrionalis. The sequence continues at coordinate 5,201,414 of JBBDGP010000672.1, forward strand.
GAAAAATACCTGACTTGACAGCTTATAACTTAGGTGGAAAGGAATTTCTGCGTCCAGCAGAATATAAAAGGTTTCACAAACTTAGACACCAGCTTTTTATATGCTGATTAGTGTGTGTGAATGCGCTACTCCCATATTACCACCACTTACATTGTTCTTTTTCTATTATTCCAAACAATCACTTATAAGTAATATCATGTGCAATAAATTAAAACTTTAAATCAGACAAAAATATAAACATATATTATCCAATACATGAAAAAGTCCTTCAAAAGTGCTGCAAAATCCTTTAACAATTGTTGTGACTGACGTGCTCCTATGTTCCTTCAGTAATCATATGTGACTTAGTGAGACACCTCCACCATTCAGATTGGCCACTCACCAGATGCTTATTTAAAGATGCGCCTTTGGTTCATTCAAGGGATAACCACTCCACCTAAGTAACACTCCTCACCGGCTAAACTTGGACTCTAGTATTCCTCATATAAAAGCATAGGGACAAAAAACGATCATAGCGCAATATGTTTAAACTATTTATTTTAAAATCCAAAGAAAAAGTATACACTCACATTTAAAAGTGCCCTCGAGCCGGCACGAAGCTTATCCAGCAGTTATGGATGGGTGTTGGGCTGTTTGCATGGTCCGCCTGGTAGTACTGTGCGGCCTCCACGCTTGGCTTGCGCTTCAAGCCTCGTTCCCGTTCACGTCCGGTCACCTGATGCAAAAAAAATCCCAGCAGCCTCTACGCGTTTCGCATCATAGAATGCGTCATCAGGAAGCTGCCGTATGATTGGTGCATGTTCTATTTATATTGCGTATGGCCGGAAGTGGATGTTCCGCCATCTTAACTAAGGTTATATTCCCCTTTTACATTTCTTCTATGACTTCCTTCCTAGTGTCGCCATTTTAACTAAGGGCTTTGCCCACTTTGTATATCCTAGATATACATAACCATTTCCCCTTGTTGTCATTACTTGGATTAAATATTTGGATGTATTTATATTCTAAATTGTGACCCATCTATATCTGCTGGAGTGGCTTTTACAATTCCTTAAACATATCAAACATATAAAACATTGTATACATTATTTACCCATTCCGCCATAAATGCTGATCCATAGGCAATATGGAACAGCAAAAAACATGACCTCCAATGTACCTTTTTATTTCTTAAAAAAATGTTCTTAAAATATATATATAACCCCTATTTTCCTTTATTACATCCCGTTCACAATAATTGTATCCGTACGGAAAAAATAAAAATAAAATAATAAAATAAAATGAAAAAAAATAAGAAAAAAATGAAAAAAAAATATAAAAATATATAAGAAAATGTGAAAAAAATGAAAAAAATATAAAAAATTATATATAGAAAAATATATGAAAAAATATATGGAAAAAAAAATTTGTGGAAAAAAATATGATAAAATAAACTAAAAAAAAACTAAAAAAGAAAAAAGAAAAAAAATAAAGAAAAAATAAAAATAAGAAAAATAAAAAATAAAAATAAAAAATAGAAAATAAAGAAAAAAAATAGAAAAAAAAGAACAACAACTGGAAGCATTCATTATACATATCGGCTGCAATAAATATGATATTAAATTTACAGCCACAGTACACCAACAAAAGATAAATTTTTTGGATCTAGAAATCTATAAAAATAAAAATAAACTTGGGACTAGGACACATTTCAAAGCCTCATGTAAAAGCCTCTCCAGCAGATATAGATGGGTCACAATTTAGAATATAAATACATCCAAATATTTAATCCAAGTAATGACAACAAGGGGAAATGGTTATGTATATCTAGGATATACAAAGTGGGCAAAGCCCTTAGTTAAAATGGCGACACTAGGAAGGAAGTCATAGAAGAAATGTAAAAGGGGAATATAACCTTAGTTAAGATGGCGGAACATCCACTTCCGGCCATACGCAATATAAATAGAACATGCACCAATCATACGGCAGCTTCCTGATGACGCATTCTATGATGCGAAACGCGTAGAGGCTGCTGGGAGTTTTTTGCATCAGGTGACCGGACGTGAACGGGAACGAGGCTTGAAGCGCAAGCCATGCGTGGAGGCCGCACAGTACTACCAGGCGGACCATGCAAACAGCCCAACACCCGTCCATAACTGCTGGATAAGCTTCGTACCGGCTCGAGGGCACTTTTAAATGTGAGAGTATACTCTTTCTTTGGATTTTAAAATAAATAGTTTAAACATATTGCGCTATGATCGTTTTTTGTCCCTATGCTTTTATATGAGGAATACTAGAGTCCAAGTTTAGCCGGTGAGGAGTGTTACTTGGGTGGAGTGGTTATCCCTTGAATGAACCAAAGGCGCATCTTTAAATAAGCATCTGGTGAGTGGCCAGTCTGAATGGTGGAGGTGTCTCACTAAGTCACATATGATTACTGAAGGAACATAGGAGCACGTCAGTCACAACAATTGTTAAAGGATTTTGCAGCACTTTTGAAGGACTTTTTCATGTATTGGATAATATATGTTTATATTTTTGTCTGATTTAAAGTTTTAATTTATTGCACATGATATTACTTATAAGTGATTGTTTGGAATAATAGAAAAAGAACATTGTAAGTGGTGGTAATATGGGAGTAGCGCATTCACACACACTAATCAGCATTTCTAGCCCATCTCAATGAAGGTTTTTTTTGAATGCAGCAACCCTGACACATACTTTTGTAAGAGCCTTGGAGGAAGTAGTGGTTTTGCGCCGGTGACACACACATTAATAGCAGCTTTTTATAGCTATCATTGGGGCTCATTTACACTGATCTGCAGCCCAAACCACTGCTGCCCACACAGTGTTTTGCAGCAGGTGGCAGTGTGATGTGTGCTATCGCATCACACCACTCCCCCTTTTTTTTTTAAACAAGCTTTATTTGAAGTGTAATGACACTTTATTTATGCCACTGCATAGAAGCGCGGTGCACTGCAGTTCTGTACAGTGACATGCAGAACTAAACAGTTGTGCTAACAACTACTGTGTGTAACTGTAGTTACCTGTATTCTCCATGCAGGAAAACACAGGTAACTGCTCCTAGTGTGAATGGACCCTTAGGTTGTCTGCATCCTGAGGTCTGCAACCATATAATAATCAGCTGTCGGTCAGAAATTCGTATACATGTTGTAGTTAGAAATGCTTTGCTTTTCTAGCATGGTGTGATCCTGAGGATATCCAGATATTGTGGGAAAGAAAAGCGATAGCTAAACGTAAAAGTCATGCAAGTCCTCTGAGACTGCATTGCATTTGATAATCTTTACACGAAGCAACATCAACGTACAAATGCAAAAATAGGCTACTGCTACACCACAATGCATAGCACCAAAAATAAACTAGCAAGGGGTTCCTGTATGACGAGGTTATCAGGAAATTCATTGCCAGCCTTGCAGGGGTCTGGTCCTTGCGGAAATAAGGACGGTTGTGATAAAGGCCAGCAGCAGTTTTCAAAATATTATACTATCCGGTCTTTGTAATAAAGCCGCACACAGGGCAATAACCCACAGTAACAAGTTTGTTTACTGCAGCCTGGTTGGCTGGGATGTTTTCCAGGTGGCTGGTATGGATTACTGCACTTTGCACATAGCTAATAAAGTTGAATGTGATTTTCCCTTTTCAGACAAAACAAAGAAAGCTGCATTCTGATTGGATTCACTGTGTTACTTCAATTTACATATTGTGCTTCCGCTTATCAAACACATAAATATTTACCTAACAATATTAATATTGTTCTACAACTGCTACATTCCCTGCATATAAGTGGGGAGGTAACAAATTACCAAATCATTCAACAAAAGAGCAAAAAAAAAAAGTTACTCTTCTTTGTAGCTATAACAAACTGTGTATTTAATTATTTTTCCTAAGGGCCCTTTCACACGGGGGCGGTTTGCAGGCGCTATTGCGCTAATAGCGCCTGCAAACTGACCCGAAACAGCCACTCCTGTCTCTCCAATGTGAAAGCCCCGAGGGGTTCACACTAGAGCGGTGCGCTAGCAGGACGGGAAAAAAAGTCCTGCTAGTAGCATCTTTGGAGCGGTGAAGGAGCAGAGTGTATACCGCTCCTTCACCGCTCCTGCCCATTGAAATTAATGGGACAGCGCGGCTATACCGCCGGCAAAGCGCCTCTACAGAGGCACTTTGCGGTGGCTTTTAACCCTTTCTCGGCCGCTAGCGGGGCGGTTTTACCCTCGACGGTGAAGCTCCGCTTACAATAGCGGCGTTTTACCGCCGACGCCGCCCCCGCCCCAGTGTGAAAGGGCCCTAAACAGCAACTTTACAAAAGAAACAAAGTATACAAGCGGTCCCCTAGTTACAAACGACTCCTACTTACAAATGGAGGGAGACAACAGGAAATAAAATAAAAAGGAAAATTCACTCCTGTAAGGCTTCATGTACACGGGACGTTTCTCAACCTCTCCTGAACGCTGGAACATCACAGCTAGTAATCCAGGTTTAAAAAGGTGTTTAGCAGCATTTACAAGAAAAGCGGCCTGTGTGTTCAGAAGATAACCTCAGGAGACCCTCCCAAATTATTAGAAAGCACTAAAAACAAGTATTTATTAACTATTTCAGCCATTCTGTGAAAGAACAGTGTGGGTAGCAGCTGAGAAGGCAGTGTGCTTGTAGCTAGCTGTTATTTTTTGCTTGGTTTGTTAATATGGATCCCATAATGAGCATGTAAACCACCTTTAATGATGAGCATGTGTGAGGAAATGCTCCTGATGTTGCTTTTGCTGAGGCTTCAAAGACAACTGCGTGAGAGGACCAGAGTTTGTCACTACTGGACACATCCATTGATGGCTCAACGCATGTCCACAGGATACTTTCTAATATCTATGTTCAGCTGCGTAATTACTCAGAGAATTTTTTTTAAATTTTACACGCATGTCAATTGCCACCTTTGACGTTCTCTTGGAAAAGGTTAGACCCCGTCTAGTTCGCATGGACACCAACATGAGGAAAATCGTGCCACCAGAGGAACGTCTGTTGGTGACTCTCAACTTCAGCCTCAAGTAATTCAAGTCGTGTATTGTACAGCATAACTGGCTGATGAGGGGAATATCACATGATATATCAAGCTTGCAGGCAGTGGTAATTGAGTTTTTAGTATTTTCCAGGCTCAAAAGTAATAAATAAAATGTTTCTAGACGAAAACGCGCCTAAACGCGGGTAGCCGTGTTTAGCTCTTGAAATGCTTCTAAACACCGCTTCAGAAAGCATTTTTTTGGGTTCCAGAAAAAAGCCTCTAAACGTAACTGCCTAGAAACAACTATAAAACGACTCTGTGTACATGTACTGATAAGATAACAGAGGAGAGTTCGGGAGCAGTTGAAAAAAATGCCCAACTGCTCCTAAACATTTACCAGCAGCAGTGTACATGAGGCCTAAGAGTTATTATGGGAAAAAAGGTACCTCCACTGAAGCTTTATCACCAAGGCATATTTCCACAACAACCCAAAATGTTCAAAATCCAATTGTCATTGGGACAGAAAGTGAGGTGAAATCTTCTGAACAGGGCACAGACAGCCGAACAAAGTTACAGGGGTGTTAACCCTTCCCTATGCTATCCAAAAAGCTTAAAAATATTTTTTTTGGCTGGAACGACACTTAAAAATGTACCCGTTCTGGCTTACAAACAGATTCAACTTAAGAACAAACCTACAGACTCAATCTTGTTTGTAACCCGGGGACTGCCTGTGCATATGATAAACTTAAAAAAAACAAAACACAAACATCAGCAGTTACAAATACTGTAGCTGTGGATTTTAAAAAATTAGGTACATAAAAGTGGAACTTCAGTACACCTAGTAGGGTGGCCCTGCCCCCTGCTCAGGCATCACCAGAATGGTGCATGATGCGTATATGCGCCACACGGGCTCTACCCGGCCCTGGCAAAACCCATCTGCACCTCTCCGCACATGGAGGTGGTTTACAGCACATGAGCAAAGACAGAGAAGTCTTCAGACTTCCCTTGTCACAGTCTTTGCACATAAAACCTCACACATGCGCAGATGACTGATGGACTTGCCACATGCGCAGATGTGCCGCAGGGCTTTCTCGGTACCCGAGCCCTGCAGTACACCTACACACCTGCAGGAGGCAGGGAGAAATAATCACCTAGGCAAGAATTAATGCTTTGCAGCAAAAATAAAGCAGTTTAAAAAAAATGTTTAAATTTCTAAGTGCTGGAGGGAGATTAATACCCAGATAGCAAGGATCACTTACTACAAATGTGTGGCAGTGTTGAATTGTAAGGGCTTGTTCACACTTGGGAGAAAATGGTGAAAGAAACTGCGCTAAAAACCAAGTGCAAAAATAAAATACAGTGAAAAGCAGCAATCCTCACAAAAACATCAATTGTAGAAAAGCATAAAGAAAATAAGAGGTTGCGCTAATGCTAGTGGAACACAATGAATAATTGGCAGTGAAGAAAAAAATTCATATGAAAATTGTAAATCAATGTGCAGAACTTTTAGCAGTGAAGAAAAAGTCCATAAATTAAGAACCTCAATTGAGTGTTATAAACAGTCCAAAAAATAAACCATCAATGAAGTGTTGTAAAACGTCCAAATCACCAACAGAAAATAAAAATAAAAATAGACATAAAAAAATCCAAGTGGTAAGCAATGAAGATCAGTGACAACGAGGAAGGGTCCACCACCAGGTATTGAAGGGGTTACTCCTTACCAGAAGGCCATGACCCCCCGCTACAGAGGATCACAGCACGCAGAGATCTTTTAAAGCCAGAATGGAAATTAGCAGCGGTGTCCACCAGGGGTCATCACGTCACACTTGACTAAATTTCTGACGCTCAACAAACGCTGCCATAGAGTTTTTTGGGAGCTGTATCGTGCGTCAGGGAGCTTTAGAATGATGCGTTTTACAAGCGATAAAAACGCTCCCTAAACGCCTATACACGGTTTCATAGCGTTTGATGAACGTTAAAACCGCTCCAGAATGGAAAGTGACAGAAATAAACTAATTTTAAACGCGTCGCAACCACCAAAACCGTGCCGAAAACACCTGCCAGTGCGTTTGCAGAGCGTTACCATAGACTTGAATGTGAGGCGTTGAAAGGCCTCAAACGCCTCCCGACTCAACATGAGGCTTCAATTTTGAAGCAGTGTGAAGCTAACGCTTAGTGTGAACAGCACAATGTGCAGTCTATTATATCTTATGCATAGGCATTTGAGGGGCTTTTTTAACACCTGCCAAATGCCTGCTCTTAATGCCAGTGTAAACTCAGCCTAAAGCCTCGTACACACGATCGGATTTTCTGCAGACAAAGCATCAGACTTTTGTCTGAAGGGCGTGTGCCGTGAACTTGTCCTGCATACAAAAACGGCACACAATTGTCGGCCAACAAACACGAACGTAGTGACATACTACGTGGAATTTCAGCTCGAGTGCCACCCTTTGGGCACCTTTTGCTAATGTCGTGTTTGGTGAGCATTGATTCCGAGCATGCGTGTTTGTACTTTGGACTTTTGTGTGGCGGATTTGTGTACACACGATAGGAAAATCTGACAACAGACAGCAGAAAGTTGGCCAACAATTGTCTGATGGAGCGTACTAATGGTCGGATTTTAGGCAGTCTGTCATCACACAATTCCCGGACGAAAATCCGATCGTGTGTACGAGGCTTAAGTCTGTTAACTTGCTGCACATTTTCACTGGCATGTTGAACACTTGCAGAGCACTTGAAGCACAAGTTTTAGTTGACACTTTTCCAATTTGTAGCACATTTATGTGGCAAGTCTCTAGCAAGAGCAAAGTTGCAGTGGTGAGTCTACAGGAAGAGTGCTGCAAGTCTACAGTATGAAAAATCAGCCACAGTGACCCCTGTGGTGGGATCACTATTGCACATAACTAAACCAGAACTTGCAGCAGACTTGCAGAATGTTTGCAAAAAAAGTTGATCTGGAGTCATGCAATGTGGACTTGCTGCAATTGTGTAACAGAATTGAGAGGCCTGGCAAGTCTAGCAATAGCTTATCAAGTTATTTTAAAAATTGCAGCACAATTACTTGCTATCTGGGTAATGCTTTACAGGATAAAGGTCTGCTTTAAGGCTAGGATCACACTGGTGCGATGCAGACATCGCATGTGAAATGCACCGCATTCCTGTTCAAATCACATGCAATGTCTGTGCGGTGCGAATTCAGCCAGTTTGTATGGTTGAAACCGCATTGCACCAAAATGGTGCAGGACCCTCCCCCCCCCCCCCCCTCCGCACCTGAATCGCATCGCATCGGTGTTCACACCCATGTGATGCAATTCTGGCAATCGCACTGTGTTTTGGGGTATTGTTAAAATAACATTGACACTGCCGCAGACCGCATGGACGATTGCAATGCGATGCGGGAAACACACAGGATTCGCTGCGCTTCCCGCATCGCATCAGTGTGAACCTAGCCTAAAAGTGTCTGGAGTCCAGCTCTGTCCTCCCTCAGCCAGTTCTTCTTACGGCTGTGGTTCCCTGCTACTGTCATCTTGAATATGGGAGCTGACTGTGACTTCCTGAGGAATCACAGCCGATCTCCTACAGGGCAAGTGCATAATTATGCGTTGCTGTGGGACTGGACCTGCAACCTCTTGGGATGAAGCTGCAAAAAAAGTCTAAAGTGTGGAGGGGGAGGAATAGCGGCACTTTCATTTTTGAGTAAAGGTCTGCTTTACCTAAAAACAGCAAAAAGGGGGCGCACCGACCTAGCGCATTACCATAATAAAATGTATTGAAGGGTAAAAAAAAATGCAAGTATTATACTCACAAATACATGACACAAGTAAGCATGTCATAAAAAGCAAATGTGATCGCCTCCAAGTCCAGTGCAATCAACTGATGATATGGGAAGACCAGACAGCGTCCATAATGGCTAATGTGTTTTGAGGGAGAACCCTCTTCATCAGGCTCTAATGTGTGACCCAGAGTTTGGCTTCTATTTGTTAGTGTATATAAATCTGCTAGTATATCAAACACTGAAAATAAACAAAAAAACAAATGCAGCTACCCCATCTAATGATTGGTAAGCTGCAATATATTATATTTTTGGTTTTAAGCCTGCGTTCACGTTGACTGCGGCTCTGAAATTGCACAATTTCAAAGCCGCATGTCAGTGCGACTTCGAAGACATCTGTGCGGCTTTATGCACAGGTGCCTTTGCAAGTCGCAACCAAAAATCGGCAAAAGTAGTGCAGGAACCACTTTTTCAAATTGATGCGGCACCGCAAAGTCGGCCTTGCACCGATTTAAACAGTGCAATTGCTGACAATAGGGTGCGACTTGCCATGCGATTTGACCTGTCAAAAAGCATGACAAGTCGCTCCAATATGAATGAGGGCTAATACCGCTAAACGTTACTATGCACAGCTGCTCCAGTTTAATAAATATCACTCCCCTTCCAAATTGTATGGATAACTAAATTATCCCCATACAAATTAATCCAAACCAAGGACGGGACAGGTGGAAGCAGACACATAAAGCTACTATTCATTTCAAGAAAAAAAGAAAAATACAGCTGTGCCGTGCTATTACTACAGATCCTCAGCTATTGAAAAAAAGCTTTGACTTTGGTCTGACTGGTCCCTGAATTCTAGATCTGCCCTGTACAAAATGTGAAATCCCATGAGAAGCCCATAGCGCGCACACACACACATTACTCTAGGGATGGATGTCTAGTCAGACTGCTGAACAAGTGACAGGTCAGAATATAGGATGGGTGGCGGCTGCCTGCCAGTGTACGGGTCTCTCTATGACTGTCACACTGATAGGAACACCCGGCAGGTCAGGCTTGTACAGAGGAGACTGCATGGCATACACACACACACTATATATATATATATATATATATATATATATATATATATATATATATATATATATATATATATATATATATATATATATATATATATATATATATATATATATATATATATATATATACATACACACACACACATCTCCATGCACAGTGACTGCCATGCGCACACAGTCTCCCCCGGATCCCGTTATCAGAGTAACTTCATCACAATGCACAGTGTGCTCTGCAGACATGAACACCGCACAGCCCCGGTCATCCCCGGCACAGGTCGGTCCCCCCAGCCCCGGCCACCCAGCGGGGAACGCCGCACTGTTTCGGGCTGCAGGCACGGCTGGCAGAACAAAAGGCAGCAGCAGACATGGGCAGTGCCAGGTGCCCGCCTGATAGTGGGTAACCCCGCAGAGAGAGAGAGCGCCGGAGACAAAGCTGGCAGGCTGGGATGTACTCACCGGAGAGGGAGAGCGGAATCCGGGTGAACGGGTGTATATGGAACCAGCAGAAGAAGAGCTTGGGGGGGGGAAGAAGGAGGGGAGAGCATCCAGGGAGAGGGGAGGAGAGAGCGGTGACATGTGGGGGAGGAGGAGGAGACACATAACAAGGGGCACCAATGCCAGCCTCACACAGGAGGGCACAGAGACCGTACCTAGCACCAACCTATATCCGGAGAGGAGCGTGTATGAGAACATCACAGGAGACCACCCTGTATACATAGACTGGGGGCGGCATCATAGATGGGGGGGGGGGGGGGGACTGGGAGATCATGAGATCTATGGAATGGGGTGTAAGGATAGGATAATAGATGGGGCAGATATTGGGGTGTTGCTGGAGATAATGATTTATCGTGCAGAGAATGTGGTGTAAGGACAGGATGATAGATGGGGGCAGATATTAGGTGAAGATGAGATAACTATATATTAGGGGAATGAGGTGTAAGGACATGGGGTAAAAGACAGGGCCAGATATTGGAGTGTCAGTGGAAATAATTATATATGGGGTATAAGGACAGAATAAAAGATTGGGGTGGATATTGGGGTTCAGTGCAGTAAATAATTTAGTCAGAAGTGAGAGGTAATGTCACCAAAGTCTTAGCCACATTTGAAGCCCCGGGGTAACCATCTTATGGTCAGAGTTATAAATCAATTGATAAACACTAGCTTTAGTAATACTGTATAACGCTTGGCACGTTACATTTCTCTATTAGACCACTGCACACCATAATTCATGCTGTACAGGTGTTGTGTACTCCTGACCAGTGCGCTCCACACACCGCGCTGTACGTAGGGCTGCCACTTTTTCTTCAAGCCAAACCCGAACACTTTAGCGGCGTGCAGTTTTTTGTTTTAGTATACACTATAACAGGGGTCTCCAAACTTTTTAAACAAAGGGCCAGTTGATTTGTCCTTTGGACTTTAGGGGGGCCAGACTGTGGCCAGCGGGAGTGGAAACTTTCTTGGCATCAGTGGGAGTAAAAAAAAAAAAAAAAAAAAAAAAAAAAAAATCACATTTCGTATTAGTTGGAGGAATAGTGCCCCATCATTGGTATCATTAGGAAGAATAGCACATCATTGTTGGCATCAATGGGAGAAATGGTGCCCCATTGTTAATGTCAGTTGAAAGAATCGTGCATCAGTGGGAGGAGTATTGCCCCAAGGGCCGGATAAAGGCAAGCAAAGGGCCACATCTGGCCCCTGGGCCGCAGTTGAGACCACTGCACTATAGGATTGTAACAGACCTGGAAACAGCATTTCGGCGCACATAGTGCCCCATCACTCTCTTGTCAAGCCCTGTTCTGAGCCACATTCCTGCCTAAACAATGAGTCCAGGTTTCAGGCGGGCTGAAACCCAGACATGATTCAAAACCTGGACTGTTCAGGTGAATCCTTGACAGGTGGCAACCCTAGCTGTACGTGACACACTCCTGTCTGCTACTCTCCACACACCGTGCTGTACATGACATGCTCCTGTCCACTGCGCTCCACACTGGTGGCTGTACGTGAAATGTTCCTGACCGCTGTGCTCCACACTGGTGGCTGTACGTGAAATGTTCCTGACCGCTGTGCTCCACACGCCATGCTGTACGTGACATGCTCCTGTCCGCTATGCTCCACACACCGAGCTGTATGTGAAATGTTCCTGACCGCTGTGCTCCACACACCATGCTGTACGTGACATGCTCCTGTCCTCTACGCTACACACACTGCTGTACGTGAAATGTTCCTGACCGCTGTGCTCCACACACCATGCTGTACGTGACATGCTCCTGTCCTCTACGCTCCACACACTGCTGTACGTAAGATGTTCCTGACCGTTGTGCTCCACACACCATGCTGTACGTGACACGCTCCTGTCCACTGCGCTCCACACACTGCTGTACGTGAAATGTTCCTGACCGCTGTGCTCCACACACCGTGCTGTATGTGACATGTTCCTGACCACTACGCTCCACACACCGTGCTGTACGCTAAATGCTCCTGTCCACTGCGCTCCACACACTGCTGTACGTGAAATGTTCCTGACCGCTGTGCTCCACACACCGTGCTGTACGAAACATGTTCCTGACCGCTGTGCTCCACACACCGTGCTGTACATGACATGCTCCTGTCCTCTACACTCCACACACCAGGCTGTACGTGAAATGTTTCTGACCACTGTGCTCCACACACCGTGCTGTACGTGACATGTTTCTGACCGCTGTGCTCCACACACCATGCTGTACGTGACATGTTTCTGACCACTGTGCTCCACACAACATGCTGTACGTGACATGCTCCTGTCCACTGCGCTCCACACACCGGGCTGTACGTGAAATGTTCCTGACCGCTGTGCTCCACACACCAGGCTGTACCTGACCATAGTGCTTCACACACCGTGCTGTACGTGACATGCTCCTGTCCACTGCGCTCCACACTCCGGGCTGTATGCGACATACTCCAGAACATTGCACTCAATGCTTCATGCTCTGCATTATATACTGAGACTGCTACACTTCACAGCTGTGCTGTATGCGACATGCTCCAGACTACTGCACTCCACACACTGTGCTGTACGATAGATACTCCAGACCACTGCACTCCACACACTGTGCTGTGATATATGTTGGACCACAGACAGTCTATGCGCCGTGGCACTACTTCCAGGGATCCAGAGTTGCAGTCTATGCCTGCTGCCAACCAGTCCACTTGTGAAGTCAACACACTTTCTGAAGCCTAAGATAACCTACCGCGCTGGGCAGTCCATGTGAAGTTTCTTTGTCATTCAGACAGCAATCTGAACACCCTAGGGACCCCCATTCTGCTGCGAGGAAGAGATAAGACTCAGTGCCAAAAGGTCACGTGACCACAAATTTAGGGAAACATCAAATTTGAAGTGATTCAAAAGATTGTTTTGTTTTTAAAAAACAAGCATGTTATTACTTACCTGCTCTGTACAATAGTTTTGCTCAGAGCAGCCCAAATCATCATCTTTTTTGATCCCCTGCAAGCGGTCCTGGCTCCCCCCTCCCCCTGCCGAGTACCCCCACTAACAAGCCACTTGATCAAGCTCACTCCCAAGCAGGTAAAAGCACAGAAAAAAATATTTTAAACGCTTATTTGCAGTGTTTTTTTTTTTTCTTACCCGTATTTTTTCTTCAGTGGCAATGTGCTTTGAGCTTGCTAGAAAGTTTGACTTTTCCACAGTCAGCTCCCAAACATAGCCCACTACCTTCTTGCACAACATAGGCTTTCCTATTCAAAATACTGTCTGTGTTGGCCCAGCTGCTCCACCCCTCCTTACATACTCTTATGTAGCTCCCAGGGAAGGAGAATAGAGCGTCTCCTGAGTGACAGCTCTGAGTTTGCCGACATCACATCCGAGATAGTGGCACCAAACAGCTGTCTCAGGGCTTTTGAATGTCTACACAAAGGAGGCTTTTTCAGGTAAATGACATACCTAATCATATTAAATGCACATTTAAGCTTATAGGAAGGCTTTTGTTGAGATGGTCTGGCAACAGGGTCTCTTTAAAGATGGTGTTTTCACACAGCAGTAAAAGTGAAGAGAGATTTATTTATGTGCTGATTACTAGAAAGGAGCCCCACCCCAGAATGTGTTATCTACACAGCTGTGAAGTAGGATAAGCCCATGTTCACACTGTGGTTACCACCTCATCCCTTTAAACCCGAACACATATTAATTACACAGGTTCTGTGGCTGATTAAGGTGGTAATTAAACTCACTTGGTGCCTTATCGCCATGTAATTAGCCTCAGAACCAGTGTAATTCAAAGGTGTTCGGGTTTAAAGGGATGAGGTGGCAACTCTAGTTCACACTGAGGGCAGGATTGAAATCATATGAGTTCAGCTGAACTCGCACGATTTCAAACCAGCATTTCAGTCCGACTTCGGGGGCGATTTGCAAGACACATATGTGTGGGTTCTTGCACAGATGTCTATTGAAATCGACCAAAGTCGCCAAACGTAGTGCAGAAACTACTTTTGGGAACCAGTGCGGCGCCGCAGAGTCGGAATCGAACTGATTCCGACTGTGCCATTGCCGGCAATAAGCTCCGATTTAGCATGCGATTTGAGATGTCAAATTGCATGTCAAATCAGCCCAACGTGAAAGTGGGCTAAGTGTCCACAGACTCCCAGTTGACTCAGCTGGTTTGTTAGGTTGAGGAATTATAATTATCTTTAAAGTTCAAGTTTAGGATTTTTTTTTTTTTTTTTACCAGCATAAAATGTGACAAAATGAATAGGCTTTTCCCCAAGGTCCCCCTTCCAGAAATAATTAGGGTTGTGTTAAAAGTCCACTCAATTTACCCTTTAAAATTGATGTATTCTCTTCAAGCCACAAGACTTCACTGTGTTTCTGTGCAGGACTGCAGCCTCTCACTAGTACTAATAAGACTTACAGGGGTGGATTTGCAAAATCTAGTGCAGCTGTGCAGGATAGCCAATCAGCTTCTAACTTCAGCTTGTTCAATTAAGCTTTGGCAAAAAAATCCTGGAAGCTGATGGTTTCTATGCAGAGCTGCACCAGATTTTGCACTGACAAGTTTTAGTAAGACCCCTTTCACGCTGAGGTTTTCAGGCGTTTTAGAGCTAGAAATAGTGCCTGAAAACCGCTATCCCATTCATTTCAGTATGACTTTTCACGCTGGGGCGGTGCACTTGCGAGACGTTAGGAAAAGCCCTGCAAGCAGCATCTTTGAGGTGGTTTGGGAGCGCTGTATTTAGCGCTTTGAAAACGCCCCGCCCATTGAAATAATGGGCAGTACTTCCAAAGTGCCTGGAAAGCGATTCGAAAGCACCGCAACACGGGTTTAACCCCTCCTTTAGGGTTAAAAGTGCTCCGATAGCGGCTGAAATGCGCCGCTAAAACGAGCGATGCTTTAGCACTAACGCGACCCCAGTTTAGGCTCGTCATCTCATCCCTTTAATCCCGAAAACACATATGAAATTACACAGGTTCTGATGCTAATTTATTGCAGATAAGGCACAAAGTGAGTTTAATTACCAGCCACAGAACCTGTCTAAATAATGTGTTTGGGTTTAAAGGGATGAGGGGGGCAACCCTACCCCAGTGTCAAAGGGGTCTAAATCAACCCCACAAAGTAATAATCAGAATGACAGTCCTGGAACTTGCACCTTTGGTTTCCTTTGAAAGCATGGTCTGCCTTTTGAAAAATTTAAATACTTTTCCCATCAGTGCTATTGCCGGCAACGGCACCGTCCGAATCAGTGCGGCGCCACACCGATTCCCAAAAGTAGTTCCTGCACAACTTTTGGCAATTTCGGGGGCGATTTCAATAGACATCTGTGCATGAACCCACACAGATGTCTTTCAAATCGCCCTCAAACTCATACTGAAATGCGGGTTTTAAATCGTGCGAGTTCACATGAACCTTAACCCCCATTCACATCGGCGCAATTTTACATGTCAAATCGCATACC
The DNA here is from genome assembly GCA_037952835.1 of Lithobates septentrionalis. NCBI lineage: Eukaryota > Metazoa > Chordata > Amphibia > Anura > Ranidae > Lithobates > Lithobates septentrionalis. The sequence continues at coordinate 5,217,198 of JBBDGP010000672.1, forward strand.
AAACCGCAGCCTATTGCCGGCAACGGAACTGTCCCAATTTCCAAAAGTAGTTCCTGCAGTACTTTTGGCAACTTTGGGGGCAATTTCAATAGACATCTGTGCAGGAACCCACACAGATGTCCTTCAAGTCTTTCTGGCCCCTCTTGCAGAAATAGCTATTGTGACGGGAGTCACTTTGGGCGGGGGGGCTGGTGGAACCCAGAATCCCTTGGAGATGTTGGGAAACCCTTGCTTCAGCGCACATGCACCTCTTATGTCTAAGTTACCCTGTGTCTATTAGGGGCACAGGGCGACCAAGAAAATGTGGCTTGGATTACTTAAAATGAGACAGTAATATTTATCCACCATATCTCCCAGGAAATATAACAAGACTATTCCTGGTTTGATTCTGAACTATACGTGTTAATTGAAAGAGCAGATAACATTGGCCTCTGTACAATGTAGGAGACGGTCCGTCTGCTACTAGGGGCTCCTGCTATTATGTGAAGGTGTCCTGTGTTTATGATACTGTGTGTTGTGTCTTCTGAGCTAAAAGACGGCAAGTCTGCCCTGAAAGGTCATACCTCTGAGTCACCTAGGCTGTTTAAATGATTAGTTATTTAGCCATGTTAATTCTGTTTCTGGTTACAGTTACAGCTAGGATAATATGATCAGAAGGGGGAGCAGGGAAATGTCCTCCTGGTGTATATATTAGTGTGAGTTTGTCCAATAAATGATTCCATGTTCCTACAAGCTAGTGTCGGCTAGTATTGTATGTCTGGCTGTAATATCTGATATCTATATTCAGACTGGAAGGAGGCGGTATATGACGAAAGTACTCAAGTAGAGTGTGGGACATTTTGTGACAGCTATGTAAAACATTAAAGCGGAGCTCCATCCGAAGTTCCGCTTGTCTGCTCCCCCCTCCGGTGCCATATTTGGCACCTTTCGGGGGGAGGGGGGAACAGGTACCTGGTTTTGACAGGTACCCATCCTCACTTCCGAGAGACCTGGCTGCGACTAGATGGTCCCCCCGGAAGTTCAGCCCCCCTCCTCCTTACCCTGCCGCTGGGCCATTCGCAAATGCAAGGCTTATAGACAATGGCGGCGGCAGCACCCGAAAGCCGAAGGGAACATCGGCTTGGTTGCCAACATTGCTGGATTCCAAGACAGATAAGTGTCCTAATATTAAAAGTCAGTAGCTACAGTATTTGTAGCTGCTGACTTTTTAGTTTATCATGGGGGGGGGGGACTGGACCTCCTCCTTAACATTAAAGCGTAGTTCCACCCAAAAGTGGAACCTCTGCTTATTTGCTTCTCCCCCCCCCATCTGGTGCCACATTTGGCACCTTTCGAGGGGGGGGGGCAGGTACCCGATTTTCACAGGTACGCTTCCCCACTTGTGGGAGACTGCGCTGCGTCGTGGGGGGCGGAACTTCTATTTAAGTCCCTTTACAGTTTAAATTCCAGTAATAAATGGTCTCAACCTGCTCTGCACATTCTCAGTTGCTCTCTAGTTTTAGGCACTGTGCCAAATTTGTAGCGACTGATCTGCTGACAGTCCAAAGATTTACTGCTGTTCAGAGGTTCTGGGCTTCAGCAAAATGGCAACCTCCAACAAGAACAAACAGTAAGGGCTCATGTACACAGGGCAGTTGAAAACATTTTCTAAATGCTGGAAACTTGAAAAAAATTTCAGTTTTACAGCTTTTACATACCAAGTTTAAGTGAGTTTAGCAGCAGTTATAAGCATTTGAGCTTAGAAGTGTTTTGGACCGCCAACCGTATAAATACACGTCATTACTTTGACGTTATATACTGTGGTTATGGCTGCAGCTACCTGCCATAACCCCAGGATTTTTTTTAAACAGTGGCGATCCTCTTTCACATAGTGGTATGATGGCAGATTCGCCACAGGATCACTTTTATGGGCAGCGGGAAAGATGCCCCCCCCCCCCGCTGCTTCCCCCCGCTTACAGGAGCCGTCGGTTAAGGGGGAAACAATCCGATCCCCTGGAGCGATGGGCAGAAAGTCGAGTGTGGGCAAGTTGGCTCTATGCACTTTGAGGACTGGAGCGACGTCCGATATCACCTTCGCCTTACGGCCTTAAAGGGACAATTTTTTTTATTAGTAAATGTAAAATGGCATTTTTTTTGCTTTTAAGTGTAAATGTGAGATCTGAGGTATTTTTGACCCCAGATATGGCAATAAAGAGGACCTGTCATGCTTATTTCTATTACAGGGGATGTTTACATTCCTTGTAATAGGAATAAAAGTTATCAATTTTTTTTTCTTTTAACCACTTAAGGACAGAGCCTTGTTTTGAGATTTGGTGTTTACTGGTTTAAAACAGTTTTTTTTTTTGCTAGAAAATTACTTGGAAAAAAAAAATATAATGTTTAGGGGTTCAAACACGCTGGAGCAAGGGTAGGCAACCTTTTGAGCATAGTGTGCCGAAAAATGTTTTAATTTCCATAACATTTTATTAAGGCTGCTTTCACACTGGGGCAGTGGGAGCATCGGCGGTAAAACAGCGCTATTTTTAGCGCTGCTTTACCGTCGTTTCTGCGGCGATATTCGGCCGCTAGCGGTGTGGTTTTAACCCCCCGCTGGCGGCCGAAAAAGGGTTAAAACCGCTCGCATATGGCCGCGCTGCCCCATTGATTTCAATAGGCAGAAGCGGTGAAGAAGCTGTGAATACACAGAGGTGTCCGTTTATGAAGCAGTGATCAGCGGTGATCCCGAGGATCGCCGCTGATCACAGTCCATAAACAGTTTATGAAGCAGTGATAATCGGGGGAGAACACGTTTGAACTTGTTCTCCCGCCGATTATCTCTACACACGGAGAATCCTCATAGATGACACAGTAACGGCCAGTTTATGAAGCGGTGATCTCACCGCTTCACTGGCGATCTGAGTCAGAATTCACACTCCCAGGTTCACCAGCTCAGAGGTGGTGAATCGGGGAGTGAAGAGGAAATCTGGGGGGATCTGAGGGGGAAGGAGGAAGTTTTTTAACTTCCTTATGCCTCGTTCAGACCCCCCAACACTGTAAGCATGTCCCCCTGTCATATTTATGTGTATACATATTTATACATATATACATATAATGTGTATATGTATATATATATCATGTGTGTGTATATACATGTATATATAATGTGTGTGTGTGTATACATATGTGTATAATGTAGGGGGACTCTTTATTTTACTAACATTAATCCACGCCGTTGAGCGGTGATAATTTATCACTGCTTAATAAACTGACATCTGGTACTGTAATCTCGTAAAGTCTCACGAGATTCCAGTATCAGGGGCCGTTCTCCACTGTTTGAAGCATTTGTAGATCGCTTCACTCCTCCAAAGGTGAAGCGATCTACACCGCTTCATAAACTGGCACACAGAGGAGAAAAATCTTCACTGTGAATGCCGGAGAACGAAGCAGTGAATAGATTTCACTGCTTCATAAACGGACACCTGTATACAAAGATGCGGCTTGCAGAAGTTTTTTTCTTCTCCTGCCAGCGCACCACTTCAGTGTGAAAGCCCTCGGGCTTTCAAACTGAACAAACAGTAGCGGCTGTTTTGGGTCGGTTTGCAGGCGGTATTTTTAGCGCAATAACGCCTGCAAACCACCCCAGTGTGAAAGGGCTCTTAGGATATTCAAGGTATATCATTTAGAGACAGATGTGTGTACAATACCAGAATTTACATGGGCCCAGTGGCCTGAAGGTATACAAGTAAACCAAAACCATAACAGTATATCACTCCCAATATAATGACAAAAAATTGTATAGTAGAGTTATAGTGCACTTAAGGAAAACCAGCAGAACGGTATAGGTTATTTGGTGAATACTAGCAAACTATGTATCTCGAAGGCCCGAAGGGACCTAATTTTTAGAGAGGTCAAGTCCGTGAATAAGACTGGCTTCTTGAGGTAATAGCGATTTGGTGGGGGGGAGTCTCTGTATAGATATGGATGAGCATAGTTTGAGGAGTGATATGTTACATGGGGTGGGGATTATAAGCGTTTGGGGGGTTTCCATGGTTGGCAGGCCAGCTGACAGCCAGATTTAGGTGCATTAATTGAATCGGGGTGGAGGTGATGCGTGGTAAGGGGGGGGTGGGACAGGAGAGGGTAGAGGAAAGGTTGGAAAAGGGGGGGATGCGTGTGAGAGTGGTGGGGGATATGGGCGGAGTAGACCAAAACAGGGGGGCCTATGCCTCCTATCTGACCCTGGTTTACAGTCTATCCAGCCTTAGCTATCCTCGGGGATATAAGGGGAAAGCCCCGGGAATTTTCCCTCTTCATTAAGGTTTGGAGTTCATGGTTTGAATATATTCGGAGGTGGTTCTGAACTGTGACCAACAGGACCAGGTGTTAGTGTGTTTGGAGATGATGTCATGGAAGATGGCTATGAGCTCTTCCATTTTGGCAATTATGTCAATTTTCCGAAATCATTCTTTGATTGATGGGGCGTGGATTTTGCCCCAGGGGGTGGGACACATCGCTTAGCAGCATTCAGCATGTGCATAGCAAGAGATCTGAAGTAAGTGCGTCTGGGTATAGTGGTATGGTGTAAGAGAAATTGGCAAGGAGAAAATTCTAATGTGAAGGTAGATACCTTGGAAATTAAGTTGTGGACTTTACTCCAGAACTTTTGGATGATGGGGCATGAGCACCAAATGTGGAGGAGAGAGCCTGGTTCAGATTTGCATCTCCAGCATAAGTTGGATATGGATGGTGCGATTTTTTTAATAATGGCCGGTACTCTGTACCACTTAGTGAGTACTTTGTAGCCATTTTCCTGTGTTGACACATTTATTGAGCCCTTGAGGATGTTTTCAAATATTTGCTCCCACTTTGTGTCTGTGAGGAAGAGGGATAGTTCTTTCTCCCAGGATTGACATGTCCTGTTTTTCGTGGGGTGTTTGGCAAAGAGTAACAAGTAGATGATTGAAACCACATCTCTGTGGTGTGTTCTCTGAGCATAGTGATTCTGGGGGAGTAAGTTGGCGGGTCCAGTGAGGTTTGTGGTTCGGGCCTAGAAGATGTTGTATTTGAAGATATGTCCATAGTGGGAACTTGAGATCTTTAATTTGGGGGGCTAGTTCTTCGCGTCTTAGAAATGTGGCTCTGTGGAAGAATTGTTTGGCCAAAATGTGTTTATGTGGCCATGAGATTGATAGGAATTGTTTGGACATTCCCGGGGGGAACTCGGGATTAAGGCGAAGTGGTGTCATGGGGCATGGTGTGGATGAGAGGGAGTATTTAATGATAGTTTCATGAAAGCAGCGTAGGGTAGGACCTATGAGTAGGTGATAGTGGATGGAATGTGTTTGGTCAAAAGCCATGGAGTGGTGGCTAGGGGTAGCGAGGATATGGATTCTTCTAATGTAACCCATTGTTTTGTAAATGCATGGATGTTCCAGTCCACTATTCTGGTGAGAAGGCATGCTCTATAGTAGCTACATATATATGGGGGGCCTATGCCTCCTTTGATTCTGGGAAGCATGAGGTTTTCGTATTTAATGCGTGGACGTTTATTGTGCCATAGAAATTTTGTACAGATGGCTTTGTAAGTGGAGTAAAAGATAGGAGGTAGGTGAATGGTGATGGCTTGCATTATATATAAGAGTCTAGGTCAGTGGTTCTCAACTCCAGTCCTCAGGACCCACCAACAGGCCAGGTTTGCAAGATAGCTGAAATACATCACAGGTGATATCACTTGCTGCTCAGTGATTGCAGTATTCTAGTCTGCAACTCCCCAAGGTAATACTTAAAATCTGGTCTGTTGGTGGGTCCCGAGGACTGGAGTTGAGAACCACTGGTCTAGGTAGAACATTCATTTTGAGTATAGCAGCCCTTCCGAACCATGAAAAGGAGGGGGTATCCCATTTTTGTAGGTCATCTTTAATCAAAGTCAATAGTGGAATAAAATTCAGGGAGTATAGATCATCCAAGCGGGTTGGGAGTTGGATGCCTAAGTATGTGATCGCCTTGGTTTTCCAGGTGAAAGGGAAATTATTTAGGCAGGGAGATACTGTATCTTTTGTCAGGGAAACATTTAGGGCGTATGACTTAATTAAATTAATTAAATTTAAATTAAATTAATTATTAAATTAATTTTGAGGTTGGAGATATGTTGGAAGTGGGCAAAGTCTTTTAATAAGTTTTGGAAGGTGATGTGTGGCTCAGAGAGGGAGAGTTATCATCTCTCCCTCTCTGCAAGGCTGAAATTTTAAATTTGTGTCCAGAGACCGAGATTCCCCGGACATTTGGGTTGGCTCTGAGGCGGTTGAGAAATGGTTCTAGTGTAAGTATGTAGAGAAGCAGGGACAGGGGGCAGCCCTGACGAGTTTCTGTTTTGAACAGAGAAGGCATTCGACAGTCGGCCATTGACTTTCACCTGTGCTGTAGGACATGCATAGAGGGCTAGGATCATAGTAAGCATATTACAAGTCCAAGGGATTGTAGGGTTGTAGTCATGTAGTCCCAGGCCACCCTGTCGAATGCCTTCTCTGCATCTAATGAGAGGAAGAAGCCGCTTTGCTTGGAGGAGGTTAGCCAGGAATGAAGATTAATAGCTTTGATGGTGTTGTCCCTGGCCTCACGGCCAGGAACAAAACCCACTTGGTCTATGGACACCAATGATGGGATGAGTCGGAGGAGGCGATTAGACAGGATTTTGGCAAAGAGCTTGGTGTCCACATTGAGGAGGGAAATGGGACGGTAATTAGAGACTCTAGTGTGATCTTTTCCTTCTTTAGGTAATAGTTATGTGAGCTTCTAAAAGGCGGTATGGTGGATGTGTTGGTGATGTAAGAGAATTGAATGTAGAAAGAAAGGGAGTGGTGAGTATATCCTTGAATGTTTTGTAATATGCAGCCGTATAGCCATCCGGGCCAGGACTCTTCCCTGATTTCATTTGTTTGATTGCTAGGGCTAGTTCCTCCTCGGAGATAGGGTTTTATAGAGATTGAGCTATATTCTGAGGTATCGGGTTGGGTGTGTGTTGTCTCAGAAAGTCATGTATGAGCGTCGGTCTGGGTGTGGTGGGTTCTTGGAGTGAATTTGTGTGGGCCAGGTTGTATAGGTCGGTGTAATAGCATTCAAAACATGCGGTTATATCTTCATTGTTTGTGGCGAAAGTGCCATCAGGTTTTTGGATTCGTCTTATCACATTAAGTGCTCTCTTGGCGGGTAAGGCTCTGGCCAGAAGCGCTCCGCTTTTATTGCCATGTTCGTAAAATAGTTTGCGCGTCAGGGCAAATTTGCGGTTTGTTATTTCATGTAGCTCATCCAATAGTAGGGATCTTACCCGTGTGAGTTCTTGTAGGCTTTGGGCAGCTTGGGTCTTTTTGTGTGATGCTTCCAGTTTTTTAATTTGGTTGGTCAGGTCATTGATGTATGCTTGTTTCTGTAGTTTTCGTTTGGAAGCGAGCGTTAGGAGTTCCCCTCTTATAGTGCATTTGTGCGCTTCCCATTGGGTCAGGGGATGTACATCAGGCGTGTTGTTTGTTTGGAAGAATGATTTGATGCATGAGCGTATGTGGTCTAGGTTGGCTTCGTCTGTCAGTAGTGAAGCATCTAGGTGCCACACTTTCGACTGTCTCTGGGAAGGTCAGTGAAATGGAGATGGGATAATGGTCAGATATAAACATGGGTTCAATCGTAGCTTTGGTTATAAGAGATAAGTCCTGTTGGGTATCGATTGTGTGGGACTGAGAAATAAGTGTAATCTCTGTCTCCTGGATGAAGGGTGCGCCATGTGTCGTGTAGTAGGAAGTCATGTAATTGACAATGTATCTGACGTAATGCTCAGAAAGTAAGAGAAGATGCACTTGTGGAGGAATCTAATATGAGGTTGAGGGGGACATTGAAGTCACCTCCTAGGATCAGTATCCCTGACTGGAAAGAGTAAAGAAAAGAGGTGATTTTGCGGAAGAAAGAGACTTGTTTCACATTCGGGGGGCGTAAATGTTGGCCAGAGTGATTGGTCTGTTTCATAGACGGCCTTTAAGAAGTAAATAACGACCATCAGGGTCCGCTATCGAATCGGTTATTTCTATGGGGCAATGTTTCGCTATTAGGATGGAAACTCCTTTTGATTTTGAGGTGGGGTTTGAAGCGTAAAAAGCTGTAGTATAGTGCGCATTGCTTAATTTAGGTTGGCAGATTGTTTTGAAATGCGTTTCCTGTAAATAGACAATGTCTGCTTTATGACTTTTCATTGAAACAAGTACCTGCGAGCGTTTTTCAGGTACATTCAGGTCCTTGGTATTTAAGAAGAGAAGTTTTAGCGTGAGAGGGGTCGTTGAAGTCTTGTGAGGCATTTTCGAAGTAGATTGGGGTGGTACTATCTAGTAGATAGAGGTCGTTGGTAGAGCACAGGCTTTGTGTGAAGGTGAAGGGGGAGGCAGAGAGGGGGAAAAAAAGGGGGGGTGGAAGAGAGGGAACACAGACGGGGGGGTGGGGGGGTGGCGAGGGTAAGGCGGATTGAGTAGTGATGTGGGTAAGGGTATATTGGGTGAGAATGTGGAAGTGAAACCGGAGGTGAAGGTAAACCAGCTACCTTAGCTAAAAAGACAAGTGGAGTCCGGTTGTCGTGAGCAGAGATTCTAGCAATCTGCTGGTTGGGGAGATAGGAGGACTGGTTGAGACTAGCGTGATCCCGCTGTGGAGGACTAATATATTGCGTCAAGGGGGAAAGGACAAGTCACCATGAGGTAGGTGGGGAGACAGGATGGTTCGTATTCAGTACAATCGGTACAGGAAGGCAGTTCAGGGCTGATAGTTTTAGTGCATCCATTAATATCTCCAATAAAGAATTAAGAAAACTCTAGTGAAAACTTTCAACAGGTGTATGGTCATCACATCTTAAAAGTACTATTCTGAGCCAGTGAGAGTAAGAAGTGTTGAAAGATGGAGACCCTTTGTAAAGAACAGTTAGGTGTGAGGTACGGGTAAGATAGGCGTTTAGTGACTCCATAATGGGAGGGGGGGGGGCTGGTTGGGTAGGTGTGAGTAGAGTTGTGCCGTTTGCTTAGGAGTGTGTAGGGTTAAGTATCAAAAGCGTATTGAGCATAGGTGCTGGTGGGGTGTTGTAGAGTACTTTCTGATAGGAAGTTTGATGAGGCTGGATATATTAGGAGAAATATGATGAATAGGATAAGATAAGGTAAGATAACATAAAATAAGATAAGACAAACAGGATACGAGGGAGTTATGTCAGGGCCTGCGGTTCTAGAAAAGTTGTGGGAGTTTGTAGCCCTGGGCGTTGATTGTTGAGTCAGACATAATGATAGGAATGGATACACCCCCTTATCAGGTTATTATATGGTTGTGTGTGAATGTAATTTCTGAGTCAGAGGTATGAAGCTATGTTTGTTGAGTTCTTTTGCTCATTCGGGTATTAATCTGAAAATCCTCCCTTCATATCCTGTTTGGGCAAACAAGCAATGATAACACATCTTCATCATATTTAAGATATTTAAAAACAAAAGTTGGTACATCTCTTCAACCCTATTGGCTATAATATTAGTTAAGCTGTTGTCATTTAGGTCCACCTTGAACTAGATTCGCTCCTGTTGACAGCAGTGGTACTAAATGCTGCGGCAAAAGAGCACCTTATTGATATATATTGTGAGGTATTTCCTCTAGCAGGAACTAGAATGGGTGAACAGTGGGGCACACAGTTATAGGGGTTTAGGGAGAAACGGATGACTGGTCCAGGTGGGCAGCCGTGAAGCACAGAGAGGCATTGGTGTCCTTCATATGGCTGGAGGAGGTAGTGTTGCGTGGGGCTTGGGGTAGGCAGTTTGTGAGGCCTGTAGCAGTTGCAGATGGTTAAGCGCAGTATGTCGGTCAGGTGGAAACCCATCTGGATCGTGCCGGGGGCACGTTTAGGTGTGGGGGGGGAGATTTTAGGCCCTAGTTCATAGGGCCCGGTTGGGGCCGGGTTATTGCCATGATATCCATCATGAGGGGAGAAAGTGTATCCATTTAGCATCTATACCAGATGGTTGGTGGTATGGGTGAGGATGAGGAAAGTTTCTGGCAGAATGGTGTGGTATGGTATTCTGGTGGACTGCTGGTAGAGCTGCTTTTGCCTCCTCACTGCCTTTGAGTAGCACCTGCTGCTCTTTGGGTACACCACAGTTGTAAGCTGGGAGTGCAGAGGACACTGTGAGGGAGCTGTTGTAAGGATAGAGGACATAAGGTAAAGGACGTACCTGGCATATGTCTTTACGATAACCATTCCAGGATTCATAGGTGGTGAGTTTTCAAATAGGACGGTGAGAGGGTGTCAGAATCTCTTCACCTGGGGCGTAAAGCTCTGTGTATACGTTCCATGTCTTTAAGGGAGTCATGGGGTCTGTCAAGCAGGCTATTGAATACAGACTGGACGCATTTGTGGAGGTTACCCAGGTTCCACAGCTTCAGTGAGCCTTCTCACTCTTATATTATGCCTGCGTCCCCCATTGTCCAGGTCTTCCAGGTGCCTGTGCATTTCTCTCAGTTGGAGAGAGTGTGGGCCAGAGACCTGCTGGATTTGTGTAATGGCAGATTCTTGCCTGCTTGTAGCAGATTCTACTCCCTCCAGCCGGGTAGCTACTGACTGGATGTCAAAGTGGAGGTCGGCCATAGCGGCTGATAATGTGTTTTTGACGTCCAGTGCTATGGATTGCATGTCCCCTAGGCAAAGAGATTGTGCCTGGCTGGTTGCTGGAGCGTGTGCAGGAAGATTGTACCTGTCAAGGTCACGATTGGCGCTGTAGCTAGCCGAGCTCGTGGTGTGGGCAGAGGCCTATGAGGAGAGCTGTGTGTCCCGCTGTTGGGTTCTAAAGATCGCGGGGATGTGGCGGCTCAGCTGGTCTTGTGAGCGGGACCTGGTTGCAGAGTTGTTCCTGTCTCCCTTACCCATCGTGACTGACTCTATCTCCGCTTATCAAGAGTGCTGTGTCCTCGGTTAGCGGGAGCTGAGAAGTCAGGCAGCCATTCTCTTCCAGCACCAAGCCACGCCCCCCCCCCCACCCGAAAAAAGTTTTCAAAGAGATAAAGAGATTGAGCGTGCCGATTTTATAACAAAAAAATGTCAACTTCACACTCTCAATCACAAAAACTATTTTTTTATAAAGTAAATGCTACTTTACTACTTCCTGCTGCCCCAAATACTGCAACTCCAGTCTTCATATCAGCCTCAATTCGCGCACCTTCAAACCTCAGATCACTGTTCCCCCTGCACATCTGCCCCACCACTGTACCCCCCTGCACATCTGCCCCACCACTGTACCACCCTGCACTTCTGTCCTACCACTATAACCCCCTGCTCACCTGCCCCATAACTGTACCCCCTTCTCATCTTTTCTACCCCTGCACCCCTCTGCACATCTTCCCTACTGCTGTACCCTCCTGCTCTTCTGTCCCACCACTAAACCCCTCCTGCTCATCTGCCCCACCACTGTAGCCTCCTGCTCATCTGCTCCACCCACTTCTCATCTATGATATGTGTGATGTGCAGAGTGGTGAAAGGAAGCAGAAATGAGAAACATCTACCAGTCCTGGCATACGCATCCTGCTGATCCACCTCTCGCATCCAGCCCACGTGCTTGTATGTGATGTATATGATGTCACATACAAGTATCTGTAATAGATGCACATTGATGAGCTCAGGTCAGGGGCATTTTCTGAAAGCAGTGGGCCTGTGTACAAGATCATAAGTTGAGCCCCCGCAGCTGGGAAAAGGTGCGGCGCTGTGCGCTGCAGCAAAAGTTGGGTGTGATTTTCATTGCGCTGAATACTGGCTGTGGCTTAAAGGGGTTGTAAGCTTTCATGTTTTTTTGCCTTAATGCAGTCTATGCATTAAAGTAAAAAAACACCTGGCAGTGACCGCCCCCCCGTTTTACCTACCTGAGCCCTGGAACTTGACCCGCCGGGGACACGCTGTCTCTCTGCCCAGGGTTCTCGCCTCTTGATTGGATAGATTCATAGCAGCGCAGCCATTGGCTCCCGCTGCTGTCAATCAAATCCAATGACGCGGGTGCCGAGGCTGAGTCATACATTCAACGGCTATGGGCGCCGAATGCTGGAATCCAGGAGCGCTTCCGCAAGGTAACCCCCTCGGGGGAGTGCTTCTCCTAGGGGATTATCTGATGTGGGGAGGAGCCGCGAGAGCCTCCGGGGGACCCCAGAAGAGCAGGTTTGGGGCCACTCTGTGCAAATCGAGCTGCACAGTGGAGGAAAGTATGATATGTTTGTTATTTAAAAAAAAAAAAAAAATGAACCCTCACAATCACTTTTAAAGGACACAGAGTGCAGGGGTTCAGTAGTAAGTGACACAAAGGTTCAGGAATAATTTCATCAAAGTTCCCAGAAGCTCAACAGTAATTCCACAAACTGTCACCTGATTAGGGTTACAGTAAAATCCCTTCATTCTGGGATTGATAGTGGCAACCAAGCGAGTTATCTTCCTCCAGATGGTGGGCGGGGCTAGCAGGACTGTGATTGGCTTTAGCAGTGGCCAATGACAGTCCTCCTCCTCCTGGAAACAGGAACCGCCCCCCCCTATCAGAACTGCACCCAACCATTTCCCTATCACAAAACCTGTCGATCGCAGCTACAGCAAAGTTAGAGAACCAAACAATGTTTCCCATCTTTTACAATGTGTGGGAGCACAGTGCTTCCTCCGCAGTGCAGGCGCGGCGTAGGGAATTCTGAAATTGGAATGCATTAGTGTCTCACTGACACTTCCCTGCGCTGCTCTGCTGATGGGGAGGGAGTCTAGTGCCATTGGCTCCTCCTGTCAGTCAAATCCAGTATGGAAGGGGCAGGGCTGAGCTGCACTGTGTGTCAATAGACACACGCAGCCTGGCTCAGGAACAAGCGCCCCCCATAGGAAGTGACTTAATATGGTAGTACTCAAAAAAGAGGAGGAGCCAGGAGCGCCAGCAGGGGAACCAAGAACAGGAGGTTCAGGGCTGCTCTGTGCAAAACTGTTGCACAGAGCAGGTAACTATGATATGTTTATTATAAAAAATGTAAGACATTTTAAAAAAAAGCCCATTTACTTTAACCACCCCTGGACCACCCACTGTATATTGACGTCCTTTTTTTAAAGATGGATATCTCGGTAACGGCAGCAGCTGCTGCCACAACCAAGGTATCCATCTTTAGGGCAGCCGGTTCTGTACATGATAATGGTGGTCTCTGCGGCGGGTTCGCCGCGAGATCACCGTTATCGGCGGCGGGAGAGGGGCCACCCCCCCTCCCGCCGCTCTCCCGCACCCTCCGCCGCTTACTGGAGCTGTCGGTAGCGGCGGAGGCAATCGGGTCCTTTCCCTGCTTAGGTATGGAGACGAGTGAGGCTAAGATGGCCCCCACCCGTCTCCATACCATGTGACGGCCGGAGCGACGTCATTACGACGGCTCCGCCCACTTCTCTTCAAGGCACAATTTTTTTTGTCATTTTTTTAAACAACTTTTTTTTTTTGCATTTTAGTCTAAATATGAGATCTGAGGACTTTTTGACCTCAGATCTCATATTTAAGAGGACCTGTCATGCTTTTTTCTATTACAAGGGATGTTTACATTCCTTGTAATAGGAATAAAAGTGATCCAAAGTTTTTTTTTAAAAACAGTGAAAAAATAAATAAATAAAAAAAAAAAAAAAAAATTTTTTAAAGCGCCCTGTCCCAAGGAACTCGCACGCAGAAGCGAACGCATACGTGAGTAGCGCCCGCATATGAAAACTGTGGTCAAACCACACATGTGAGGTATCGCCGCGACCGGTAGAGTGAGAGCAATAATTCTAGCCCTAGACCTCCTCTGTAACGCAAAACATGCAATCTCTAGAATTTTTTTAAACGTCGCCTATGGAGATTTTTAAGGGTAAAAGTTTGACGCCATTCCACGAGCGGGCGCAATTTTAAAGCGTGACATGATGGGTATCAATTTACTTGGCGTAACATTATATTTCACAATATAAAAAAAAATTGGGCTAACTTTACTGTTGTCTTATTTTTTTTTCAAAAATGTGAATTTTTTCCAAAAAAAGTGCGCTTAGAAGACCGCTGCGCAAATACGGTGCAAAAAAAAAGTATTGCAATGACCGCTATTTTATTCTCTAGGGTGTTAGAAAAAAAACAATATGTAATGTTTGGGGGTTCTAAGTAATTTTCTAGCAAAAAAACCTGTTTTAAACTTGTAAACACCTAAAATCCAAAACGAGGCTGATCCTTAAGTGGTTAAAGAATATGTAAACCCAACATTTCATATTCCTGATATGTGCCTGCTGTACCATGTACTTGTACGAGAAAGTCTCCTGTTCACTTTGTATTTCTTCCCTTGTGTGAAATCCCTGGTGAAAAGGAGCAGAGAGCCTTGAGTCAAGTGATCGCTGGGAGATGCTGTTAAAACAGTTAGAAATCTGATTATATATATATATAAATATAAAGCACAGGCAGTAGGATATAGCTTTTTATCGAACAGATAACTGCAGATGACGGAGGCACGTACTCTGACCACGGTGTAAGGGCTCAGCAGCCCTGACATATCGTGGTCAGTGTACAGAGGGTAGGGTAGGATCAGCCAGGTATTCCAGGTGTTACAGGGGGCCAAATGACACAGCACAAGCACTGTGCTGTATAAAATGCTTTAACCACTTGACAACTGGGCACTTAAACCCCCCTCGTGACCAGACCAATTTTCAGCTTTCAGCGCTCTCACACTTTGAATGACAATTACTCAGTCATGCAATACTGTACCCAAATGAATTTTTTGTCCTTTTTTTCATACAAATAGAGCTTTCTTTTGGTGGTATTTGATCACCTCTGGGTTTTTTATTTTTTGCGCTATAAATGAAAAAAGACCGCAAATTTTGAAAAAAAACGCATTTTTCTTAGTTTCTGTGATAAAATTTTGCAAATTAGTAATTTTTCTTCATAAATTTTGGCCACAATTTATAATGCTACATATCTTTGGTAAAAATAACCCAAATTAGTGGATATTATTTGGTCTTTGTGAAAGTTAGAGAGTCTACAAGTTATGGTGCAAATCATAAAAAATTGATCACATCTGATGCACTGACGGCCTATCTCATTTCTTGCGACCCGAACAAGTCAGGAAAGTACAAATACCCCCCAAATGACCCCTTTTTTGAAAGTAGACAATCCAAGGTATTTAGTAAGATGCATGGTGAGGTTTTTGATGTTGTCATTTTTTCCCACAATTCTTTGCAAAATGAAGATTTTTTTTTTCCCCCACAAAATTGTCATTGTAATAGGTTATTTCTCTCACATGGCATGTATATACCACAAATGACACCCCAAAATACATTCTGCTACTCCTCCTGAGTATTACGATACCACATGTGTGGGACTTTTTCACAGCCTGGCCACATACAGAGGCCCAACATGCATGGAGCACCATCACGTGTTCTAGGAGCATAAATTACACATCTAATTTGTTGACTACCTATTACACTTTTGAAGGCCCTGGAGCACCAGGACAATGACACGTGACACTGACGTGGCACTGATGACAAATGGCACTGATACGTGGCACTGATGACAGGTGGCACTGACGTGGCACTGATGACAGATGGCACTAATACATGGCACTGATGACAGATGGCACTAATACGTGGCACTGACAGATGGCACTAATATGTGGCACTGACAGATGGCACTAATATGTGACACTGATGACACATGGCACTAATATGTGGCACTGATGACATGTGGCGCTGATGACAAATGGCACTGATATGTGGCACTGATGACACGTGGCACTGATGAAAGATGGCACTAATACATGGCACTGATGACAGATGGCACTAATACGTGGCACTGATGACAGATGGCACTAATATGTGGCACTGATGACACTGATGACAGGTGGCACTGATACGTGGCACTGATGACAGGTGGCACTAATACGTGGCACTGATGACACGTGACACTGATGACAGATGGCACGTGACACTGACAGGTGGCACTGATGACAGATGGCACTGATGACAGATGGCACTATGTGGCACTGATGACAGATGGCACTATGTGGCACTGATGACAGATGGCACTTAAACGTGGCACTGGGGACAGATGGCACTGGGGACAGATGGCAGGGGCAGATGGCAGGGCAGATGACAGGGCAGATGACAGGGGCAGATGACAGGGGCAGATGACAGGGCAGATGACAGTGCAGATGGCAGTGCAGATGGCAGTGCAGATGGCAGTGCAGATGGCAGGGCAGATGGCAGGGCAGATGACAGGGCAGATGGCAGGGACTGTTAACCGCGGGACACCTTTTTTTCCTTTTTTTTTTTTCTTTTACACTCACCGCTCTCTGTGTTCCGCTCTCCCTCCTCACACGCTGTCTCTGTGTGAGGAGGGAGAGCCGGCGATGAGAGATGATCTCATATGTTTACATATGAGATCCTCTCTCATTGGCACTGCCGATCGCACCGTAAACGGCCGCTGTCATTGGCCGTTTACGGTGAACTGTGACTGGCTGTGTCCGAGGGACACGGCCAGCACAAAACTTCCACGATGCGTGCTCGCGGGAGCGCGCAATGCGGAAGTAAACAGGAGGCCGTCCAGGGACGCCCTCCCGGCAATTGCAGTCCGTGCTGTAGCCGTCTTTCGGCTATAGCGCGGACGCCTAGTGGTTAAAGGTGCAAAATCCATTTATTTTTCTTTTTTGGGTTAAACACTTTAACCACTTAAAGTGGATGTAAACCGGAAATGTTTTATTTTTTTGATGTCACAATGTAGAGTATAAGATTTCCTATCATTTGAGCCCAGTCTTGCCACAAAGAGTTAATCCAGCTATGAGCAATCCTCTTATTGTTCAATGAGATAAAACTTCACAAACAGAGAAAAACTTTGTCAAATCCCCCCCCTTGAGTGACAGGTGATTTACATATTTTGTGCACTAGCCTAAGACATGCATTATTTTTTAATTCCCACCCCCACTCCTTTCTTCAGCAGCTCTGCAAGGATTGGATGTTCCACACCTCAGCATGATTGGGCATGCTGAAGTCATGTGGTTACTTTCCTGTCTTTTCACTGGATGTTAGAGATCATAGCAGAAGTTCAGTGTAGGAAATACAAAGGAGCAAAATGCATATTGACAAGGGGAGTGTAGAGGTGGGCGGGGAGTCTACTGACATCACGACTGCACCCACTGAGCTTCAGACAACAGACCCACCCACAGAATCTGCAGTTTTTCGGTTCTCATGACAGACAGAGGGGAGACATTTGACAGGTAAAGATACATGCAGGAGGCATGTATATCCTTATAGATAACCCCTATGGCAGTAGTTTAGAAAGGATTACATTGGGTTTACATCCACTTTAAGGACCGAGCCTCTTTCTGAGATTTGTTGTTAAAGACAGGTTTTTTGCTAGAAAATTACTTAGAACCCCCAAACATTATACATTTTTTTCTAACACCCTAGAGAATAAAATGGCGGTCGTTGCAATACTTACAAATGGTAAATTGATACCCAACATGTCACGCTTCAAAATTGCGCCTGCTCGTGGAATGGCGACAAACTTTTAGCCTTAAAAATCTACATAGGCGATGTTTAAAAAATTCTACAGGTTGCATGTTTTGAGTTACAGAGGAGTTCTAGGGCTAGAATTATTGCTCTCTCTCTACTGGTCACGGTGTTATCTCACATGTGTGGTTTGATTACCGTTTTCATATGCGGGTGCTACTCACGTATGCGTTCGCTTCTGCAAGGTACTAGGGAAGGGGCGCGTTTAAAATATTTTTTTTTTCTTATTTATTTTACCTTTTATTTTTTATTTTTACACTGTTCTTTTAAAAAAAATTGTGTCACTTTTATTCCTATTACAAGGAATGTAAACATCTCTTGTAATATAAAAAAAAGCATGACAGGACTTCTTAACCTCTTCGCGCCCGCGCTATAGCCGAAAGACGGCTGCAGCGCGGACGCTAATTGCCGGGAGGTAGTCCCTGGACAGCCTCCTGTTTACTTCCGTGTTGCGCGTTCCCCCGGGCGCGCATCAGGGAAGTTTTGTGCTGGCCATGTCCCTTGGACACAGGCAGTCACAGATCGCTGAAAACGGCCAATCATAGCGGCCGTTTTCAGCGCGATCGGCGGTGCCAATGAGAGACGTTCTCATATGTAAACATATGAGATCATCTCTCATCGCCGGCTCTTCCTCCTCACACAGAGACAGCGTGTGAGGAGGGAGAGCGAACCACTGCGGCGGTAAGTGAAAAGAAAAAAAAAAAACTAAAAAAAAAGTGTCCCCACTGCCATCTGTCCCTACTGTCTTGTCCCTGCCATCTGTCCCTGTTGTCATGTCCCTGCCATCTGTCCCTGCTGTCATGTCCCTGCCATCTGTCCCTACTGTCATCTGTCCCCACTGTCATGTCGCTGTCATCTGTCCCCACTGTCATGTCCCTGCCATCTGTCCCCAGTGCCACGTATAAGTGCCATCTGTCATCAGTGCCACGTATAAGTGCCATCTGTCATCAGTGCCACGTATCAGTGCCATCTGTCAGTGTCATCAGTGCCATGTATTAGTGCCATCTGTCATCAGTGCCACATATTAGTGTCATCAGTGCCACGTATTAGTGCTACCTGTCATCAGTGCCATCTGTCATCAGTGCCACGTATTAGTGCCATCCGTCATCAGTGTCACGTGTCATCAGTGCCACGTATTAGTGCCATCTGTCAGTGCCACGTATTAGTGCCATCTGTCATCAGTGCCACGTATTAGTGCCATCTGTCATCAGTGCCACGTATTAGTGCCACCTGTCATCAGTGCCACGTATTAGTGCCATCTGTCATCAGTGCCACATCAGTGTCAGTGCCACGTATCAGTGCCATCTGTCATCAGTGCCACGTATCAGTGCCATTTGTCATCAGTGCCACCTCAGTGTCACATGTCATTGTCCTGGTGCTCCAGGGCCTTCAAAAGTGTAATAGGTAGTCAACAAATTAGATGTGTAATTTATGCTCCTAGAACACCTGATGGTGCTCCCTGCATGTTGGGCCTCCCTATGTGGCCAGGCTGTGAAAAAGTCCCACACATGTGGTATCGTAATACTCAGGAGGAGTAGCAGAATGTATTTCGGGGCGTTATTTGTGGTATACACATGCCATGTGAGAGAAATAACCTATTACAATTACAATTTTGTGGGGGGAAAAAAATAAAAAAAATCTTCATTTTGCAAAGAATTGTGGGAAAAAATGACAACATCAAAAAGCTCACCATGCATCTTACTAAATACCTTGGAATGTCTACTTTCAAAAAAGGGGTCATTTGGGGGTATTTGTACTTTCCTGGGTTGTTCGGGTCGCAAGAAATGAGATAGGCCACCAGTACATCAAGTGTGATCAATTTTTTATGATTTGCACCATAGTTTTTAGACTCTCTAACTTTCACAAAGACCAAATAATATCCACTAATTTGGGTTATTTTTACCAAAGATATGTAGCAGTATAAATTGTGGCCAAAATGTATAAAGAAAAGTTACTAATTTGCAAAATTTTATCACAATTTTACTCGTCTCCATGCCTAGCAGGAAGAAGGATCCGGTAGGCGGCGGAGGGGGCCCTCTCCTGCCGCTGATAAATGTGATCTTGCAGCGAATCCGCCGCATACACCACTATTACCGTGAACCGGACCGCCCGCCGAAGAGGATACCGGGGTTATGGCAGCTAGCTGCTGCCATAACAAAGGTATCCCACTTCAAAGATCAACGGTTAAAAACACTTACAAGATTCCTTTAAAAAAAAAGCATGGTAATGGCCCACCGTCTGATGTTACTTCTGGTCCCGTGCGTTCCAGCGTGGTTCTGGAAGTGGGGCGGCCATCTTGCCTTCCCCTCAGTGGTTACAGCTGCTGGCTAGCTTTTCTCCTCCTAGCAGCGCAGGACTCTGCAAGGAACACTATGCTGACATGCTCGTTTTAACATGAATCTTGTAAGTGTTTTTAACCTTGCCTCCACCTCACTGGTTACAGCTGCTGGCTGGCTTTTCTCCCCCTAGCAGTGCAGGACTCTGCAAGGAACACTATGCTGACATGCTCGTTTTAACATGAATCCTGTAAGTGTTTTTAACCGTTGATATTATATAAATTTGTGAAATGCTGCACTTAGAAATGCCTTCTGTGTTCTTCCTGATTTCTCGAGAGTTGCTTCTCCCCATTGAAGTGCTGCTATAAAAGTGACATTTCCACCACATATCCTACAATTGATGCTGGTACTGGAGTGAAATTCTCACGATTCGATCCGATTATCTGGTCAACGATTCGATTCGATTCCACGATGCATCACGATTACCGACGAGCTCCCACTTCCGCTTGGGCCGCCTAGGCGGCCCCTCCACCCTGCAATCTTCTGGGACACATCACAGTTCCCAAAGATTGCATGGCTATGCAGGAAAGCACAGTGAGACATGCGCACCCGGCTGTGAATCGGCAAGCTGTCACAGCCGGATGCCCACAGTAGTATTGCCATCGCTGTGGACAGGCAGGGGAGAGAAGGGAGGGTTTGGGTGGCCACGTCGCTGGATTGTGGGACAGGTGAGTGTCTATTTATTAAAAGTCAGAAGATGCACTTTTTTTGTAGCTGCTGACTTCTAATAAACAAAAAAATGACTGGAACTCTTCTTTGAATTAAAAATAACCTCACTCCCTTAAAAAGTGCAGTAATCCGGTGCACTACAGGGTACAGAGATTCACACACACGACTGCTTGGAGGTCAGGAGGGAATACAATCCACAGCTGACAAACAGCCTTGTGAAGTTCCCTGTACTGTCTCTGTGCTGACCAGTGGCAGCTGGTGCTCAAAATTTTTGGGGGGGCGCAAACAAACTAAAAATACTGAACCTTCCCCGTCGAATGCAGCCTAACTGTGTCCATCAAACGCAGCCACTGTGCCCAAACGCAGCCACTGTGCCCATCAATCGCAGCCACCTGTGCCCTTCAATCGCAGCCACTTGTGCCCATTAAATGCAGCCATCACTAACCCCCCGCCCCCCCCCCCCACAATGCACGGGCCACCACTGGTGCTGACAGTTCCTTGGCACCTTCCAGCACACTAGGAGTTAACAGTGGAATGTGCACAGGATAGCCGGGGACCTGTCAGCACGGAGCCAGGAGGTGTAAGGTTACTGTTAAAATTACTTTCTTTTAATAAATTCTGTGTTACAATGGATGATGTGCCCCGCTGTACTGTGTATGTGCTTTTTAAATAACAATGTCACTTCATACCAAATTTCACTGTAGTACGATATATCCCGGTCATGTCACTCCCGGCCTGTCTCGCCCCTCTCCTCTCTCCTCTCCTGAGTCCTGACGTCAGCGGGGAATTCTCAGCCCCACCCGCTGACTATAGCTATCGTATCAGAAGAAAGGGGGCGGGACTGAGAATTCCCCGCTGACGTCAGGACTCATGAGAGTGGAGAGGAGAGCGAAGAGGGGCGGTGCGGGCCAGGAGTCACATGACCGGGATATATCGTACTATGGGGAAATTCGGTATGAAGTCACATCGTTTTTTTAAAAAACACACACATCGGGGGCACATCATCCATTGTAACACAGAATTTATTAAAAGAAAGTACTTTTAAAAATACGGTCCGAGTGCTTTCCCGGGAGGGGCAGGGCTAGTCGCCATGACGTCATCCGCAATCGATTTCCGGTCCCTATGCATCGATGCCGCATCGGGGACACGCGAATCGCGATGCATCGATGCAACGATTAATTTCAGCGACCCTAATGCCTAAAGGTCAAAAAGATGCATGTACTACTTTTGAAGTAGAAGGGTGCATGTTTCGCCCAAAAGACTTTAATAGGAGTGTCTGAATATGAGAGTTCTCCTCTTATTAGTAACCAGTTTTTCATTGGCTAAAACAAAATGCTCAAGTCTAAATGAATGGTGAAAAAAAAAGCTCCAAAAACCCCCTGTAAACTGTCACGCTCAGGTGGGAAAGCAGCCTTAGGCTACTTTCACACTGGGGCGGGCGGGCGCCGGCGGTAAAGTTGCGCTATTTTTAGCACCGCTATACCGTCGTTTTAGCGGCGCTATTCGGCCGCTAGCGGGGCAGTTTTAACCCCCGCTAGCGGCCGAAAAGGGTTAAAACCGCCCGCAAAGCACCGCTCCTACAGCGCTGCAAAGATGCAGCTTGCAGGACTTTTTTGACCGTCCTGCAAGCGCACTGCTCCAGTGTGAAAGCCAAGACACAGGAGAGGCTCTTTACAAGCAATATTTTTAGCGATGTAGCGCCTGTAAAACGCCTCAGTGTAAAAGTAGCCTTACCAAACAATCTGTCTGGGATTATGAATCTATTTTGCTATTTCTGGGGTTCACTGAACAGTATTGTACTTGTTTATGTTCACATTTTAAAAATCACAGCATGGTATTGGGCTTTGTTTACTGCAGAACAAGGTTTTTAAAACTGAAAAAAAAAGTACTGTATGAACTTCAGATGAAAATGCTGTGAGAGAAACTAATGAAATACCCGGGAAACGTTTAGAAAAGGAGCAATGATTACCACAGGAAAGCCTCAGGGTCCACTCATAATGATGATTATGTTGGTTATAAAAGGACATAAAAAAGACCATTTTCCTTTTAACTAATATTATTAAAAATGACAGCAGGCAGAACATGAAAATCTGAGCTACCCAGACATGGCAAGATAAATGATCATACCTTACAGCGCAAAATAATTATACATAAATAAGGTAGTACATCATTTTTTTCTACGAGTTGCCAACTCAGAATGGTTATTAGACATGACATAAAAGAGAAAAAAAAATATGTGTGGAGCAGACAGACTGTTCTGGGTATTAATGCAAAGTTTTTTAATGTAGTTGTGTATATGGGAGATACTGAAACAGATTTGTAGATTTATCCAATTTCCTCTTGATAAATATACAGCTGTTTTGTCGTGAATCAGAACTTACCTTATCCTCTAAGGCTGCATTCACACCTGAGCGTAACGTTTTCAGGCAGAAAGTCACGTGTTTTTACCGTGATTTAAAAACACTCAGGTGTGAACGCAGCCTAAAGCAGGCCATAGACAGTGCAGAAATTCACACGATTCCCCCATCAACACAGACAGTGCTAACAGGGGAATCCCTTCTGCTGAGACATTGTTGGAGTGGCTAAGAGAGGAAGGCTGTCCCCGCCAGGTGAAGGCATATATATGAGCGCTCTATATGAGCGTTTTTTTACTCCCAAGAGAACAGATGTTTAACATTTAGCCTACCCATACATGGTTCGAACAGTCTATGGCTGGCCTAACTCAGCCTTTCTCAACCTTTTCAACACTGAGGAACCTTTGAAATATAACTGCGGTCTCTGGTCTTAGGAACCACTGCTAAAAATTACTTTATCTACAACTCTTGATACAGTACGTTAGTGTGTTAGTCAGTGGGAAAGTTTCTTACAGTTGTGGTCATTGGGAGGAATTACACTCTTATAGATAGGTAAAAAGATCAACGGTGTCAGAGGGAACCTTTTTGAGAGGCAGAAATTGGTCATTGCTCAAGGAACCCCTAGCCACCTCTGGAGCAGGGGTAATGAATTAAAATGAACAAAAAGGTCCAAATAAGTAAAATCTTCTTCCAGCAGAGGTCCGAATCACATGTTTGATTCTTAGCCCTTGTTCACATTGAATGCGGCTTTGAAATCGTGTGACTTCATCTGAAGTGGCTCAATTTCAAAGCTGCAGGTCAGTGCAACTTTGAAGACATCTGTGAGGCTTCATGCACAGGTGTGTATGCAAGTCACACCTGAAATCCCCAAAAATAGTGCAGGAACTGCTTTTTCAAATCGAGGTGGCGTCGCAAAGTCTACATCACACCGATTTGAACAGTGCCATTGCCGACAATAGGGTGCAACTTGTCATGCGATTTGACCCCGTCAAATCGCATGAAAAGTCACTCCAATGTAAACGAGGGCTTAATGGCACCTCTGCGCATTGCCAAACGCGTGTTTTTGCGAGTGTCAAACCGCATGGTGCTCCCCTCCTGCTTTGGTGTGAGCATCAGAAGTCAAATGAAAAATGTGGTGCTTTCAGGTATAGAAATGCATGTGACTCAAACCTTGTGACAGAGCTAAGTTTATCAGTGTTGTCACATGGGGAGTCCATAACCCTGTGTGAGCTACAACTACAGCGATTCTGAACTTAGTAGGGTTTTTGACAAGTCCTATAAAAAAAAAAAATGTCCCCAATGTAAATCCATTGTCAAATCAGGATTAACGCTGGCCGCCGACCCACACGCCAAAAGAACTCTGCCTCATCTGGTAACCCTGCTCCTTTTTTTTTTACTTACTGGTGGCAGTACAGATAGGAAGGCCTGGAGGGGGGAAAAAAATATGGTTTTTTTTCAAAGCCGTTTCTTGTTTTTTTTCTGGGAAAAAAAAAAAAAAAGGTGTGGAATATGTTCTTTTACAATGATCGAAAACAACAGAAAGAATCAGGCACCTGCTGAGAAAACTTTAATGGGGGGTAGATGGCAGTCTTGAGAGTGCTAGCTGCTAAGAGTGACTCCTGGGAAGGAGAGAGATAAAGATGCTGCAATGCTGTCCATCAAGCGTTTGGATACCCGTATGTGCCTCCGTGACAGTAAGCTCAGTCTAATGCCGCATACACACGATCGCACATTGATCGGACATTTCGACAACAAAATCCATGGATTTTTTTCTGACGGATGTTGGCTCAAACTTGTCTTGCATACACACGGTCATACAAAGCTTGTCGGAAATTCTGAATGTCAAGAACGTAGTGACATACAACACATATGACGAGCCGAGAAAAATTAAGTTCAATAGCCAGTGCGGCTCTTCTGCTTGATTCCGAGCATGCGTTGAACTTTGTGTGTCGGAATTGTGTACACATGATCGGAATTTCCGACAACGGATTTTGTTGTCGGAAAATTTGAGATCCAGATCTCAAATTTTGAGTGACGGAAATTCCGATGGAAAATGTCCGATGGAGCCTACACACGGTCGGAATTTCCGACAAAAAGCTCCAATCGAACATTTTCCGTCGGAAAATATGACCGTGTGTATGGGGCATAACAGTTTTAAACAGTGTGAAACAGCCTGGTAGAGCCAGGTGGAGAGAGCGCAGGGAGGCAGGTAATGTTCAGAGTCCCGTCACTAGGAAGACAAAGCGATTGACGCAAAACATGTTGTCATGGTGATGGGACTCTGAACATTACCTGCCTCTTTTCACCTTCTCCATCGGCATCGCTGTGTCCTCCGGTGCGTGTGACGTCATCAATAGACGCCGCGACCACACAGTACACCAGCAAGGACATTCATGGAGCCGCCAGCTATGCATATACCATCTCTAGCACCGAAAAGAGGCTCCCTGCTGTCCATCCGCCGTTGGGATAACCCACCAGCATCACCCGCTACATTGGCGGCTTAGTGACACATCCAGATCCTTTCCATCCAAGGACAAGCATGGTTCTATGTACAGTTTACATCTGTGGATAGAATAGAAAGGGGGACACACAGAGGAGTACAAACGAAAGGGCTGCGCACCCCACAAGATGCATAAAGAAAACGAAAAAACCGGCATGGCATAATACAGCAAGGCTTGTTATGGACTTTTTTGTCCTTTCTGCCTTTTGGTTTTATTTTTGTCAATCCCACTCTAGATTTATAGCGTTTTAATAACAAGCCGTGGCGTCCTGCAGCACGAGAAGTGAGACTTTGGGAATCTCTAATTGCATGGTAATATGTAGCAAGGCCGCCTTAATAATATATAATATAAAAAACTAGTTTTATCTAGTCAGATACACTAAGCTATAGTCCCATGACATAATTTTTTGACAGTCAACTGTGAGATGCTGCAGCACTTCAAGTGAGACTCTCTCGAGTCTCCAAATACATGGCTCAATGCTGTTAGGTTTGTAATAGACCATTTTGTTCTTTTTGCCTTTTGGCTTTATTATTTTTGCCAATTCCACTCTAGATTTATGGTATTCTTATAGTGAGCCATTGTGTTTTGCAGCACGAGAAGTGAGACTTTGGGAATTTCTAACCGCATGGTACTATGTAGCAAGGCCGCCTTAATAATTCTTAATCTTTCTTTTGGATGCAGGTCTGGGCTTTGTTTGATGCAGATTCTATAGCTACCCTACTATACCTGTGTGCGTTTGAGGTCACTCTCTTTTGTGTTATTATTCAACTCAACCTATTTCAGCACATGGAGTGAGACTTATGGTCTCTATACATTTGCTGTTGTAGCATAGTCTGCCAGCACGTTGATCTATATGGAAACTGCATTCATTTAATAGTTCATTCGGTTCTTTGTTTTGGTTCCTTTGTTGGGTTTTTCTATGTTTCCTATGTGGTTGATCATACACCTTTTCATTATTGACCGCATAGCTAACATGATATTGTCATGGGAGTTTAATATCAACAACAATGGATATTTATCTATACTTTTTTGTGGTTCATCTGGTGTCTTATCGATTTTCATGCTTCTGTTTGTCTGTTTTTTACTGTTTTTTCTTTTCAGAAAGTAAAGACTTATCTGACACCAGTGCTTTGGATGCGATGCTACATGTTTGATACTTTTGACACATTTGTAACCACTCTTGCGGGTAGTTGGACCGAACCCTTTTTCAGATCTATGTATATATTTTTCACTGAATATTTTTTTACCAACTCTCTCGTCTATAAAATACAAGTGGTCAAGAATGATTGGAAGAGTTGGAGGAGTAATGTGCATAAATCTCTAATTTCATGTTTAATGTATATACATGCTGATCTCATGTCTAATATGCTTGTACTTTGATCTCATGAAAATGTGTGTATATTTCATTTAAACTGCTTATGCACATTTGCTGTTTTAGGGTTGTGAGAGAGTCCTTTGACACCTTTTTAGCTCTCCCAACTACCCAAGTTTGTTCCATTGTTGCGGCTTCACCTGCTATGGAGGGTTTTAGCATCCAATACCTACCTTTTCTTTTCTCTTTTTTTCAGTTATTTTTATGAGTTCGTGCTGATTTTTATTGGCATGACAGTTTTGTCTACTTATATTTTTCATTATGCATTTTGGTTAGGTTAACAATGGATGTTTTCTCTCCTCTTTTAGCAGGTGTAGTTTTTTAATGGGATCAGTATTGTTTTAATCACACTGAGAGGGTGGGTTTGCTATGCAGCGCGGTGATTGGTTGTTTTACCGGCATGCATACCCAGGCCACCCTTTTTTACTTTTTCACTTTTCTATTTATACCACACTAGTACTATCCCTCTCTAGCTACGAATAAGCATCCAAATGATGTGAAACGCGTTAGAGATCTACCACCCATTACGTCTCTGCAATTGACTGTATTGTTGGATTTTATTGAAATAAAGATGTTCTTATCCCAGAGTGCGGCTATCCAGGATTTCTTTCTACCTCACTGCAAACCAGCAAAGCCAGCACCTGGAACCAGTTCTTAAAAGGGCAGTGTCATTCCAGAGCAAGAGTGTTTGTGAGCTGCATCTCCTTTTTTCCCCGATGATTGGAGGAAGGGAGGGGCATGCACTGCACCTACAATGGAGTAACAAAATTTCTAAATTAAAGGTTAGAGCAAGGAGGTTATTTTTCCCCCCAGGGCAATAGGGGGGAATAACGAGTTACAATGGCTTTTGAAATATTGACCAGTATGGGTTGAGAGTGGGTCCATAAACAATACATGCAAAGAACAAGGTAAAAATAAACTGAGGAATGGTACACGAGGAAAGAAGGGGGAAAAAAGGGGGGGGGGGAGAAGGGAAGGGGGGGATTGGAAGAAGAAGGGAGGAAGGCGGGGGAGAAAAGGAGAAACGTGGAAAAAGAGAGAGAAAAAGGAAGGAAACGGTGAGAAATCATATGTGACTGGGGAAAAAATGTGAATGAGAGAGGAGACTCAAAAGAAACAGCGGGTGGGACATAACCAAGGGCATAGGTGACAAACAATTGCATGTATATATATATATATATATATATATATATATATATGGACCGACTAGCAACATGAATATGAAAATCCTAAAAGGTAATGGCGATCGTTGTGTGTGTGTGATGGTGAAGTGCCAAAAAATCATAGAATGTGGGGGAGATCCAGCAATGGGCTGGGGGGGAGGGAAAGGGGAGGAAAGGAAGACAGGGGGGAGTGGTGAAAAGCAAAGGTGATATCATACTAGGGTGAAAAAGCGAAAGAGAGAAGCAATACAAGCAAACAAGCCAAAACGTGATGAGTGAAATTTGGGTGATGCATGGTGAAGGCAGTACAAATTACCTTAGATGGGAACACAATCAATCAAATCAGAATAGATGAAGCTCTAAAATGTTATAAGTGTATGAAAGTCAAAAATTCGATTGATAAAGGTGAGGGGGGTGAGATAAGCATGATGTGAACCACACATCAAAGGAGGCAATTGAAAAGTGCATGAAGTTCTTACCAGTCAGTCTGTGAGGCTGCAGCACAGGAGCGTCCGGCGGGACCAAAGGTACCACTGGACTTCCCATGCCGCCAGGGTAATTTATAAGGGTACTGATTGCCCCAGGGTTCTATCAGGTGCAGGCGTTTATCCCCTCCCATGTCTATTCCTCCAATTGGGGGGAGAGAGCGGCACATAGCGGCGCTCACTGGGTGACCCCCCCAGCGTTCCGGAGGAGTAATCCGTGACATCACGCGCACGCGCATTGCGTCGCGCACGCGTGAGCACGGCGTCCGGAAGAGATCCGGAATGCCGCTGGCAGGGAAGAAACTAGCGTCCAATCCAGGTGGGCGCATTAGGGAGACGCAGGGCCCTTGCGTCTCCCCTCTTACCATTGCAGGAAGGCATGCGTGACACGATCCCGCCCCCCAGACAAATGACACGGCCAACCTAGAGTGGTATCTCTACCTGGAAAAAAGATAAAAAGGAGAGAAGAGGAGAGGGGAAGCCCATACATGTAATTATCAGACTGTGACTAAATAATAAAACTTCTAAATAAATAGAGTATGGAAGATCATCTGTTGACTAATGCCGCGTACACACGAGCGGACTTTACGGCGGACTTTGCCCGGCGGACTGGATTTCGTCGGACAATTCGATGTGTGTGGGCTCCAGCGGACTTTGTTTTCTCAAAAGTTCGACAGAATTAGATTTGAAACTTGTTTTAAATTTATCCGTTGAAATCGAGTCCGGTCGAAAAGTCCGCCGTCTGTATGCTAGTTCGACGGACTAAAAAGCCACGCTAGGGCAGCTATTGGCTACTGGCTATGAACTTCCCTGTTTTAGTCCGGTCGTACGCCATCACGTATGAATTCGACGGACTTTGGTGGATTGTGTGTAGGCAAGTCCGTTCATTCAGAAAGTCCGTCGGAAAGTACGTCGAAAAATCCGCCGGGCAAAGTCCGCCGTAAAGTCCGCTCGTGTGTACGCGGCATTAGGCGTATATACACTTTACACAAAGCCACTGCCAAGGTACAGTTGATTAAATTACTAATGAAACATAACACAATGAATTATATTAAAAAAGGAAAAGAACTATGAACTGGCTTTCCTATAAAGCGATATCCCTATAAGGCAGTGGTTCTCAACTCCGGTCCTCAGGACCCACTAACAGTCCAGAATTTAAGTATTACCTTGGGGAGATGCAGACTAGAATACTGCAATCACTGAGCAGCAAATGATATCACCTGTGATGTATTTCAGTTATCCTGCAAACCTGGCCTGTTAGTGGGTCCCGAGGACATGAGTTGAGAACCACTGCTATAAGGTCTGAATGATTTCTACTAAAGGGAGATGCAGGTTCCTATACATTGTGCTATTGAAGCTAAAAAGTAACAAATCACATAGTTGGAAATATTGTATGTAGTCAAATAGAATTGCTAACAAATGGGGTAAAACAAGGCAGGAATAATATGTGGAATAGCAGGATAGAGGGCATGATTAAAATTAGTTTATCAAACTGTCGCCAAGCCTAGATAAAGCCTGGTGAACAGTATCAAATTTATTGGTGGTAAAGAGGAAGCATTAAGGTCAATTTGTATAGCACCCCGGGAAGGGGTGAAGGGTTGTATACCCACTCTGATGTAAAAGCTATTGAGTGGTATACATCCTATATAGGGATGAATTTCAAAGTATGTTCAGGATGAAATCAAGAAATTTCATCGCTATCTAGTTCGCTCACTGTGTCTTGCCAGAGGAAAACCCTCGTAAGAAGGGAGCGAATGAGATGGATTCATTAAGGCCTGGGGGAGAGGTGGCCTGTAATTGGAATATCCATCTCTGCTCTTTTTGTAGCAGAGCCTTATTCCAATCGCCACCTCTATTAGGGATATGCATCCTACAAAGAGCCGTAAAGGTGACTTTGGGGACTCTGTAACTGTGTGTTGAAACCACATGTCTCCCAACAGGGGGATATGGGTTCCCCTGTCAGGAGCCAGGGAGCGTCTTCGCTCGCCGGGCTCCGGTGCACATGCGCGGGGGACTGGTGCTTCGCCGCACACCCTTCCGCGGCCTGATGGTGCGGCGCGCGCGGGTGCACGGTGGTCCTCGGGTGCGCGCCGTCGCCCGTGCGGGTGCCCGGTAGCGCGTCACACTGACGCGCTCGCCGGGCAGGGAGACTATTTCTGACGGCTCCAGCGCCCAGTCAGGTTGCTGGTTCGTCGTCAGCTCTCCCTGATTCCCTGTGCCTGTTATCTCCAGTTATCTGCCTGCTTGTGTACTGAACCTTGGCTTGTTAAAACCACTACTCTGCTGGATTGTCCCATTACCTGCCTGCTCTGTGTACTGAACCTTGGCTTGTTAAAATCACTACTCTGCTGGATTGTCCCATTACCTGCTTGCTCTGTGTACTGAACCCTGGCTTGTTAAAACACTACTCTGCTGGACTGTCCAATTACCTGCCTGCTCTGTGTACTGAACCTTGGCCTGTTTAACCATTACTTTACTGGATTGCCTGATACCCTGATCTCTGCCTGCATGAACGGACTTCCCTCTGTCTAAACTGCCTGCTACACATCTGACCCCTGCTTATTATTACAGTCTTGCCTCTGCCTATACTCCGCCCTGATCTCTGGTCCCTCCTGCAGACCCCAGAGCACCCGCTTCCAATCTTCGGACCTCCTACCTACCGGAAGCCCGTGCCTCCACGTGCCCCCAGCTCCCTGTACCCATTTCAGGGGTCTGGGTGCGCGTGGTCGTAAGGACGAGCCGCTCCCGGCATCTCGGCCTCGGTAAGTATTAGTCCGTGACAGTACGAACCAGCCAGATGTCCGAGGCCGACAGAGCGCGCTCTCCTCTGGAGATCCTGTGCCAACAGGTATCTACTCTCGCTGACTCAGTACAGAAATTACAGGAAGGTTATACCCAAATTGATAACCGTCTTCAGCAGATCACAGGGTCGCTACCCTCTGCAGCCGCAGCTCCCGCACCCAGCAGTGGGGGTCCGCTCCCTCAGGCTTCCGCCAACCCCACCGTCATCATGGCACTTTTGGAACCCAGGGTCCCTACACCAGAACGGTTCTCGGGGGACCGTAAGAAGTTTAGGGCCTTCAAAAACGCATGCTCCCTCTACTTCGCTCTCCAGCCGGTTCCAGGGTCCACGCCCCACCTGGGCGTTGCCAAGACCCCACTCCGCACAGACCTCGACCTCAACTTCGGCTGCTGCTGCACCGGTAACTGAGGTCGAACCAATGCAGCTCGGCCTGGTTCGGGGCCCGCTAACCTCCGAAGAGAAGCAACGCAGGCGACAGTCCAACCTATGTCTCTACTGCGGAGGAACCGGACATTTCCTGCGCAGCTGTCCGATCAGGCCCAGTAAGTCTCCTCAGCCAAATGTGTTGAACTATCCAAACAATAACATTCCCAAGACTTATGTGATGTTGTTTATCTCCCGTACTCCAGAGATACACAAGAGACACGTAAAGAAGGTTCTGGTCATACTTCAACAGTACAAGCTATACCTGAAAGCTGAAAAGTGCGAATTTGAACAATCAACCATACAGTTTCTGGGATTCATCCTTTCAACCAATGGGGTCGCAATGGACCCACAGAAGATTCAGGCAATTCAAGAGTGGCCGGCTCCATCTAACAAGAAAGGGGTACAGAGGTTTATAGGATTCGCCAACTTCTATCGAAATTTTATTGTTGGATTCTCGGCCATCGTGGCACCTATTACCCAATTAACTCGTCAGCACAGTTCTTTTCAGTGGTCCTCAGCCGCTCAAGAGGCTTTCCTAACGTTAAAGAAGTTGTTCAGTTCCGCCCCGATTCTCTGTCATCCTGACCCGACTCAACCTTTCGTATTAGAGGTGGACGCATCTGAGATCGCAACTGGAGCAATTCTCTCCCAGAGACAGGGACCTAAGGCCATTCTACATCCGGTAGCTTTCGCCTCTAGGAAACTAAGTCCACCGGAACTCAACTATGATGTGGGTGACAGGGAGCTGCTGGCTATAAAGTTTTCTTTAGAGGAGTGGAGGTATTTGCTGGAAGGTGCAGTACACCCGGTCATGATCTTTACGGATCACAAGAATCTTGAGTTCCTCCGAACAGCAAGACGACTAAAACCCCGTCAAGCCCGTTGGGCCCTCTTCTTTTCCCGTTTCAACTTTCATATAGCCTACAGACCTGGAGCAAAGAACGGGAAGGCCGATGCTCTTTCTCGGATGTTCTCCGCAGACTCTCAAACGTCAACACCAAGCACGATCCTCTCTCCCCAAAACTTCCTTGGATTAACTCTTCGGGAGTAAGAAAACGTCTGAACTACTTTCTCGTTCTATCTGGTGGCCGGGATGGAGAAGGGACTGTAAAGAATATGGGGCGCCCTGTTCTCTGTGCCAGCGGAACAAGGGCCAAAACACTAAATCCTGGGGCCTGCTCAGACCTTTGCCCATCCCGGAACGGCCATGGGCTGATGTGTCCATGGATTTTATTGTCGACCTACCTACCTCAGAAAATTTTTCTACCATCCTTGTCATTGTCGACCGCCTCTCCAAGATGGCTCATTTCTTGCCCATGAGGGGTACTCCCTCTGCCAAAGACACAGCCAATGTCTTCCTAAAAGAGGTCGTTAGGCTCCATGGGATACCAAGAAGCATCGTGTCAGATAGGGGCGTTCAGTTTACGTCCAAATTCTGGAGGGAACTCTGCAAGGCCCTGGGCATCAACGTTTGTCTCTCTTCAGCTTATCACCCCCAAAGCAACGGCCAGACGGAGAGGACAAACCAAACATTAGAGCAATACCTCTGCTGCTTTTGCTCGGGTTCTCAGGACGATTGGGCGAGTCTTCTTCCCTACGCTGAATTTGCGTACAACAATTCAATTCATGCCTCTACCAACCAGACACCCTTCTGGGCCAATTGTGGGTTCCATCCCACGTCCTTTGCTAACGACATTCCCGAAATGACAGTCCCTGCAGTCCAGGACAGGATAACCTCGTTGCAATCCAACTTTCAGAAAATCCAAGATATGTTACACAAGGCGCAGGAAGACTACAAGAAACAGTACGATCGGGGCAGAAAGGCGAACCCAAAGTTTGACTTAGGAGAGGAGGTCTGGTTGTCCACCATTGACCTTAGATTACCATTGCCATCTCGAAAACTTGGACCTAAGTTCATCTGTCCTTTTCAAGTCAAGAGGATCATTAACCCTGTGGCTGTTGAGCTAGCACTTCCCAAGACATATCGGATTCATCCTGTTTTCCACATGTCATTGTTGAAGCCTGTGGTGCCTAGCCCTTTCCCGGGAAGAAGAGAGCCTCCTCCTCCGCCAGTCAGAATCGATGGCGAGAATGAATTCGAAGTGGAGTCCATTCTGAGTTGTAGGAAGAAGGGCAGGCAGCTACAGTATCTGATTCAATGGAAGGGTTACCCACCTGAAGATAATTCTTGGGAGCCCGCTAGGAACCTGCACGCTCCACGGTTAATCCAAACTTTTCACCAAGATCATCCAGAATTGATGGCTAGACTTGGCGTCCAGTGTCCGCCCTTAGGAGGGGGGCACTGTCAGGAGCCAGGGAGCGTCTCCGCTCGCCGGGCTCCGGTGCGCATGCACGGGGGAGTGGCGCTTCGCCGCACACCCGTCTGCGGCCTGATGGTGCAGCGCGCGGGTGCACGGCGGTCCTTGGGTGCGCGCCGTCGCCCGTGCGTGTGCCCGGTAGCGCGTCACACTGACGCGCTCACCGGGCAGGAAGACTATTTCTGACGGCTCCAGCGCCCAGTCGGGTTGCTGGTTCGTCGTCAGCTCTCCCTGATTCCCTGTGCCTGTTATCTTCAGTTATCTGCCTGCTTGTGTACTGAACCTTGGCTTTTTAAAATCACTACTCTGCTGGATTGTCCCACTACCTGCCTGCTCTGTGTACTGAACCTTGGCTTGTTAAAATCACTACTCTGCTGGATTGTCCCATTACCTGCTTGCTCTGTGTACTGAACCCTGGCCTGTTTAACCACTACTCTGCTCGATTGTCCCATTACCTGCTTGCTCTGTGTACTGAACCCTGGCTTGTTAAAACACTACTCTGCTGGACTGTCCAATTACCTGCCTGCTCTGTGTACTGAACCTTGGCCTGTTTAACCATTACTTTACTGGATTGCCTGATACCCTGATCTCTGCCTGCATGAACGGACTTCCCTCTGTCTAAACTGCCTGCTACACATCTGACCCCTGCTTATTATTACAGTCTTGCCTCTGCCTATACTCCGCCCTGATCTCTGGTCCCTCCTGCAGACCCCAGAGCACCCGCTTCCAATCTTCGGACCTCCTACCTACCGGAAGCCCATGCCTCCGCGTGCCCTCAGCTCCCTGTACCCATTTCAGGGGTTTGGGTGCGCGTGGTCGTAAGTGCGAGCCGCTCTCGGCATCTCGGCCTCGGTGAGTATTAGTCCGTGACATCCCCACCTGCATACTGTATACGTGTTGGGAAATGCGTTTCCAAAATTCCTGCCTGGTTTTTCCCACATAATAGGCACCACATTCACATTCCATGAAGTATACCACTCCACGCGTATGACAGTTTACAAAATGTGTGGGTGTGAATGTGTTTCCGTTGGGGAGAAGAAAAGTTTTTTCTTTTCTAATTACCGGGCAATAGGAGCAATGTCCGCATGGAAATGAGCCGACTACGGAACAGTGTTTGGATCTCCTAATCTCATTTTTGTATTCACTCTGGACAAGTTTGTCCCTTAGTGAAGTAGCTCTTTTATACGTTATAGCTGGTTGTTTGGGGACAAAATTTCTCAATTTGGGGTCATCCGTGAGGATGTTCCAATATCGCTTTATGATGTTTTTGATAGCTGTATGTTGTCGCGAATAACGCATAATGATGCGGGTGAGACTACATTCGGAAATTTTGGGGGATTTTGATTGAAAAAGCAGCTGGGATCTAGATTGTCCTATAGCTTGATTGTAGGCTTTTTTAAGACAGGATCGACTATATCCCCTAGCTAAAAGGCGGCTTTGAAGATCTTCGGCTTCTCTTTTGAATAGAAAATCATTGGAACAATTGCGCCGGAGGTGCAAATATTGTCCGTAGGTAATCGAGTTTTTCAGTGGTATAGGGTGGAAGCTATCCGCATGGAGAACCGTGTTACCGGCAGTTGTCTTCCGGAAAAGGGTGCTGGATAGCTTCCTTTCGGAAGTAACAAAAATGGAGACACTGTTGCGATTTTGGGTCATCGTAAATTTTAGATTACGATTGTTGATGTTGATCCGATTGAAAAATTCAATTAGTTTGGCTTCGGGTCCCTCCCAGACGACGAAGACGTCGTCAATATACCTCAGCCACTTGGATATGTGGCTGGTGTATATGGCAAGGTCCTCGTCATCCAGGAGGGACTGCTCCCACTCCCCCAGGTACAGGTTGGCGTAAGAGGGGGCACAACATGGGCCCATGGCCACACCCTGCACCCTCTAGGTAGTGGGAGTTGTCGAAGCAAAAATGGTTGTGATGTAATATGTATTGTAAACCACTTAAGATGAAAGCATTCAATGCAGGGTCATATTGAGAATGTTGTTGGAGAGCCCTCTGCACAACAGACAAGCCAAGAGAATGGGGGATGCTGCTGTATAGAGCCTCAACATCGATCGTAACAAGAATGGAATCATCTGATATTTTTAAATCGTTGATGAGTTGTAAAAACTGTATTGTATCCCTGACAAATGATGGTAATGACAGAACAAGGGGTTGGAGATGGGCATCTATAACACGGCTTAGATTTTCAGATATGGCCCCATTGCCGGAGACAATGGGACGACCAGTAATTTAATAGAATTTTTATTAATCTTAGGTAAACTATAGAACACTGTTCCGTAGTCGGCTCATTTCCATGCGGACATTGCTCCTATTGCCCGCTAATTAGAAAAAAAAAAACTTTTCTTCTCCCCAACGGAAACACATTCACACCCACACATTTTGTAAACTGTCATACGCGTGGAGTGGTATACTTCATGGAATGTGAATGTGGTGCCTATTATGTGGGAAAAACCAGGCAGGAATTTTGGAAACGCATTTCCCAACACGTATACAGTATGCAGGTGGGGATGTCACGGACTAATACTCACCGAGGCCGAGATGCCGAGAGCGGCTCGCACTTACGACCACGCGCACCCAGACCCCTGAAATGGGTACAGGGAGCTGAGGGCACGCGGAGGCATGGGCTTCCGGTAGGTAGGAGGTCCGAAGATTGGAAGCGGGTGCTCTGGGGTCTGCAGGAGGGACCAGAGTCCTAATAAATTCATAAATATTCTTGGGGATTGCGCCTGTGTGAAATGCGCGATGTACCATATTATAAAAGATGGAATTGTATTGGTTAATATTGAGAGCCGAAATTTGTTTGTACCACTCCTTATTCTCTAGGATGTTCAAACAATTTGAAAAATTGTCATCATTGTTCATGATGACCACATTGCCACCCTTATCAGAGGGTTTTATTACGATTTTGGGATTTTTTGTGAGGCGATGGTGTCAGGTCTCTCACTTACCAGACCGGAGAGTCCACTTGGGCAGAGGGTAGGCTCCCTTAAGTATCCGACTTGCGGCCCCTGGTAGAGCAGACAGGAAGCGCACAAGTGCGGAGTGGTATGAGAGCCTGTGCAGGAGTCCGTATTTCAGAAGCTAGCAGTCTTCAGACAGCAGGTGATGGTTAGAGGCACAGGCAACAGATGCTGGGCAGGAGCTAAAGACAGGTCAATGCACAGGCTGGGTTTGGCAACAGGCGGGCAGCAGAGGTACAGGAGGAGCAGGCAAAAGCAAGGTCAAACAAGCCGGGGTCAGATGCAGGCGGAGGTCAGAAGAATCCAAAGGCAAGCCGGGTCGTCAACAGATCAGGAACTCAGGAACACAGGAACTAAGAACAGGAAACAGGAACTAGGCACAGAGCTGTTGATCAGGCAGCACTGATCAGAGATAACAGCAGACCTAAATAGGCTGATTGGCGCCAAACGCTGCGCTCGTGCGCGCACCGGTACGCACAGACGCCCGCGCACCCGCACGCGCCCGAGCGCGCCCCCGGACACCGGCGTGCACACCAGCACCACCATGCACAACGCGGCCAGCCAGTTTAGACGCGCCAGTGCCCCCAGAAGCACGCGCCCCAGCACACACAGGAACGCGCGCACCAACGCGCCCCGGCGCGCACCGACGCCCAACCAGGTAACCTCTCTGACAGTGCCCCCTCCTCAAGGGCAGACTCCGGATGCCCAGCTGGGCCAACTTTGAGGCATGAGAAACTTTGAATGACTGCAAGAGCTCTCTGGCATGCAAGTTGCTTTCTGGCTCCCATGAGTTGTCTTCAGGCCCATAGCCCTTCCACTTTACGAGGTATTGGGTTTGGTTGCGTCTTTTTCTGCAATCTAAAATTGCCTCCACCTCAAACTCCTCTTCGCCGTCAACTAGGATAGGCTTGGGTGGACCGATACTATGGCCAACAAATGAATTGGGAGTAACCGGTTTCAAAAGAGACACGTGGAAGACTGGATGTATCTTCAGGGAGTTAGGCAGGTCAAGTTCATAGGCCACATTGTTAATCTTCCTCTTAACCAAGAAAGGACCCAACTACTTAGGGCCTAGTTTTCTGGACGGACAGGCCAACTTCAGGTTAGCGGTGGATAACCAAACTGGGTTGCCGGGTTCCAAGACAAGCTCTCCACGCCTCTTCCTGTCGAACATCCTCTTGTAGTATTCCTGAGCCTTGGCCATGGTGTCCTGTAGTAGTTTATTGTTTGTTGAAAAGAAATCCAAAGTTTGAAGAATGGTGGCTGAGATAAACAAAGCCTTGAGTTCTTCAAAGGCCAGCTGCGCCTTAGGAGTCCAGCAAAACCGGGTCCCTTGTCTGATGAGTTCAGTGATGGGGGTTATTATCGAAGAAAATCCTTTGATGAACTTCCTATAGAAATTGGCGAAGCCAATAAAGCGCTGTACTCCTTTTTTATCTACAGGTGCAGGCCAATCCAGGATAGCGGATACTTTTTGAGGGTCCATCTTGATACCCTCGGGAGAGATCACCAGGCCTAGAAACTGAATAGATTGGAGCTCAAACTCACATTTTTCGAGTTTGGCATAAAGCCCATGTTGCCTGAGTCGGGTAAGTACGTTTCGTACATGTCTGCGGTGGTCGATCAGGGAAGCGGAAAAAAACAGTATATCGTCCAGATAGACTATGACGTACAGGTCCAGAAAGTCACGGAAGACATCATTAACGAAGTGTTGGAAGGTGGCTGGTGCGTTACACAGGCCAAAGGGCATGACGAGGTACTCGAAGTGCCCGAATCGAGTACGAAAAGCCGTCTTCCACTCGTCCCCCTCTCTTATGCGGATCAAATTGTAGGCTCCGCGGAGATCCAACTTGGTGAAAACTCTAGCGGACCCCAATCTTTGAAACAGTTCAGGTACTAAGGGTAGCGGATATGTTTTTTATGGTAATTTTATTTAATTCCCGGTAGTCAATGCAGGGACGTAGGGAGTGATCCTTCTTCTCAACGAAGAAGATGCCCGCACCTGCAGGACATATGGAGGGGCGAATGAATCCCTTCTTTAGGTTTTCATCGATATAGGTTTTCAGGGTGCCCAGCTCCTGCTCAGTTAAAGGAAAAATCCTTCCGAAGGGAACTTCAGTTCCGGGTAAGAGTTCTATTGGGCAGTCATAGGTCCTGTGTACCAGGAGAGTCTCTGCCCCCTTCTTGCTGAACACATCCAGGAAATCCCGGTAGGGCTCGGGAAGGGATTGGTAAAGCTTGGTATCGGAGTCTAAGCAAAGGCACTGAGATGGTGTAATGAGTGTTCCCAGTAGACAGTTTTGTTTGCAGTAATTGGAGAGAAACTGAATCTTTCCTGTGGACCAGTCGATGCTGGGATTGTGAGCTTGCAGCCAAGGCATTCCTAGGATAATTGGAAAGAGGGGAGAGGAGATGACATCCAGGCGTAAGAGTTCCTGATGTTCCGGGCCAATAGTGGCCAGTAAGGGAACGGTCTCCTGGGTAACTGGTCCGGAGCTGAGGGTGGAACCGTCTGCTAAGAATAATGCAAGTCCCTGGGCCTTGGGTTGGAGAGGAATACTATGGTTATCAACAAAGGTTCGGTCAATGAAGCCGCTGCTAATAATGACCGGTACTGGGATGTTCCTTCCAGGAAGCTGTAACATAACAGAAAGTGTCAAATGGTTACCAGATCTGGGTAAGACAGGTGCACATAAAGAAGAGGACGGCAGGCACTTACGTCTCTTGTTGGGGCAGGCCCTCACAAAATGTCTTTGTTCTCCGCAGTACAGACACAAATTGAGCGTACGTCTGCGCGTCTTTTCTTCTAGGGTCAGGGATGGACGGAGCAGACCGAGCTGCATGGGTTCTGGAGCTTCTGTGGCTGGAGCAGAAGAGGCGGGAGGAACTTGATTCGGAGCACTAGGAACCCTGGGCAACATCCAAGTGGGACGTGGGTGGCTAACGGACCTCTCTGAACGTCTCTCTCTCAGACGGCGGTCAATCTGGATTGACAAGTTTATGAGCTCATCCAGCGTCTGAGGTATCCCAACACGTGCCAGTTCATCTTTGAGGGGATCAGATAACCCCAACCGATATTGGTGACGCAAGGCCGCGTCATTCCACTCTGTATCAGAGCTCCAACGTCTGAACTCTACGGCGTAGTCTTCGGCCACTCTGCGACCTTGCTGCAGGGAGTGCAAGGCGGCTTCAGCAGTAGCCGTTAGTTGGGGGTCCTCATATAGCTGAGACATTGCTAGGAAGAGGTCATCCAAGGAATCCAGAGATCTGGATTTTTGCTCCAGTAAACGGTGAGCCCAAGTTTGAGGCTCGCCGGTCAGTAGTGATATGACGAACCCCACCTTTGTGGCTTCCAGAGAAAACGTGCGGGGTTGTAAGGCAAAATACAGCTCACATGCGTTGCAGAATGCCCGGTACTTGCAACGTTCTCCAAAGAACTTTTCGGGTGTAGGTACCCTGGGCTCCGGGGGGAGCATTACTACAGAGGGTGCTGCGGAAGGGCCGGCAGACGCTGCTCCTTGAGGAGATGCTGAGAGGGCCTGGACTTGTCCCTCTAATCTGGTATAGCCTTATTGTAGGCTTTTGAGTGCCTGGGTGAGGCCCGCTAGGTGCCAACAGAGTTCATCCATGGGGGAGGCCCCCTGCCCGGACTCGGTCATGGCTGCCTGATACTGTCAGGTCTCTCACTTACCAGACTGGAGAGTCCACTTGGGCAGAGGGTAGGCTCCCTTACGTATCCGACTTGCGGCCCCTGGTAGAGCAGACAGGAAGCGCACAAGTGCGGAGTGGTATGAGAGCCTGTGCAGGAGTCCGTATTTCAGAAGCTAGCAGTCTTCAGACAGCAGGTGATGGTTAGAGGCACAGGCAACGGATGCTGGGCAGGAGCTATAGACAGGTCAATGCACAGGCTGGGTTTGGCAACAGGCGGGCAGCAGAGGTACAGGAGGAGCAGGCAGAAGCAAGGTCAAACAAGCCGGGGTCAGATGCAGGCGGAGGTCAGAAGAATCCAAAGGCAAGCCGGGTCGTCAACAGATCAGGAACTCAGGAACACAGGAACTAGGAACAGGAAACAGGAACTAGGCACAGAGCTGTTGATCAGGCAGCACTGATCAGAGATAACAGCAGACCTAAATAGGCTGATTGGCGCCAAACGCCACGCTCGTGCGCGCACCGATATGCACAGACGCCCGCACACCCGCATGTGCCCGAGCGCACCCCCGGACACCGGCGTGCACACCAGCACCACCATGCACAACGCGGCCAGCCAGTTTAGACGCGCCAGTGCCCCCAGAAGCACGCGCCCCAGCACACACAGGAACGCGCGCACCAACGCGCCCCGGCGCGCACCGACGCCCAACCAGGTAACCTCTCTGACAGATGGAGAGCTTGATTTTCAACATGTGAAAGATTGAGAGGCTTGAATTTGGTTTGAGATAATTTGCATATATCTCGAATGGTCTGCTTCAAAAAGACCGCTACATTGGGATTAATACTAGAAGAAGGAAATTTTGTAAAGGCCTTTTTGAACATCAGTAGAGGATTTGGGGTTGATTTGTCAACCTCCTGCAGTAAGGCATCCAAATCTATTTGATTGGATCTACCGTGTTATTCTCTTGATAGAGAAGAGTTAGATCACGTAAGGCCTTACATTCCTTCATACTATATGTAAACCACTCAACAGTGTCAACATCAGAGTCATCCTTAGCATGCAAGTACTTTAATAGTAACTTGCGTGCAAAAAGTTGTAAATCTGTAATGATTTCAAAAACATCGAAATTCTGTTCAGGGCAAAAGGTTAGTCCGCGGGATAGGAGTTGTATTTCAGCTGGTGATAGCTTTAAGGAGGATAGGTTGATCACACTTAGGTGGTTTGTTGAATCCGAACTACAAAGGGGTCCAGGCCCTTGCCTGTTCTGTTGGTTTGCGGGGACCCAGGTCCCCAAACAGGGTTTAAAGCTTTTTGTGGGGCTGCTTTAGTGGAGCTTGAGAATGGATTGGAATGTTTAGAAATCTCTTGTGGTTAAAAGGTATTAGCGTTGGTTTCAAGGGTAGGTGTTTGGCCCGTATCAGCGGAAAGTTTTCTGATCGCTGAAGGGTCAGATTGGGCATCATGGAAAACCGATTGTATATTTGAAGAATCGGTGTCCATTGTCCATTTCTTAGGATCTTGTTCAGGTGATTTCCTGTGACTGTGATCTCTTTTTTGTTGTTTATTGCGTCCTTGACCGCGTTGGGAGGGTTTTTTTTGTTCAGGATCAAGGTAGAGGAGATCCTGGACTTCAAGGTTTTTGATTGAGTATTTTTAGGTTCCCGACGCGGATAGTTATTGGGTTGG
The DNA here is from genome assembly GCA_037952835.1 of Lithobates septentrionalis. Lineage (NCBI taxonomy): Eukaryota > Metazoa > Chordata > Amphibia > Anura > Ranidae > Lithobates > Lithobates septentrionalis. The sequence continues at coordinate 5,259,478 of JBBDGP010000672.1, forward strand.
GCCACATAGCTATTCCATCGATAAGCTCGTCCCTCCGAAAAGGCGTGTTTGTCTCTCCAAAATTGAATTTCTTTATTCTGTAAAATGTTTTTATTGAAGGCTGATAGATTCTCATTAAGGAGAGTCTGTGATTCAAAAAATAGGGTATGTTGGGCATATGGAGTCAAAGCTTGTTCTAAATTGTTGATTACTGTATCTAGGAGTGCAATCTGCTTGTTGTACTCCCTGGATAGAATAGCCATCATCTCCCGGGAGCACAGCTTGAGATTGGCCTCCCATTCTGCTTTACACTCATCGCTTATTAGGTCAGCATTAGGGAAAATTTGGATACGTAGTCCAAAATGGTTAATCTGCTCCTCGATATATCTGCCAAAAGTTTTGACATGCCAAAAGAGGGCAGACTTTCTCTCAAGTACCTTAGTTAGCTTCTGAAATAGTGATGAAATAGATAGAGTTTTTTGATCTCCCTGTTCGAAAGAGTTTTCGTATTGGGACATCAAACTGGCCCAGTCTGCACCTATAAATTTACTCATCCTGAATGGAAAATCACAGCCTCAATACAATAGAGGTAAATTCAGCAAAGGAAAAAATGCCAGAGTTATATACAGAGCATAGGGAACAGTTCACAGTTCATGTCTTAACTCGAGTGTCAAAAACAGCGGGGGAGGGGTGTTTAACCACCCATTATTCACAATAGAAAGGGGGACACTCAGAGGAGTACAAACGAAAGGACTGCGCACCCCACAAGATGCATAAAGAAAATGAAAAAAACCCTAAACGGGGCTTTAATGCAGCCAGTAATGTAATATAATACAAAATGAGTAGATGATCAAAGATAATTTTTATTGGTACAAAAAAATATATAAATAGTAAATTCTGACATTAAAAAGTCAGGACATGAACTGGAGTACAAAATTGATAAAAAACAATACCAATGACAGGGGACAGTGTATAGTAAAATAAACCCTAGGCAACAAGATCTAAATTGTAGAATCCTGAAGCGTTTCAACCCCATTGGGTCTTCTTCAGAGGGTAGATATATGACAGCTGTAGGGATGTAAACATGCATCAAAAAATCTTTCAAAACAACACAAAACAAGAAAATATGTTTATCTATATGCATGAACAGATCCATATGTTACATGATTACCAGTCACGTTGCTCTTAATAGTTATAGATGACCGTAATGTAAAGGAGTTGCCCTCTCGTATATCCTTAATTTCCCAGAAGGTGGGCCAGTCCCCTGGGGAGCAGGTATCGAGCCCGCATGCCTTACAAGGGATCACACATTAAATAACCCCCGAGGATTGGAGGAAGGGAGGGGCATGCACTGCACCTACAATGGAGTAACCACAATGCTAAATTAAAGGTTAGAGCAAGGAGGTTATTTTTTCCTCTTCAGGGCAATAGGGGGGAATAACAAGTTACAATGGTTTCTGAAATATTGAGCAGTATGGGTTGAGAGTGGGTCCATAAACAATGCATGCAAAGAACAATGTAAAAATAAACTGAGGAATGGTACATGAGGAAAGAAGGGGGGAAAAAAAGGGGGGGAGGGGAAGGGGGGGATTGGAAGAAGAAGGGAGGCAGGCGGGGGAGAAAAGGAGAAACGTGGAAAAAGAGAGAGAAAGGAAGGAAACGGTGAGAAATCATATGTGACTGGGGAAAAAATGTGAACGAGAGAGAAGACTCAAAAGAAACAGCGGGTAGGACATAACCAAGGGCATAGGCGACAAACAATTGCATGCATATATATATGGACCGACTAGCAACATGAATATGAAAATACTAAAAGGTAATGGCGATCGTTGTGTGTGTGTGATGGTGAAGTGCCAAAAAATCATAGAATGTGGGGGAGATCCAGCCATGGGCTGGGGGGAGGGAAAGGGGAGGAAAGGAAGATAGGGGGTGGTGAAAAGCATAGGTGATATCATACTAGGGTGAAAAAGTGAAAGAGAGAAGCAAAACAAGCAAACAAGCCAAAACGTGATTAGTGAAATGTGGGTGATGCATGGTGAAGGCAGTACAAATTACCTTAGATGGGAACACAATCAATCAAATCAGAATAGACGAAGCTCTAAAATGTTATAAGTGTATGAAAGTCAAAAATTAGATTGATAAAGGTGAGGGGGGTGAGATAAGCATGATGTGAACCACACATCAAAGGAGTCAATTGAAAAGTGCATGAAGTTCTTACCAGTCAGTCTGTGAGGCTGCAGCACAGGAGCGTCCGGCGGGACCAAAGGTACCACTGGACTTCCCATGCCGCCAGGGTAATTTATAAGGGTACTGATTGCCCCAGGGTTCGATCAGGTGCAGGCGTTTATCCCCTCCCATGTCTATTCCTCCAATTGGGGGGAGAGAGCGGCGCATAGCGGCGCTCACTGGGTGACCCCCCCGGCGTTCCGGAGGAGTAATCCTCCCGGATCCACCGTCACTTCCGCCGCACATGCGCAGGCGCCGTGACATCACACGCATTGCGTCGCGCGCGCGTGAGCACGGCGTCCGGAAGAGATCCGGAATGCCGCTGGCAGGGAAGAAACTAGCGTCCAATCCAGGTGCCGCCACCTGGTGGACGCATTAGGGAGACGCAGGGCCCTTGCGTCTCCCCTCTTACCCTTGCAGGAAGGCATGCGTGACACGATCCCGCCCCCCAGACAAATGACACGGCCAACCTAGAGTGGTATCTCTACCTGGAAAAAAGATAAAAAGGAGAGAAGAAGAGAGGGGAAGCCCATACATGTAATTATCAGACTGTGACTAAATAATAAAACTTTACACAAAGCCACTGCCAAGGTACAGTTGATTAAATTAATAATGAAACATAATACAATGAATTATATTAAGGGCTCTTTCACACGGGGCAGATCAGTCATGATCCGCCCCGTGAACATCCGCTTGCTCAGCGGGGATAGCTCCGCCGATCCCCGCTGAGCAGGAAGATGACAGGTCCATCGCTGCACACTGTGCAGCGACGGACCTGTCAGAGCGCCGCTCTCCCCTATGGGGGGATCGGATGATGACGGTCCGTAGTGTCCGTCCTCATCCGATCCGATCCGAAAACGGATGGAAAAGTAGGTTTTTCCTCCGTTACACTTTTCGGATCGGAGCGGGTCGGATGTCAGCGGACATGTCACCGCTGACATCCGACGCTCCATAGGGATGAATGTATGTCCGTTTTTCATCCGAAAACGGAAGGATGAAAAACGGACATACGGATCGTCCGTGTGAAAGAGCCCTTAAAAAGGAAAAGAACTATGAACTGGCTTTCCTATAAAGCGATATCCCTATGAGGTCTGAATGATGAAGCCAAACTAATTGAATTTTTCAATCGGATCAACATCAACAATCGTAATCTAAAATTTACGATGACCCACAATCGCAACAGTGTCACATTTTTAGATGTCTCCATTTTTGTTTTTCGAAAGGAAGCTATCCAGCACCCTTTTTCAGAAGACAACTGCCAGTAACACGGTTCTCCATGCGGATAGCTTCCACCTTATACCACTCAAAAACTCGATTCCCTACGGACAATATTTGCACCTCCGCCGCAATTGTTCCAATGATTTTCTATTTAAAAGAGAAGCCGAAGGTCTTCGAAGCCGCCTTTTAGCTAGGGGATATAGTCTATCCTGTCTTAAAAAAGCCTACAATCAAGCTATAGGACAATCTAGATCCCAGCTGCTTTTTCAGTCAAAATCTCCCAAAAGTTCCGAATGTAGTCTCACCCGCATCATTATGCATTATTCGCGACAACATACAGCTATCAAAAACATCATAAAGCGATATTGGAACATCCTCACGGATGACCCCAAATTGAGAAATTTTGTCCCCAAACAACCAGCTATAACGTATAAAAGAGCTACTTCACTAAGGGACAAACTTGTCCAGAGTGAATACAAAAATGAGATTAGGAGATCCAAACACTGTTCCGTAGTCGGCTCTTTTCCATGCGGACATTGCTCCTATTGCCCGCTAATTAGAAAAGAAAAAACTTTTCTTCTCCCCAACGGAAACACATTCACACCCACACATTTTGTAAACTGTTATACGCGTGGAGTGGTATACTTCATGGAATGTGAATGTGGTGCCTATTATGTGGGAAAAACCAGACAGGAATTTTGGAAACGCATTTCCCAACACGTATACAGTATGCAGGTGGGGAACCCATACCCCCCTGTTGGGAGACATGTGGTTTCAACACACAATTACAGAGTCCCCAAAGTCACCTTTACGGCTCTTTGTAGGTTGCATATCCCTAATAGAGGTGGTGATTGGAATAAGGCTCTGCTACAAAAAGAGCAGAGATGGATATTCCAATTACAGGCCACCTCTCCCCCAGGCCTTAATGAATCCATCTCATTCGCTCCCTTCTTACGAGGGTTTTCCTCTGGCAAGACACAGTGAGCGAACTAGATAGCGATGACATTTCTTGAATTCATCCTGAACATACTTTGAAATTCATCCCTATATAGGATGTAAAAATGAAATAAAAAGTAGCGCATAAATGGTGCATCATTTTCACATGTTTCCTTGGTTGTTGTCACCTTGTAAGTAGCTGCTCCGCACCATATTTTCTTTCAATTTAGCGCAGTGTACACTTTTACTATATAGGATGTATACCACTCAATAGCTTTTACATCAGAGTGGGTATACAACCCTTCACCCCTTCCCGGGGTGCTATACAAATTGACCTTAATGCTTCCTCTTTACCACCAATAAATTTGATACTGTTCACCAGGCTTTATCTAGGCTTGGCGACAGTTTGATAAACTAATTTTAATCATGCCCTCTATCCTGCTATTCCACATATTATTCCTGCCTTGTTTTACCCCATTTGTTAGCAATTCTATTTGACTACATACAATATTTCCAACTGTGATTTGTTACTTTTTAGCTTCAATAGCACAATGTATAGGAACCTGCATCTCCCTTTAGTAGAAATCATTCAGACCTCATAGGGATATCGCTTTATAGGAAAGCCAGTTCATAGTTCTTTTCCTTTTTTAATATAATTCATTGTGTTATGTTTCATTAGTAACTTAATCAACTGTACCTTGGCAGTGGCTTTGTGTAAACTGTATATACGCCTTAGTCAACAGATGATCTTCCATACTCTATTTATTTAGAAGTTTTACTATTTAGTCACAGTCTGATAATTACATGTATGGACTTCCCCTCTCTTCTTCTCTCCTTTTTATCTTTTTTCCAGGTAGAGATACCACTCTAGGTTGGCCGTGTCATTTGTCCGGGGGGCGGGATCGTGTCACATATGCCTTCCTGGCAGGGTAAGAGGGGAGACGCAAGGGCCCTGCGTCTCCCTAATGCACCCACCAGGTGGCGGCACCTGGATTGGACGCTAGTTTCTACCCTGCCAGTGGCATTCCGGATCTCTTCCGGACACCGTGCTCACGCGTGCGCGTGATGTCACGGCGCCTGCGCACTTGCGGCGGAAGTGACGTGGATCCGGGAGGATTACTCCTCCGGAACGCCGGGGGGGTCACCCAGTCAGCGCCGCTATGTGCCGCTCTCTCCCCCCAATTGAAGGAATAGACATGGGAGGGGATAAACGCCTGCACCTGATAGAACCCTGGGGCAATCAGTACCCTTATAAATTACCCTGGCGGCATGGGAGGTCCAGTGGTACCTTTGGTCCCGCCAGACGCTCCTGTGCTGCAGCCTCACAGACTGGCTGGTAAGAACTTCATGCACTTTTCATTTGCCTCCTTTGATGTGTGGTTCACATCATGCTTATCTCACCCCCCTCACCTTTATCAATCTAATTTTTGACTTTCATACACTTATAACATTTTAGAGCTTCGTCTATTCTGATTTGATTGATTGTGTTCCCATCTAAAGGTAATTTGTACTGCCTTCACCATGCATCACCCACATTTCACTCATCACGTTTTGGCTTGTTTGCTTGTTTTGCTTCTCTCTTTCACTTTTTCACCCTAGTATGATGATACCACCTATGCTTTTCACCATCCCCCCTGTCTTCCTTTCCTCCCCTTTCCCTCCCCCCCCAGCCGATGGCTGGATCTCCCCCGCATTCTATGATTTTTTTGGCCCTTCACCATCACACACACACACACAACGATCGCCATTACCTTTTAGGATTTTCATATTCATGTTGCTAGTCGGTCCATATATATATATGCATGCAATTGTTTGTCGCCTATGCCCTTGGTTATGTCCTACCCGCTGTTTCTTTTGAGTCTCCTCTCTCGTTCACATTTTTTCCCCAGTCACATATGATTTCTCACCGTTTCCTTTCTTTTTCTCTCTTTTTCCATGTTTCTCCTTTTCTCCCCCGCCTTCCTCCCTTCTTCTTCCAATCCCCCTTCTTTCCTCATGTACCATTCCTCAGTTTATTTTTACCTTGTTCTTTGCATGTATTGTTTATGGACCCACTCTCAACCCATACTGCTCAACATTTCAAAAGCCATTGTAACTTGTTATTCCTTCCTATTGTCCTGGGGGGAAAAATAACCTCCTTGCTCTAACCTTTAATTTAGCATTGTTGTTACTCCATTGTAGGTGCATTGCATGCTCCTCCCTTCCTCCAATCCTCTGGGGTTATTTAATGTGTGATCCCTCGTAAGGCATGCGGGCTCGATACCTGCTCCCCAGGGGACCGGACCACCGTCTGGGAAATTAAGGATATACGAAAGGGAAACTCCTTTACATTACGGTCATCTATAACTATTAAGAGCAACGTGACTGGTAATCATGTAACATATGGATCTGTTCATGCATATATATATAAACATATTTTCTTGTTTTGTGTTGTTTTGAAAGATTTTTTGATGCATGTTTACATCCCTACAGCTGTCATATATCTATCCTCTGAAGAAGACCCACTGGGGTCGAAACGCGTCAGTTTCTACAATTTAGATCTTGTTGCCTAGGGTTTATTTTACTATACACTGTCCCCTGTCATGGGTATTGTTTTTTTTTTTATCAATTTTGTATTCCAGTTCATGTCCTGACTTTTTAATGTCAGAATTTACTATTTATAGTTTTTTTGTACCAATAAAAATTATTTTTGATCATCTATTCATTTTGTATTATATTGCATTACTGGCTGCATTAAAGCCACATCTATGAATAGATTCTTGGCTGGCTTGGGATGGCAACCACTATGTAAGTTTTATTTTACAATAAACTTTTTCTATATCAAAGACCCTAAAATAGGTTATTTCACACTGTTTAAAACTGTTAGACTGAGCTTACCCCTCATTTACTGTCACGGAGGCACATACGGGAGTCCAAGCGCTTGATAAATACTATGTCTATGACATGGAGTTTAAACTATATAACATGAAGAACTTGATGAAAGATTTCTTTATGTAAAGTCTTAAATTATTGCAAGTTCTCTTAGCTGAAAACAAGCAAATTCTGGAATACAATTCAAGTAACACTGTACTTCTCAATGCAGCTCTCAAACAAAATGAGAAATATGCATTTCTGCCACTAGGGGAAAAAGGGGGAAAGCTCCAGTTTACTTTGCTTGTGGGCCCCATCTTGTACCTCCTACCGTTGGGCGACTGTTGGAATACATCCATGTACGTCCTTGTGGAAACACGCTCACCGCAGTTGCGCATCGGGGGAAAGTCTGCGATTACCACGTGAACGCCTCGTCCAATGAGAGATGATCTCAAAATTAAACATATGAGATCATTTCTCATTGATGGCTCTCCTTCCTTACACAGAGACCGTGTGTGTGGAGGGAGAGCAATAGGACGGTTTCACACAGCTGTGCTGCGGTTTGGGTGCAGCGCAGTTTCCTGTGGGGTTCGTGCGGGTTGCCCACACTTTCTCATAGACTTCTATTAGAGTCTACATTTTTAGTGAGTTTTCTGAAAGCACACCAGAAGTCTTGCTGCATCTTTGTATGCTTTCAGAAAACACACCAAAAATGCCCGCACTAATAGAAGTCTATAAGAAAGCAGGGATAACCCACATGAAAACTGTGGGTATACTATGCTGCACCCGTGCTGAGGCCAAATCACAGCATGGTCGTGTGAAACTGCCCTAAATATGCATGCAGAATGCACAGATTAACCTTAGCCCTGTCAGCTCTCTGTGTATTTCAGTGAGCAGGGAAGATGCTGGCAATAAAAATATTTTAACAAGGAGTGGGGCCTAAGGTCTAAGGGCACAGCATTCAGTCAAATTGAAAGCCAACGCAGGTTCTTACTTTATCACTATTGATATATAAGTATGTAGGCTACTTCGTAACCTCTCAAACAAAAACGATAAAATCATTCAGGAGGCGCTGGTGCCTTGTATTGTGTCATACAATTATTTCCAGTGGTAAGCATAAGGCGAACAATATACTGTAATATTCATTACACATTTTTTATTGCATACGTATGTATGCTTTGAAAAAAGGCATGGCATTAGCCGTAATTCTCCTTTAACCCTAAATATACTACCATCTGTTCAGGTGCTATGTAGAAAGTTGTTTATCTGCCCTGCAGACAAGTCTATTGTAGTGGATACACTTTGAGGTGACTGTAAATTAGCCTTATCAATAATGCATTTCTTCCACTTTCCACTGAAGATTTACCACCTGCTATCAGTACACATGAACTAGTTTAACCAGCTGGTGCAACTGAAGATGAGCAGTAAGGGGTTTTGGGCAATAAGAACTCATACAGGCTTATTCATGAAGACTATACAAAAGTCAGACAAGATGTGCAAAATGCAGTAACCCATACTAACCAATTTGATTTCAGTTTATTAACTGAGATCAGTGCAATGCTGATGGGTTCTTATAGTTAGTCCTGGTTCACACTGCCGCGACTTGAGAGTTCAAAGTCACATGACAAGTTGTGCCCTATTAACGGTAATGGAACTGTTCTAATCGGTGCGACTCAAGATGTTACGACTTAGAAAAAGGTTCCTGCACTACTTTGGTGCCATTTCAACATGACTTGCATTGACTTCTGTTAAAGTTGTATGCAAGCCTTGATGTAGTCACGCAGGGATGTCGGATTTAACCACTTGCCAACCGGCTCACGCCGATATACGGCGGCAAAGTGGTTCGCTCCCGCAAATCGCCGTATGGGTACGTCGGTACCTTTAAGGGTGATAGCAGGCGCGCGATCACCGCCGGCCACACAAATCCTTATTCTGTCAGGAGAGAAGAGACATATCATTTGTTCCTACCAAGTATGAACAACGATATGTCTCCTCCCCCAGTCAGTCCTATCTCCTCACAGTTAGAACACACCTAGGGAACACACATTTAACCCCTTGCTCGCCCCCTAGTGTTAACCCCTTCCCTGCCAGTGACATTTACACAGTAATCAGTGCATTTTTATAGCAGTGATCGCTGAAAAAATGTCAATGGTCCCAAAAATGTGTCAAAAGTGTCCGATCTGTCCGCCACAATGTCTCAGTATCGATAAAAATCGCAAATCACCGCCACTACTAGCAAAAAATAATAATAATAATAATAATAAAAATGCCATAAAAATGCCATAAATCTTTCCCATAGTTTGTAGACGCTATAACTTTTGTTATAAAAACTGCAGAGGTGAGTAAATACCACCAAAAGAAAGCTCTATTTTTGGGAAAAAAAGGACGTCAATTTTGTTTGGGTACACCGTCGCATGACCATGCAATTGTCAGTTAAAGCGACGCAGCGCTGTATCGCAAACAATGGTCTGGTCATTAACCACTTCCGCCCCGGAAGGATTTGCCCCCTTCCCGACCAGGCCATTTTTTGCGATACGTGCGGCGTTGTACCCAAACAAGATTTATGTCCTTTTTTCTCACAAATAGAGCTTTTTTTAGTGGTATTTCATCACCTCTGCGAATTTAATTTTTTATTTATATTTTTTACTTTTTGCTATAATAAATTAAAAAAAAACCATATTTCTTACTTAGTTTAGACCGATATGCATTCTTCTACATATTATTGGTAAAAAAAATTAAAAAAAAGGCGTATATTTTATTTTTTTTTAGTAGTAATGGCGGCGATCTGCGATTTTTATCGTGACTGCGACATCACGGGGGATAGATCGGACACTTGACACCATTTTGGGACTATTGACATTTATACAGCGATTGGTGCTTTAAATAGCCACTGATTTCTGTATAAATGTCATTAGCAGGGAAGGGGTTAACACTAGGGGGCGATCAAGGGGTTAAATGTGTTCCCTGTCTGTGTTCTAACTGTAGGGGGGATACGACTGACTAGGGAAGGAGACTGATCGGTGTTCCTATATACTAGGAACACACAATCTGTCTTCTCTCTCCTGACAGGACATGGCTGTGTGTGTTTATGAGTCCCAGTAGATTGCAGGGAGGGAGGGGGGAAGAGGTGATCTTCCTTCAGGTGCCAGGGGAGTAAGTGGGAGCTGGGTGCCTGTAAAAACCGGGTACCCGCTCCCCCCCCCCCAAAAAAAAAAAAATGACATGCCAAATGTGGCATGTCAGGGGGTCACCAGCACTTAAAGCAGAAGTTCCATTTTTGGGTGGAATGCCGCTTTAAGTTACAAAGGCAACAACTCCATAGTAATTTTAGTCCCAGCAGGAATGGCTTGACAGAAAAATGCATACCCATGCTAGATTTCCCTTTTCAATAAAGAGAGCCTAAAGCAAAATCTCACGTAGAAGTAAAAATGCTCTTGTGAGACCAAGTTGCTATAGATTCTGTTTTACAAATAAAAAAAGGATGAAAAGAGAGAAAGACAAGGAAGAAAAAGGAAAAGAAGAAACCCAGTGAGGGGGGGTGGACTGGAGGGGGGGAGGGGTAGAAAAATATTTTTCTTTCATCTGGAGGAGGGGTTTTCTCAGTTAAGCACACCCTCTTGCCTGTGTTCCGTCAGATTAGGCAACCCGTCAGATTTCGTAACGAAAGCGACGTTCTATCGCTGCCTTCTTGGTACACCCCACACTCGGCCACACTAAGCCTACAGTCTGAAGGAGGACATCTTTTTACACCCACCGAAATCTTGCATTTCACACTTATTTTTACCACTGAACTGAGCTTATATCATGAAATACAGTATTTAGAAGTCCGTGACACTGTTTTAATTCAATCTGATTTTATTGAAAAAGAAAGAACATACAAGAAAAAGTACTTCACATAGACATCATTAGTAGTAGTAGTGTTGATAACAATAGATCCAATGTATTCGCAGGATACATATTGTAGTACGTTATGTGTGCAGATCACAAGGAAAAAACATTGTTTAATTAGCATAATGAAATATAACAAGGATAATCAGAGAGCCCTCACTATATACTGGAGGGGATTACAAGTAAACTTCGTGTGTGTTTACAATCAACTTATTCCAGGAATCTGTTATGTTGTATAGGATTAGCTTGTGCGGGCCGTATTCTGCATCTAAATTTTAAGGAATACATTGCTATGCAAAGGAGAAGGGTTTGGGGGAAAGTAGAGAAACAGAAAGGTTAGGAACAGGAGTCGCTCCAGCATGGTCACGGAGCGGTACCGTCCATGTTGCCCTCTGCCCAGGGGATAAAGTCCGATGAGTATCGGAACATGGACCACGAAGTCCATGTAAGAGAGAACTGGTTGTCTTTATTAGATTCCTCAGCCAACAGGCGTTCAAGGTCCCTGATGCGGTCCACCTCAATAGCCCACTCCCCCAGGGAAGGTACAGTTCTTGACTTCCAATATCTTGGGATCACCATTCTAGCAGCAGCCAGGAAATGGCGTAATACATCTTTTTTAATGGATTTGAGTGAGCCCGGGAGTATGGACAAGAGAGCTATCTCGGGTGAAGGATAGAGAGCCGTCGCCATCAGCCTGCAGTATAGTAGGAAGATCTGTTGCCAGAATTTTTGTATGGGTGGGCATTCCCACCAAATGTGGAGCATGGTGCCCCTGGAGTTTAAACATCGCCAACAAGTATCTGGATTTGTCGAGTTGAAGCGATGTACTGTCGAAGGGCATCTATACCACCTCGTTACCAGTTTAAACCCCTTTTCTTGAGTTTTAGTGGCTAGGGAGAGCTTGTGTGTTAGAATAAAGCATTTTTGCCAGTCAATGGGGGAGATGGAGTGTTGGAGATCTTTTTCCCAAGCCTTCGTGTAGGGTGGGAGATCAGGGTGAAGAGCATTCAACAAAAGGGAATAAAGCTGTGATACCACGTGTGTTGGAGGATCGTTTTGGAGGAGCATATCCTCGAATCCTGTGGGTTCAGCTAGAATATCTTGTATTGAATGGAAGGTTTGGATATAGGAAGTCAATTGTTGTTTCTGAAGCCATTGCATAGGGTATCTAGAGAGCGATTCGGGGGGAGTATCTGGCATTAGAGTGGGGTCTGTACGGAGAACCTGAGAAAGCCTCCTATGGTCTTCTTTCCGCCAAGGTCCAAAGCTTGTCACGTGCATAGCCGGTGGGAAGGCTGGGGTCCCAAATAGGGGGGTCATAGGTCCCGAAGGATTGGATATGTTACCTCCAGAGTTTAGGCGATCCCAAATTTGGATCGTTTGGCGGGTGAGGTCACAGAGGGGGAGTGAACCCCTACGAATTGCGGGTGTGGTCCATGGAAGAGCTGAGAGATCAATGGAGTTCATATGGCTTTCCAAGTGAACCCAGAGCTTAGTCGTATGGTTATGGAACCAGTCCAATATGCGAGTAAGTATTGCTGCCTTATGATACAATGAAGCGTCCGGGGCCCCAGCTCCCCCTCTTGCTTTCGGAAGAGTTAACGTTTTGTATCTAATTCTAGGACGGGCTGAATTCCAAATAAATTTAGAGAACAGTTGGCGCAATTTCCGAAAATAGGAGTTAGGTATGTATATAGGGATTGTCTGGAATAGGTACAAAAATCGGGGAAGGACATCCATTTTCAGGGTGTTCACCCTACCAAGCCAGGAGAGCCGTTTAAGTGTGTAGTTAGACAAATCGGCCTGAGTTCTGAGAAGCAAGGGGGTAAAATTCTTGGAAAAGAGTTGGGATACATCCTCCGGTATCTGAATACCGAGGTATCTGATGGAGGTGGATCCTGTTTTAAAGGAAAAGGCAGTAGAAAGCCTGCGTAGGTCCGACTTTGGCAGAGAAATATTGAGAATTTCCGATTTGTTATAGTTTACCTTAAAGTTACTGACTTCCCCGAATCTCTGGAACTCCTGCATCACCGAGGTTAAAGACAAGTGTGGACGTGTCACAAATAGAAGAAGGTCATCTGCAAACAGAGCAAGTTTAGTTTGAGTGGGTCCGACTGTTATTCCGTGCACAGAGGGATTGTTTCGCAAAGCAATGGCTAAATGTTCCATGGTGAGAACATACAGGAGGGGAGATAGGGGGCATCCCTGTCGTGTCCCGTTAGAGATAGAGAATGCCGACGACAAAGTACCGTTCAGTCTTATCCTAGCGGATGGAGAGGAGTATAGGGACATTATCCTTGAGATCATGTGGGCTCCCAGTCCTATTTGTTGTAGAGATAACCGAAGGAATTGACAATCTACTCGGTCGAATGCCTTCTCTGCATCGACTGTTAAGAGGCATAAGGGAATATCGTGGGTTCGGGCATAGTTGGATAAAAGAAGGGTTTTCAGGGTGTTATCCCTTGCTTCTCGGCCACTCACAAATCCTACTTGATCCAAGTGGATCAAACTGGGCAACAATGGTTGTAACCTGTTGGCTAATACTTTAGCGAAAATCTTTAAATCCACCCCGATCAAAGATATTGGCCTATAATTTGTACATAAAGTCGGGTCCTTCTCTGGTTTTGGAATAAGGGAAATATGAGCCTCAAGTGTTTGTGGGGGAAACACTGAGCCCTCTGATACAGAATTGAATACTTTAGTGAGGAAGGGAATAAGGAGGGGAGCAAATAATTTATAAAACTTTGGGGTAAAGCCGTCCGGCCCTGGGCTCTTGCCAGTTGGTGTACTTGCAATGGCTTTCGCAACTTCATCTGCTGTTATAGGTGTTTCAAGTTCGGTAATGGTGTCCTCATCCAAAGTGGGGAGCGCGGTTTCCCTGATATAAGAGGACTTGTGCTCCTCTGTAGTAGAGGGGGAGCCTGACGATTGGGCCACAGGTATGTTGTATAGGGATTGATAAAAATCCCTGAATGTCTGCGCAATCTTAGAAGGTGAGGAGATTAATTCTCCATGTGGTCCTTGGATATGGGGGATGAAGGTAGAGGATTTTTTTGGGTGTAGGGAGCGGGCCAGTGACCTGCCACACTTGTCTTGGAATTTATACTGGTGGAAAGCAAGTTCCGTGACACTGTTTTGATGTTGAAAGCAGCGGCAAGCCTGCCGATCTCACACGTTTCATAATCTGACAGAAGACCGGTGCTTTTAAAATTAAACATCAAAACAGTGTCACGGACTTCTAAATACTGTATTTCACGATATAAGCTCAGTTTAGTGGTAAAAATAAGTGTGAAATACAAGATTTCGGTGGATGTAAAAAGATGTCCTCTTGGCAACTTTAACTGTAGGCTTACAGTGGCTGAGTGCAGGTGTACCAAGATGGCCTTGACGGAGCGTCACTTCCGTTACATGATTTTCACGGGTCGCCTAATCTGATAGAACACCTGCATGAAATAACTAAGAGCAGATGGATTCCAGGAAGTAAAAATGGCACATAAATAATCTGCCCTTACTCAAGATGGCAGTGGCTAGAAATTCTACGGGGGTTATTTTCAGTGATTTCTCAACAGAATAAAGCATAGAGACATGGATGGATAGGAGAGTTTGCTTAAATAATAAAAAATTGAATCTTAAATAGAATTTTCAGTTTGTGGTGCTCAGATACAGTTGAATTAAGTTCAACCATATTTTTTTTTTTTTTTTTAACAGAAAAGTCTATTAGACAAATAAGCATTACAATACAAAGCGATATAGTGCATTCAGTGGTATACAAGTATGGATAGGAAAAAACCAACTTCATCCGGCAGTCATCTTTTAGCTAATGTTCCAGCAGTGCATGTGTCATAAATACCAGTTACATACGATCATTAGAGCATGTCAGCATTAGTGAAACCATACATACATTATGTAGATAGCCGACATTCATGTGAGCTGGGGGGGGAGAGGTGTAACAAAAAGGGGAGTGGCTGGGGGGGGGTAAAGGATAGGGGGGGTGTAGGAAGGGGGGTATGACGGGTAGGTAGAAGGGAGATATCATCAACTGGTATGGTCCAAGTCCTAATTAGCGGGAGGGGGGGAGGGGTCAAAGCTATCAGAAGCATCTATCTAGGAGGACCAGATTTTATCAAGCTTCCCTGGACATTGTCTACTTCCGTAAGTCAGTTTATACAGGGGGAGTACCAAGGTCATCGATCGCCTCCACGAGGCAAGAGTGGGGGGTCTTCTAGCTTCCATTTCAATAAGATTTCACGTCTAGCATAATATAATGAGAAGGTAAGACACGGTTTACAATACCTGTCCCCCTCTACGTCTTCTAAATGGCTTAGTAATAGAGTCTGTGGGTCAACCTGTAGATTTGATCTGGTCACATCACTCAGTGTAGAGGCCACTGCTGTCCAGTAGGGTTGGAGTTTGGGACAGGACCAGACCATGTGCCAGAAGGTACCCACCTCTTGTTTGCATCTTTGACAGTTGGGGTCCCTTTGAGGGTAAATGCGCGCCAGCCTCTGTGGGGTGAAGTAGGCCCTGCGTAGGAACTTAAATTGTATAAACCTGTCTTTTGCGGCGATCATAGAGGGAATGTATGAGGTAAGACGTTCAACCAAATATTTTTACTTATAACTGTAACAAACACTTTGAACCAATGCTTGTTAATCTCCCCTGAGTTTGTATGGATACTAATAATATTCTTATTTGTTAACACTGGATTGTTCATCCATGAGTATTCAGTTGCCTAATTTGACACGTATAACAAGCAATTAAATGGAAATATTGTGATGCCTAAAAGATGAAAAGGAAACCGACTTATGTACAGTGCATCCGGAATGTATTTACAGCGCTTCACTTTTGCCACATTTGGTTATGTTACAGCCTTATTCCACAATGGATTAAATTCTTTATTTTCCTCAAAATTCTACAAACAATACCCCATAATGACAACAAGAAGTTTGTTTGAAATCTTTGCAAATTTAAAAAAAATTAAAAACGAAAAAAAAAAAAGCACCCTTTTCACCAATTACAGCCTCAAGTCTCACCTATTTTTAGGCAGTTTCTCCGGCTGGATGGGGAGCCTCGAAGCACAGCCATTTTCAGATCTCTCCAGAGATGTGCAATCGGGTTCAAGTCTGGGCGTGCCACTCAAGGACATTCACTGAGTTGTCCCATAGCCACCCCTTTATCTTGGCTGCGTGCCTAGGGTCGTTGTCCTGTTGGAAGATGAACCTTCGCCCCAGTCTGAGTTAAAGAGTGCTCTAGTGCTGTTTTTCATCAAGAATGTCTCATTGCTGCATTCATCTTTCCCTCGATCCTGACTAGTCTTCCAGTTCCTGGTGCTGAAAAACATCCCCACAGCATGATGCTGCCGCCACCACCATGCTTCACTGTAGGGATGATATTGGCCAGGTGATGAGCAGTGCCTAGATTCCTCCAGACATGACACTTGCCCTTTAGGCCAAAGAGTTCAATCTATGTTTTATCAGACCAGAAAATTTTGTTTCTCATTGTTTAGAGTCCTTCAGGTGCCCTTTGGCAAAATCCAGACGGGCTCTCATGTGCCTTTTACTGAGGAGTGGCTTCCGTCTGGCCATTCTACAATACAGGCCTGATTGGTGGAGGCCACTGTGCTCATTGGGGCCTTCAATGCAGCAGAAATTTTCTTGTACCCTGCCCCAGATCTGTGCCTTGATACAATCCTGTCTTGGAGGTCTACAGACAATTCCTTGGACTTCATGGCTTGGTTTGTGCTCTGACATGCACTGTTAACTGTGGGACCTTATATGCTTGTTGATTTATTAATAAACCTGTTAGCTGAGCAGGGTGAGAAAGGATGGGTGAAGGGGGAAATAAAGGCGGATAATACTTCCATTTCTGTTTTGGTTTTCCTCAGACTTTCCTGCAACATTATATCCATTGTCAGCCTTTAAAGGCAAACTATGGGGGTTATTTACGAAAGGCAAATCCACTTTGCACTGCAAGTGCACTTAAAGTGCACTTGGAAGTGCAGTCGCTCTAAATCTAAGGGGTAGATCTGAAATGAGTGGAAGCTCTGCTGATTTTATCATTCAGTCATGTGCAAGCTAAAATGCTGTTTTTTATTTCCTTGCATGTCCCCCTCGGATCTACAGCGACTTTACTTCCAAGTGCACTTCCAAGTGCACTTGCAGTGCAAAGTGGATTTTCCTTTAGTAAATAACCCCCTATGTCTTTTCCTTGAGTAAAGATTTTAAGTTATGATTGCCAAGTTTGCCTAAGTAACTTTTGATAAGCCTTTCACATTTTTACATCCTTGCTGTTCCATATTTTGAGGATTCTGTTTCATTTTCAGATTTGTAGATTCTCACTCTGTTGTCTCTCTGTATCAGAGACTTTCAATAAGCAGTTCTGCTAAAATTGAGATAAACTATTTTTTTTTTTCATTTAATTTGAGAGGAGCAGTAAAGCGTAATCACTGTGCTAACTACTAGGAAGAAGGCACAGTATAATGACCAGAAAATTTACCACAGGTGGACTCCAATCAAGTTGTAGAAACAGCTCAAGAAAGATCAGTGGAAACAGGATGCACCTGAGCTCAATTTTGAGCGTCATGGCAAAGGCTGTGAATACTTATGTTCATGTGATTTTTTCGTTTTGTATTATTAATAAATTTGCAAAGATTTCAAACTTCTTCCGCATTGTTATTATGTGGGGTATTGTTTGTAGAATTTTGAGGAAAATAAAGAATTGAATCCATTTAGGAATAAGGATGTAACATAAAAAATTTTGGAAAAAGTGAAGTGCTGTGAATACTTTCCTGATGCACTATGTATCAGAAAAGTTCTTCAAAGCATATTGCACTGAATATTTGGTGCATCATATCTCCTGTTTTCACTACCTTTTACAATAAAACTGTTGTACCCGTTATTGTAAGAATTTCAATAAAAACTAGAAAAGCTACAATTTCTGGGGAAATTGTGTGAAGTGTTCTTGCCTCCACCAGTAGTCTACAACTGGAGTGGGCGGAGTAACTGGGAGGAGTGGCTTGAGTAACTGTTGTGTGGTTGGAGTGGCTGGAGTAACTGTGGAAAGGTTGGACTGGGCAGAGTAACTTTATGGAGTGGGCAGAGTAAGGCCTCTTTCACACTAACGATCCGTATGTCCGTTTTTCATCCTTCCGTTTTCGGATGAAAAACGGACCTACATGTATCTCTATGGAGCGTCGGATGTCAGCGGTGACATGTCCGCTGACATCCGACCCGCTCCGATCCGAAAAGTGTAACGGAGGAAAAACCTACTTTTCCATCCGTTTTCGGATCGGATGGGGTGACGACGGACACTACGGTCCGTCATCATCCGATCCCCCCCATAGGGGAGAGCGGCGCTCTGACAGGTCCGTCGCTGCACAGTGAGCAGCGATGGACCTGTCATCTTCCTGCTCAGCGGGGATCGGCGGAGTGATCCCCGCTGAGCAAGCGGATATTCACGGGGCGAATCATCACTGATCCGCCCCGTGAGAAAGAGCCGTAACTGTGTGGAGAGTTTAGAGTGAGTAAAGATAGTAAACATTACACTAACCAATTGATTGGCCAAATTTATAAAGGGCACATGACAAGCTTGATAGAGCGAGAAATGCATTTCAACTTTTATTAATTTATATAGCACATTTAATTGCAACGTTGTTGCCCAAAGTGCTTCACAGTTACATTAAAACATACATTTATAAAAACATTAGCAGCATTATCAAGCCTAGCAGATGAAGGTATGACCACATGCATTTGGGGGGTCTCAGCATCTTGACGTAGAATGGAGGTGAAGGTATCTGTTTGATGATAATCAGTGTTTACAAATACTGTTTCCTGGCAACGCTCATACCCTGTTTATGCTTCACAACTAGGGATGAGCTGAACACCCCCCTGTTCGGTTCGCACCAGAACTTGCGAACAGGCAAAACATTTGTTCGAACACGCGAACACCGTTAGAGTCTATGGGACACGAACATAAATAATCAAAAGTGCTTATTTTAAAGGCTTATATGCAAATTATTGTCATAAAAAGTGTCTGGGGACCTGGGTCCTGCCCCAGGGGACATGGATCAATGCAAAAAAAAGTTTTAAAAACGTCCGATTTTTCGGGAGCAGTGATTTTAATAATGCTTAAAGTGAAACAATAAAAGTGTAATATCCCTTTAAATTTCGTGCCTGGGGGGTGTCTATAGTATGCCTGTAAAGGGGCGCATGTTTCCCGTGATTAGAACAGTCTGACAGCAAAATGACATTTCAAAGAAAAAAAAGTCATTTAAAACTACTCGCGGCTATTAATGAACCGTACCAGGCCACATGCCCTCAACATTGGGAGGGTGCTTTGGGGTAGCCCCCCAAAACACCTTGTCCCCATGACAAAAAGAGAGGGGGGATAGTAGCGGGACTTTACTTGAGACATGTCAATGGATACAAAAACTGGTTATTCCAGATCAAAGGGGGTTGACCTGAACCAAGTGTTATATCTGTAATTAGTAAAATATTGTAATAACCATAAATGTACATATAGCCTAGGATACCATAATCTCCAAAGATATTCGAAGTATAAAATGGTACAAAATATTTTAATGAGGTTTGCGTAAAACATACTTCATTGAATACATTGTACAACATGGTTTGACACAGTACAGGCAGTAGGGCAATGGACATAATTCATGTAATCGAGACAGTTACAGAAAAAAGAGATATTGTTATTCTTATATAAAAAACAATATGTGCATCCATAAGTTGGTAACTCTATGCGTTTCTTGGCTTTCTACCAATCATCAGGAGTCAGATGCAAATTAACTAAAAATTAAAACAATAGAAACATCTATTAATATATAATCAGTTATGGATAGATAGAAAGTAAGTATAGAAGAAACATATGTTTCAATAATACTTACATACAATTCATTGGTCAATGGCAACCAATGGGCCAGGATATGTAAGTGGCCTGGGTCAACAAAGTCTCACCTGGGGCTGAGGCCGAGCACATACCTCCCGACCCGCGGACCACAGCTGCCGAGGGACCGCAGCACCCCAATAAAAACACCACCAGGCAGGAAAGGTGCAACCAAGCCGCTGAGCACAGGATGGGCTGTAAAGAGGAGGAAAATTGTATGAGAGTGAGAGGAAGAGGGGATAGGGGTGGATGTATGTGTGTATGTAGAGGATGGATATATCAGTGAAGACTGCATGGTGAAGGGATAGATGGGTGTTGTGTGTGAGTTGATAGGAAACAAGTGGAAATGTGGTGGGTAATGGGTGGCGTTGAGGAGAAAAGGGAGTGAAGGGCAGGGAGTGTGTGTGTGCTTAAAGAGTCAATCAAAATAACAACGTGATGAAAAGGATGTGTGAGGGAAGAATGTGATTACCTGGATGGTGCCAGTGCAAAGCGGAAGGTCCTTCCCCAGCCATGGCAATGCCTGGAGTGAGACGGTCCAAGGCAGCCGCTATATGCCGCAGGCCGGGGGCGTGCTCACCCCAACGTCATGTGGGGGCGCAATGACGGAATCGAAGGGGGAGGGAGCACTCCCTCCACGATGCAAGTATCGCGGTGACCTCCCACCCCCATGCCGCCAAAGCCATTGTGGAAATTCCTACTGACTCCCGCAATGCGGTGTCACAGGGCATCGCATGCAGGACGTAGAAACATGACGTCAATGCGCCAAGGTCGTGGCCCGCCCCCACCAAGGCGTAGGATGGAATACAGGTCGCGCACTGGGCGCATCGCAACCCCGGAAGTGGGACAAAGAAGGACACCAGTACCACCGCCCAGCAACAAAATAATGCGGATCAAGCAGTAAAAATTGTCATGTTAATAATATGAGGAAAGGGGATGAAAATGGAAAATAGTGCACTGAATTAAATCAATATGCACAGGGGAAGGGATATTTGCACTGAATTTAATCAATATGCAACCGGGAAAGGGGTGTTTGCACTGAATTAAATCAATATGCAACAGGGGTAGGGATTTATTGCACTGAATTTAATCAATATGCATATAGATTATAATAAGTATATAACTAATGTAAGAAAGAGGATGTGAAAAAAGGAATGGGATATAAAATATAAAGGTGGAGGTGAGTTAATCAGGTCATGGGAGGCGGGTGTCTTCCACCCAATACTTAGGTATAACAAAAATAAAATTGTGACCTGTCCACACCAATAATTGCATTGACATGTCTCCATCCAGTAATTTATGACAAAAAGAGAGGGGGGATAGTAGCGGGACTTTACTTGAGACATGTCAATGGATACAAAAACTGGTTTGGACCGTCTCACTCCAGGCATTGCCATGGCTGGGGAAGGACCTTCCGCTTTGCACCTGCACCATCCAGGTAATCACATTCTTCCCTCACACATCCTTTTCATCACGTTGTTAGAACACTTGTTTCAGGTCAACCCCCTTTGATCTGGAATAAACAGTTTTTGTATCCATTGACATGTCTCAAGTAAAGTCCCGCTACTATCCCCCCTCTCTTTTTGTCATAAATTACTGGGATGGAGACATGTCAATGCAATTATTGGTGTGGACAGGTCACAATTTTATTTTTGTTATACCTTGTCCCCATGTTGATGAGGACAAGAGCCTCATCCCCACAACCCTGGCCGGTGGTTGTGGGGGTCTGCGGGCGGGGGGCTTATCGGAATCTGGAAGCCCCCTTTAACAAGGGGACCCCCAGATCCCGGCCCTCCCCCCTGTGTGAAATGGTAAGGGGGTACTTGTACCCCTACCATTTCACTAAAAAACTGTCAAAAATGTTAAAAATGACAAGAGACAGTTTTTGACAATTCCTTTATTTAAATGCTTCTTCTTTCTTCTATCTTCCTTCGGTTTCTTCCTCCATCATGTTCTTCTTCTGGTTCTTCCTCCGGTGTTCTCGTCCGGCATCTTCCTCCATGGCGTCGGTGTCTTCTTCCCTTCTTCTCCTCGGGCCGCTCCGCATTCATGATGGCATGGAGGGAGGCTCCCGCTCTTCTCTTCATCTTCTTCTCTTCATCTTCTTTTTGGGCCACTCCGCATCCATGATGGCATGGAGGGAGTCTCCCGCTGTGTGGCGCTTCTCCTCTTCTGACGTTTCTTAAATAACGGGGGGGGCGCACGGTGACTTGACGGGACTTCCCGGGGAATGCCACAGGGAAGTCCCGTCAAGTCCCCGTGCGTCAGAGGGGAGCGGGGTCACTGGGTGGCACCGCCCCCTGTTATTTAAGAACAGTCAGAAGAGGAGAAGCGTCACACAGCGGGAGCTTCCCTCCATGCCATCATGGATGCGGAGCGGCCAAAAAAGAAGATGAAGACAAGAAGATGAAGTGGAGAGCGGGAGCCTCCCTCCATGCCATCATGAATGCGGAGCGGCCCGAGGAGAAGAAGGGAAGAAGACGCCGATGCCGCGGAGAAAGATGCCGGACGAGAACACCGGAGGAAGAACCAGAAGAAAAAGATGGAGGAAGAAACCGAAGGAAGATAGAAGAAAGAAGAAGCATTTAAATAAAGGAATTGTCAAAAACGGTCTCTTGTCATTTTTAACATTTGACAGTTTTTTAGTGAAATGGTAGGGGTACTTTTGTACCCCCTTACCATTTCACACAGGGGGGAGGGCCGGGATCTGGGGGTCCCCTTGGTAAAGGGAGCTTCCAGATTCCGATAAGCCCCCCACCTGCAGACCCCCACAACCACCGGCCAGGGTTGTGGGGATGAGGCCCTTGTCCTCATCAACATGGGGACAAGGTGTTTTGGGCGGCTACCCCAAAGCACCCTCCCAATGTTGAGGGCATGTGGCCTGGTACGGTTCTCGTCCCCCCCCCTCTTTTCCTGCGGCCTGCCAGGTTGCATGCTTGGATAAGGGTCTGGTATGGATTTTTGGGAGGACCCCACGCCGTTTTTTATTTTATTTTGGCGCGGGGTTCCCCTTAAAATCCATACCAGACCTGAATGGTCTGGTATAGATTTTGAGGGGGACCCCACGCCATTTCTTTTTTGGCCGGGGTTCCCCTTAATATCCATAACAGACCTGAAGGGCCTTGTATGGAATTTAGGGGGACCCCCCAGGTCATTTTTTTTTTTAATTTTGGATCGGGGGTTCCCCTGTGGGGGATTCCCATGTCGTTTTTATCAATGAACTTTTATGCTTATTGTCGGACCGGCAATTCATTAATAGCCGTGAGTAGTTTAAATGACTTTTTTTCCTTTGAAATTCCATTTTGCTGTCAGACTGTTCTAAACACGGGAAACATGCGCCCCTTTACAGGCATACTATAGACACCCCCAGGCACGAAATTTAAAGGGATATTACACGTTTATTGTTTCACTTTAAGCATTATTAAAATCACTGCTCCCGAAAAAACGTCAGTTTTTAAAACTTTTTTTTGCATTGATCATTGTCCCCTGGGGCAGGACCCAGGTCCCCAAACACTTTTTATGACAATACCATGAATATAAGCCTTTAAAATTAGCACTTTTGATTTCTCCCATAGACTTTTAAAGGGTGTTCCGCAGCATTCGAATTTGCCATGAACAGCCCAAATCGTTCGGCGAACTTGCGAACAGCCGATGTTCGAGTCAAACATGAGTTTGACTCGAACTCGAAGCTCATCCCTATTCACAACCACTGCTCAAAACACATTACACAGGATTATGATAGCTGTAATAACTGTGCAGTACTTCAAATGGTCGTTTTTTTAAAAACTATAAATCCTACAGCGAAGAGCTTTATATTGTGAGAATCACAAGACCCAGACCTAGATTTTGATGCATAGTATGTCTCTGAAATATCAAAAATAAAGGCACAGTCTTAGTTTAGATATTGCCCTTCAAATTTGAAGTGGCTAGAGTGGAGTTTCAATGAATGTCAATGGACAGCGTGAGTTGCAAACAAATGGTCATATTGTGAAAACTATCAGAACTATGGCTTAGCCGTGGACATGTTTAGTGGCAGCAGGGATAGCTGAACGTTTTGATATAAGGGTTGTGTAGGTGGGCTTGAAAATAAGGGAGTGGTGGCAGTTTAGAAATCATGTCCTGATTTTTCAGCTTTTGTCACCTCCCACTCTAGTTTTGAACATTTCGCCATTCATTCCTATGGGACCAATTTCGCCACAAAAACGATGATATTTTGTGAACCATTCAGCGAAACGTTCCACATAGTGATAGCACACCAATCGGGAAAAATCTGCATGTTTCAGTATATTACTGTCTGTAGTGTAAAAGCTGTAGGAGGAGTTAGGGTGGTAAATTTGGCTATAAGGATAATATACATGTGAAATAACAGTATGTGGTCTTGCTATGCAAGAATACTTAATTATATTTAAAAAAGCCAATTATCCTTAACCACTTCAGCCCCGGAAGGATTTACCCCCTTCCTGACCAGAGCACTTTTTACAATTTGGCACTGCGTCACTTTAACTGCTAATTGCGCGGTCATGCAATGCTGTACCCAAACGAAATTTGCATCCTTTTCTTCCCACAAATAGAGCTTTCTTTTGATGGTATTTGATCACCTCTGCCGTTTTTATTTTTTGCGCTATACATGGAAAAAGACCGAAAATTTTGAAAAAAAATGATATTTTCTACTTTTTGTTCTAAAAAAATTCCAATAAACTCAATTTTAGTCATACATTTAGGCCAAAATGTATTCGGCCACATGTCTTTGGTAAAAAAAATGTCAATAAGTGTATATTTATTGGTTTGCGCAAAAGTTATAGCGCCTACAAACTAGGGTATATTTTCTGGAATTTACACAGCCTTTAATTTATGACTGCCTATGTCGTTTCTTGAGGTGCTAAAATGGCAGGGCAGTACAAAACCCCCACAAATGACCCCATTTTGGAAAGTAGACACCCCAAGGAAATTGCTGAGAGGCATGTTGAGCCCATTGAATATTCATTTTTTTTGTCCCAAGTGATTGAATAATGACAAAAAAAAAAAAAAAATTACAAAAAGTTGTCACTAAATGATATATTGCTCACACAGGCCATGGGCATATGTGGAATTGCACCCCAAAATACATTTAGCTGCTTCTCCTGAGTATGGGGATACCAAATTTGTGGGACTTTTTGGGAGCCTAGCCGCGTACGGGGCCACGAAAACCAATCACTGCCTTCGGGATTTCTAAGGGCGTACATTTTTGATTTTACTCCTCACTACCTATCACAGTTTTGAAGGCCATAAAATGCCCAGATGGCATAAAACCCCCCAAATGACCCCATTTTGGAAAGTAGACACCCCAAGCTATTTGCTGAGAGGCATGGTGAGTATTTTGCAGCTCTCATTTGTTTTTGAAAATAAAGAAAGACGAGAAAAAAAAATTTTTTTTTTCTTTTTTCAATTTTCAAAACTTTGACAAAAAGTGAGGTCTGCAAAATACTCACTATACCTCTCAGCAAATAGCTTGGGGTGTCTACTTTCCAAAATGGGTTCATTTGGGTGGGTTTTTTGCCACCTGGGCATTCCATGGCCTCCGAAACTGTGATAGGCAGTGAAGAGTGAAATCAAAAATTTACGGCCTTAGAAAGCCTGAAGGCGGTGCTTGGTTTTCGGGGTCCCGTACGCGGCTAGGCTCCCAAAAAGTCTCACACATGTGGTATCCCCGTACTCAGGAGAAGCAACAGAATGTATTTTGGGGTGTAATTTCACATATTCCCATGGCATGTTTGAGCAATATATCATTTAGTGACAACTTTACGCAAAAAAAAATAAAAAAAATAAAAAATTGTCTCTTTCCCGCAACTTGTGTCACAATATAAAATATTCCATGGACTCGACATGCCTCTCAGCAAATAGCTTGGGGTGTCTACTTTCCAAAATGGGGTCATTTGGGGGGGTTTTGAACTGTCCTGGCATTTTATGCACAACATTTAGAAGCTTATGTCACACATCACCCACTCTTCTAACCACTTGAAGACAAAGCCCTTTCTGACACTTTTTGATTACATAAAAAAATATTTTTTTTTTGCAAGAAAATTACTTTGAACCCCCAAACATTATATATTTTTTTAAAGCAAATGCCCTACAGATTAAAATGGTGGGTGTTTCATTTTTTTTTTTCACACAGTATTTGCGCAGCGATTTTTCAAACGCATTTTTTGGGGGAAAAACACACTTTTTTAAATTTTAATGCACTAAAACACACTATATTGCCCAAATGTTTGATGAAATAAAAAAGATGATCTTAGGCCGAGTACATGGATACCAAACATGACATGCTTTAAAATTGCGCACAAACGTGCAGTGGCGACAAACTAAATACATTTTTAAAAGCCTTTAAAAGCCTTTACAGGTTACCACTTTAGATTTACAGAGGAGGTCTACTGCTAAAATTACTGCCCTCGATCTGACGTTCGCGGTGATACCTCACAGGCATGGTGCAATTGCTGTTTACATTTGACGCCAGACCGACGCTTGCGTTCGCCTTAGCGCTAAAGCAGGGGGGACAGGGGTGCTTTTTTTTTTTTTTTTTTTCTTTATTATTATTTTTTTTTTTTATGTTATTTTTAAACTGTTCCTTTCATTTTTTTTTTTTTTTTTAATCATTTTTATTGTTATCTCAGGGAATGTAAATATCCCCTATCATAGCAATAGGTAGTGACAGGTACTCTTTTTTGAAAAAATTGGGGTCTATTAGACCCTAGATTTCTCCTCTGCCCTCAAAGCATCTGACCACACCAAGATCGGTGGGATAAAATGCTTTCCCAATGGCGCTGTTTACATCCGGCGAAATCTAAGTCATAAAATGCTTGTAGCTTCCGGTTTCTTAGGCCATAGAGATGTTTGGAGCCACTCTGGTCTCTGATCAGCTCTATGGTCAGCTGGCTGAATCACCGTCTGCATTTTCAGGTTCCCTGTTGAGACAGGAGAGCCAGAGAAAAACACGGAAGACGTTGGGGGGGGGGCATTCCCTCCCACGGCTTGTAAAAGCAGTCTAGAGGCTAATTAGCCGCTAGGATTGCTTTTACATGAAAGCCGACCGCTGGCTGAAAAGAATGATACCAAGATGATACCTAAACCTGCAGGCATCATTCTGGTATAACCACTCAAAGTCGTGAATGGCGTACCTGAAGACAAAAAAATGGTTAACAATAAAGCACCGTAAACGGTAAAGTATAAAAAATTGCATACCTGAAAAGCAAACATGATAAAACATAATAACAATAAAACATTGCAGAATAGAATACAGTAAAAAAGAGCAGAACAATAGAGAGAATAGAGAGAGAGAGAACAATAAAACAACAACTATTTTTTTTTATTTTATATTTTTGTATGTGTTTTTTTTTTTTTTTTTTTTTATTTACACTTTTTTTTGTAACTTTTATAACTGTAACCGGTTCCAGGTTCGGGTCTCTCAAAATGCGATGGCATCTTGGGAGACCCTGTGAAAGTGTGCCTAGTCTGTGCAATGCTTTACCCTACGCTAATACTCAACTAGTGAATGGTAGCGTTCAAAACATTCACCAATGCAAAGACCAGGATTGTCAGGACAGGAGGGACAATAATAGCGGGTGTCACGCCTATATCCGTGCTTGCTGCAGACACGACATCTTTTTTGGGGGGGTTCGTTGGGTAGGGGTACTCGGGAGGACATAAAAATGCCTCTCATGCAGCCGACTGCATTTGGTTGGGGATGTGAATGGGGGAAGTACGGGCGCTGCAGAAGCGGTGGGTTCCCAATTAGGATTGGCGAATGCAGCAGGAAGGGCATTATGGGCACGACGGGCCTGTGTTTGTCTTTTTGGTGGCAGCGGGACACTACTTGTGCTTGCCACCTCACCAGCTTGAACTGCACTTATGGGACTCGCCACGTCACCAAGTGTTACTGCAGTGCGGGTTTGACTATGACCGGGGTGTACTAGGCCGCTGGCGCTTGCCAGTTCACCAAAACGCTACCAAAAAAAACTGTTAGCGATCGCAGGGATCAGGCCTGACTCTGCGAACGCTGCAGTTATGCGTTTAGTATTTTGTAAGTGACAGTGATCGATCGATACTGCACTTGGGTGGGCTGGGCCGGGCGGAGGGGCAAAACGCAGGTGCTAGCAGGTATCTGGGCTGATACCGCTAACACTGCGTTTTTGGGAACCCTAAACTGCTGGGGACGCCAGTATAGATCTGATCGGATCAGATATTGATCCGATCAGATACTATACCACTAAGGGAGGTGTACGGTGCGTGCGTGGGTGTTAGCGGTACTGGCGCTAACCTGACGCTGCCTGGAGCTGGTACTTGCCAGTTCACCAAAACGCTACCAAGAAAACTGTTAGCGATCGCAGGGATCAGGCCTGACTCTGCGAACGCTGCAGTTATGTGTTTAGTGTTTTGTAAGTGACAGTGATCGATCGATACTGCACTTGGGTGGGCTGGGCTGGGCCGGGCGGAGGGGCAAAACGCAGGTGCTAGCGGGTATCTGGGCTGATCCCGCTAACACTGCATTTTTGGGAACCCTAAACTGCTGGGGACGCTAGTATAGATCTGATCGGATCAGATATTGATGCGTTCAGATACTATACAACTAAGGGAGGCGTATGCTGCGTGCGTGGGTGTTAGCGGTACTGGCGCTAATCTGGCGCTGCCTGGGGCGACGCATATCACCGCCGGGCGATCAGGGGGCTAAACCTTTATTCGGTAATAAACGGCGGGTGCCCTGACACTATAAAAAATAAACGAACTAACCAGCGTCACCCATAATGGTTATACGGTGATCAGTGGTGAAAGGGTTAACTAGGGGGCAATCAAGGGGTTAAAACATTTATTAGATAGTATATGGGGGTCCCTGACGCTATAAAACGATGACGGCGAACCTAAATATTTACGTCCCTAACTAGCGTCACCAGCGACACTAATACAGCGATCAGAAAAATTATCGCTTAGTGACACTGGTGACAGGGGGTGATCAAGGGGTTAAAACTTTATTAGGGGGGGTAGGGGGGTATCCTAGACCTAAAGGGGGGTAACACTCACTGCCCTAACACTGTAAGGGTCGGTTCACACTGGGGCGACTTGGGATCCGACTTGTACGCCCTCAAGTCGCCCCAGAAATAGTTTCAATGGGAGTGAACGCTAGCGTCTTAATAGACACTACTGAAGTCGCTCCGACTTCAGAGCGTACTCCCTGTACTACTTTGATCCGACTTGGTAGGCGACCTGTACCATAGAAATCAATGGAAGTCGCCTCCAAGTCGGATCTCTCTGTAAAGTTAAGCGACTTTGCAGGGAAAACCCCTCCCTCCCCCCCTCCCTCCCAGAGAGCTGATTGCCCTGTGATTGGCCACAGGCGAAGTCGCCTGTGATGGAGGCGACTTCAAGTCGCCTTGTAATTTGCTGAAGTCGCGCTGAAGTCGCGCTGAAGTCGTGCTGAAGCCGCGTTGAAGTCGCGGTACAAAGTCGCGCTGAAGTCGTGTTGCCCCAGTGTGAACTGACCCTTACTGTCACAAACTGACACTATGCAGTAATCAGGAAAAAAAAAAAAAAAAAACCTGCTTGGTGTCAGTTTGTGACAGGGGGGGGGGGGTGATTGGGGGGGGGGGGATCGGGGGGCGATCGGGGGGGGGGGGATCGGGGTGTTTTGTGTGCCTGGCATGTTCTACTGTGTGTGTGTGTTGTGCACTCATATTCCAGTCTTCTCTCCTCGGCCCGGAACGGAAAATACCGAGCCGAGGAGAGATGACATCATTTCCTCTGCCTCTGTGTACAATACAGAGGCAGGGAAATGATTCCATTGGCTGGGAGCGATCGCGAGGGGGGGGCCACGAATGGATGGCCTCCCCCTCACCACCGATCGCCGGGGGAGATTTGCCGACCGCCGCAGGCACCGGGGGGGGGGTCCGATCGGACCCCCCACCCGCGGGCAGGCAGGGACGTACAGGTAAGCCCTTTTGCCTGCCCGTGCCGCTCTGCCGACGTACATCGGCGTGCGGCGGTCGGCAACTGGTTAAAAATAAATAAATAAATTAAAAAAAAGCCACACTTGTGCTCCAGTCAGTCACTTTGTTTAGGCTGAGATGATATCATCAGTCTGCTGCAGGCAAGAGGTACCATTTCATCAGTCTCTCCCCTACCCTGGTGATCAGACTGCAACACTGTAGTAAGTCACAAGGTGAGAGCCTGCTTTAGAGTGGCCTTGTCACTATCCTAAAAGTACTAAATGGTAGCCACCCTAAGGAATAGAAAATACCCTTGTCTAATGCAGCCTTTTCAACCAGGGTGCCTTGAGGTTTCTTCGGGGGTGCTTTGGCAAAATGCCTAAAATCTGATCAAAAATTTTATACAAGCCAGCAGGTGGATCAAGCCTGTCTTTTAGTTACACAAAGCCAAGGGTTTTCATTGTGCACCATTATGACTTTCTAGACACTGGCATCCTAACAACCAATGACATCATCAGTTGATAAGAAGGATGTCTGTTGCCTCCACACCATCCTTGTTTGATCCTCCTCTGTCCCTCTCACCCTCAGCACTGGGGCAACATTAGCTGACTGATGGATAGACATTGAGGGAGAAGAGAAACATAGGCATACTAGTCAGTACCTGTGTGCAAAAGTGTATTTGCTTTGGAAGAATAAATCACCTCTAACGGTGGGTGTCCTACGTGTGGATGTTGCTGCATTGTGTAAAACTATTAGAATATTTTTTTTCATTTTAGAATTGGGGGCCTCGAGACTGTCTATAATTTTAAAGGGTGCCTCAACTACTTCCCACCCGGCCATTGTACATAAACGGCCGGGTGGGCGCTCTCTCCTTCTGAGTGGACGTTTGGGAACGTCCCTCAGAAGGAGTGCGTGCCCGCGCATCAGCGCGATCCTGATGCGCTCGTGTCACCCAGACACGGCGCATCTCCGATTGGCAGGAGGGCTCTGTGATTGGCCCTCCTGATCACATGACGGCCGTGTCCAATCACAGCCGCAATGTGATGTAAATACAGAGCCGGTTGCTAGGCAACCGGCTCTCCTCTCCTCACACAGAAGTTGTCAGTGAGGAGAGGAGAGTGGATAGCTGCAGCCGGCTGGTGATCAGCGAGTATGAGCTGTTTTCTACAGCTTTTTACTCACTGATCACCAGTCTAGTGTCCCCACAGTGTAAACACACAAAGTTAACACACATGTCCCCAAAACGCATGTCCCCACATAGTAAAAACACCCGTCCCTTACATATGTAACAGTAAAATCACATGTCCCAATGATTATCTGCACACATATGTCCGTGATCACCTGCGCACATCTGTACATGATCATTTGCGTACATCCGTCCGTGATCAGACGAACCAATTATTATACACTTCGATTTTATTGTATTTCTTTTATAATAGAAAGAAGAAAACATTGGTGTTTTTCCAAATTTCCGCTCTTTTTTCGCTTATATCGCAAAAAACAAAAAACGGAGTCGTGAATAAATACCACCAAAAGAAAGCTCTATTTGTGTGAACAAACTAATAAAAATTTCATTTGGGTACAGCATTGCATGACCGCGCAATTGTCATTGAAAATGCGAGAGCGCTGAAAGCAGAAAATTGGTGTGGGAAGGAAGGGGGTGAAAGTGCCCTGTATTGATGTGGTTAACTGAAAAAAGGTTGAAAAACACTGGTCTAATGGATAGGAAAGGAAATTGTCGCTCTGCTACGTGCTGTGACTCTTCCTACCACACCCTGTGTCACCGCAGAACACTGTAGTGATGTAAGAGTAGGCAGTAGAGAGCACGGCACCTTGCGAGGGACACACTATTCTTCAAACCCAGAGGTGCCAGATAGCAGTGCACATGCTGCTTTTGACATTAGTGAAGACTTCCCTCTTCACCTGCTGGGCAGATACGTATTCAGCTTATTTTTTTCAGGGTGGTGGTCATGGAGTGCTTTTAGGATTATGACAGGGTTGCTTTACTATTAGGACTTGTTTTTTATGGAGTCCTATACATCAGACCAAAAAAGGGACTCTGTCCACATAAAATAAAAGCTATGGCATGTCTGATTAATATATTATTCTAATATTAAAGTGGTTCTAAAGTCAACAAATATGTTTACCTTAATGCATTCACTGCATTAAGATAAAAAATGTCCCACCACTTGCTCCTTCCCTTCATCTCCCTATATACTGACCTGAGCTTGATCTCAAGTCAGCACTGTGCTCGAGTGGAGCAGCATCGCTCTCTCTTCCTCTGCTCACAGGACTCCGTGAAAGCAGCAGAAATCATTGGCTCCTGCTGCTGTCTATCAAATCCTTTGAGGAGGGAGTGGGGCCGAGCCGTGCTGTGTTTGCACAGAGCCCAGCTTGCTACTGCGGCACACGCAGAAAAGAGGAGCACAGAGAGCACCTGTCAGGAAAAGCCCTCTTGCAAATATCCCAGCAAACTAAAGTTTAAAGAAATGCCTGTGCACAGAAGCGCCATCCGGTGCTCGCGCGCAATAGCGCCAATAGCGCTAACGTGCGTACGCGCATGCGCAATAGCGCGAACGGACGTACGCGCATGCGCAATAGCGCCAATAGCGGTGTCCTGTGACAGCACTTGGCGCCAAAGAGGCTATTTAAAGAGGACGGTTCCACTGCTGCCTTGCTGTCCGGTCTACAGCGTTCCTGAAGACCCCTTGTGCCCTGTTACTTGCATTTGCTACCCGATACCTGTTGGACTGTTCCTGACTACTCTGTTTTCTGCCCGCCCTGATCTCAGCTTTTGGACTTTGACTACTCTCCCGGATTTACCTTCTGTACCTGATCTGCCCGCCTGTGTTTGACCCGGCTTGCCTGTACCCTGCTGTCTACATCCTGCTGCTGGACTACAAGACACCTCCCTGCTGTCTACATCCTGCTGCTGGACTACAAGACACCTCCCTGCTGTCTACATCCTGCTGCCGGACTACAGGACACCTCCCAGCTGACTACCTGATTCAGCTCTCTGCTCCAGCCTTCCAGTCAGGCACTTGTGCCCCTTCGCACTCCCGAGCCCCTGTCATCACTACCAGGGGTTCCCGAGTTGGAGGTATACGAGATGCCGTTCCCTGCATTCCGGGCTCCACCTACTAGGTATGTGACAGTACCGGACAGCCATGTCCGAGCCCACGCAGGGGACGTCGCCCATAGAGGACTTATGCTGTCATCTAGCTGGACTTACACAAGCTGTCAAAGACTTACAAGACGGTTATAAGCAACTAGAGGAGCATGTCAAAGTTCTCTCTAATCCAGCTCCGGGTCCATCTGCTGCTCCCTCTGTGGTCATGCTGCCGCCTGAACCCAAAGTACCTGCACCAGAAAGGTTTTCCGGGGACCGCAGCAAGTTTAGAGCATTTCGTAATGCCTGTGAACTCTTCTTTGCATTACAACCCAGGACTTTTTCTTTAGAAACCACTAAAGTAGGGTTTGTCATCTCCCTCCTACTAGGCGAACCTCAGGCATGGGCCCATCG
This sequence comes from Lithobates septentrionalis, assembly GCA_037952835.1. Lineage (NCBI taxonomy): Eukaryota > Metazoa > Chordata > Amphibia > Anura > Ranidae > Lithobates > Lithobates septentrionalis. The sequence continues at coordinate 5,292,943 of JBBDGP010000672.1, forward strand.
ACTTCTGGAGCAGAAGAACAATTGCCTCGACCCCTTGGGAACCTTCTTCCAAGCCATGGCGCTCTTGTATGAAGACCCACAACAGGCAGCCACCGCAGAAGCAGCACTGTTCTCAGTTCAGCAGGGCCGTAAGGCGGCGGAGGACTATGCCTCTGAATTCCGACGTTGGAGTTCCGACACAAACTGGAACGACGCCGCCCTACGCTACCAGTTTCGCATGGGACTTTCTGAACCATTAAAAGATGAATTAGCCCGGGTAGGCATTCCTGCCACACTTGAAGACCTTATCAACCTGTCAATTCAAATTGATAGACGTTTAAGAGAATGCAGGGCTGAACGCGCAACTGGTCCCTCTCGCCCAGTGTGGATGTTACCACGTGTACCTAACCGTCCTGCACACTCCTCTACCGATACTTCTGAACCGATGCAACTCGGCCTGATCCGTCCTTCTCTCACCCCTGAAGAAAGACAGCGCCGGCAGGCTAACAACCTCTGCCTGTATTGCGGGGAATCTGGACATTACGTGAGGACTTGTCCGGCAAAGACCTGTAAGCATATTACCCTCTATTCAACTTCCTTTTCTGCTATGTTTAACAATGCCACTCACCTGGCTGTTCCCATCTCTCTGCAGCTTCCAGGAGGGAACATCCTGGCAACCACTATAATTGATTCCGGGGCCTGTAGCGGATTTATGGACTTATCATTTGCTCACAAGTTCCAGATCCCTCTACGACCCAGAGCACAGGGACTGTTTGTACACCTGGCCGACGGATCGGCTATCAAATCTGGGCCCGTAACACAAGAGACAGTTCCTCTAGACACCATCATTTCCGGCAACCACCGAGAAGTACTCCGCCTGGACATCATTGAGTCACCCCTGTTTCCCATCATACTGGGTATGCCCTGGCTCAAAGCTCACAACCCACAAATTGACTGGTCTACTGGAAACATCAGCTTTTCCTCTCCTTACTGCCGTCAACATTGTCTACAAGGATTTACTACTGCTCCATCTCCCCTACTTTGTCTTGAAACCGATGTTGAAAACTGCCAAACCGTTCCAGAAGCATACCATGACTTCCTGGATGTGTTCAGTCGGAAAAGGGGCAGAAACACTTCCCCCACATAGACCCTATGACTGCCCAATCAAACTTCTTCCCGGGGCAGAGGTCCCCTTTGGGCGAATCTTTCCCTTAACCGAGATGGAGCTTGCCACACTTAAAAAATACATCAATGAGAATCTGGAAAAGGGGTTCATACGGCCTTCCACTTCCCCAGCTGGGGAAGGAATCTTTGTTGAGAAAAAGGACCATTCCCTACGCCCTTGCGTAGACTACCGGGATCTTAATAAGATTACAATCAAAAACCGGTACCCTTTACCCTTGGTACCCGAACTATTCCAGAGGTTGGGAAGTGCAGCCGTATTCACCAAACTTGATCTTCGGGGAGCATACAACTTAGTCCGGATCCGAAGCGGGGACGAATGGAAGACTGCCTTCCGCACCCGTTTCGGACACTTTGAATACCTGGTGATGCCTTTTGGGTTATGCAATGCTCCCGCCACTTTCCAGCACTTTGTGAATGCTATTTTCAGAGACTATCTTGACCTGTTCGTCATAGTATATCTGGACGATATCCTGATCTTTTCCTCTTCTCTGCCTATCCACCAAGAGCATGTCAAGAAAGTTCTAGCCCGGCTCCGCCAACATGGCCTATACGCCAAACCCGAAAAGTGCGAATTTGAACGCCAAAGCATTCAGTTTCTGGGTCTAATTATTTCCATAGATGGCATCAAGATGGATCCGCAGAAGGTCTCTGCCATCTTGGAATGGCCAGCTCCGACAGACAAAAAGGGAATACAGCGCTTTGTGGGATTTGCAAATGTTTACCTTAAATTCATCAAGGGATTCTCTTCCATCATCACTCCCATCACAAAACTGACTCATCAAGGCCCCCGTTTCCAATGGTCTCCTGAAGCTCAAGCTGCTTTTACTTCCCTGAAAGACCAATTCGTGTCGGCCTCTGTCCTGAAGCACCCTGATCCGGCCTTACCCTACATATTGGAAGTAGATGCCTCCGAGATAGCGGTGGGAGCAGTACTCTCGCAGAGACAGGGCCCCAAGGCCCTATTGCACCCAGTGGCATTCTTCTCCCGCAGGTTAACAGAACCCGAAAGAAATTACGATGTTGGGGACAGGGAGCTACTAGCAATCAAAGCCGCACTTGAGGAATGGCGCTACCTCCTGGAGGGAGCAGCTCATCCTATTCTGGTATACACCGATCATAAGAACCTGGAGTACCTGAAGGTTGCCAAAAGGTTGAAACCACGCCAGGCCAGATGGGCACTTTTCTTCACCAGGTTCACTTTCCACATCACTTACAGACCAGGATCAAAAAATACCAAACCTGATGCCCTGTCCCGGATGTTCAGTGAACCTGAAGTTCCTCCTTCTCCAGACACCATCCTTGCTCCTGGGAATTTTCTGATGCTCCAAGGAGACTTGCTGGCTCAAATTAGACAGGCGTCTTCAGCAACTCCCCTTCCAGCAGATGTCACCCTACAGTCCAGAGATGAATTACTATGGTACAAGGATAAAATCTTTGTACCCCAACAAACACGGGTTGCTGTTCTTAAATCTTGCCATGATCATAAATTAGCTGGCCACTTCGGGATACACAAGACCTCCGAACTGCTCCAACGCACATTTTGGTGGCCTCAGCTAGGGGAGGATTGTAAACTCTACGTGGAATCATGCACTACCTGCATCCAAAACAAAGGCAGCAAGACCAGGACGTGGGGGTTGCTAAGACCTCTTCCTGTTCCAGAAAGACCATGGAGGATGATCTCCATGGATTTTATTGTCGAATTACCACCATCTGAGGGCTACACAACTATTTTCGTAGTGGTCGACAGACTTTCCAAAATGAGCCACTTCTTACCCATGAAAGGTACCCCCTCTGCTTCAGAGACTGCGAGAGTTTTTATTAAAGAAATCGTAAGGCTCCATGGCATACCAGCAAACATTGTGTCTGATCGAGGGGTACAATTTACCTCCAAGTTCTAGAAAGCTCTATGTGGATCTCTAGAAATTGACCTCTCCTACTCTTCTGCTTACCATCCTCAGACTAATGGTCAGACTGAACGAACTAACCAGACTTTGGAGCAATACTTACGGTGCTATTCCTGTTTTTCCCAAGATGACTGGGTTTCTCTATTACCTCTGGCTGAATTCGCCTACAATAACTCTGTTCACTCTGCAATTAATCAGTCTCCATTTTTTGCAAATTATGGTTTTCATCCTTTATTTTTGTCCAACAATGTTCCGGAATGTTCGGTGCCAGCTGTCCAGGAAACCTTGAGTTTTTTCAGTACTAATAACAAGCTACTCCAAGAGACCATGTCAAAGACCCAGGAACGGAACAAGGCGACTTTTGATAAGAAGAGGAGAGGGGAGCCTAATCTGAAGATAGGGGATCATGTCTGACTGTCTACCTTGAATCTGAAGTTGGCTTGCCCTTCCGGGAAATTGGGCCCTAAATTTGTGGGTCCCTTAACAGTGATAAGGAAGATCAACGATGTGGCCTACGAATTAAAATTACCGGAGTCATTTCATATTCATCCAGTCTTTCATGTGGCCCTTCTTAAACCTTCAGTCCCGGATCCTTTCCTTCACCGAAACACTGGTCCTCCTGAACCTGTACTCATTGACGGTGAGCAGGAATTTGAAGTGGAATCAATCATAAATTGCCGGAAAAGACGCAACCAGATTCAATATGTGGTCAAATGGAAAGGGTACGGGCCTGAGGATAACTCTTGGGAACCAGAGACTAACATCCATGCCAAAAGATTAATTCTAGCCTTTAAGAGAGCTCATCCTAGTAAAATGGCCCAGTTGGGCATCCGGAGGCTGCCCATTGGAGGAGGGCAATGTCAGGAAAAGCCCTCTTGCAAATATCCCAGCAAACTAAAGTTTAAAGGAATGCCTGTGCACAGAAGCGCCATCCGGCGCGCAATAGCACCAATTGCGCTAACGTGAATACGCGCATGCGCAATAGCGCGAACGGACGTACGCACATGCGCAATAGCACCAATAGCGGTGCCCTGTGACAGCACTTGGCGCCAAAGAGGCTATTTAAAGAGGACTGTTCCACTGCTGCCTTGCTGTCCGGTCTACAGCGTTCCTGAAGACCCCTTGTGCCCTGTTACTTGCATTTGCTACCTGATACCTGTTGGACTGTTCCTGACTACTCTGTTTGCTGCCTGCCCTGATCCTGGCTTTTGGACTTTGACTACTCTCCCGGATTTACCTTCTGTACCTGATCTGCCCGCCTGTGTTTGACCTGGCTTGCCTGTACCCTGCTGTCTACATCCTGCTGCTGGACTACAAGACACCTCCCTGCTGTCTACATCCTGATGCTGGACTACAAGACACCTCCCTGCTGTCTACATCCTGCTGCCGGACCACAGGACACCTCCCAGCTGACTACCTGATTCAGCTCTCTGCTCCAGCCTTCCAGTCAGGCACTTGTGCCCCTTCGCACTCCATCACTACCAGGGGTTCCCGAGTCGGAGGTATACGAGAGGCCGTTCCCTGCATTCCGGGCTCCACCTACCAGGTACGTGACAGCACCAAAAGGGGACCCCAGAAGAGGAAATTTGGGCCTGTTCTGTGCAATAACATTATAATCTACTTTATAGGCATAACTAGTTTAAGAAAATAAAAGAGAGCCCATACAACCTCTTTAATGGCTTCACGCCCACGCTATAGCACGGGCTTAGATTGCTGGAAGGGCATCCATGTATGTACTCCTGTGCTCGTTCTGCCCGCACACCCCCGACGGGGACTTGGCTGATCACAGATTGGAATAAAGGGCCGATCCTGGCCCTTTACCACATGATCAGCTGTCAGCCAATGACAGCTGATCACGTGATGTAAACAGAAGCCGGTAATCTGCTTTTTTTTCGTGACACTGACAGCGTCAGGAGAAAAACAATAAGCCAATTACCGGCTTGTGTAAATGGGCATCGGTCCCACACAGTGACAGTCACTGCTGCTAAGCAGTGCCACCCACTAGTGCCCATCAGTATTGCTAACCAGTGCCACCTATCAGTGCTGCCCATCAGTGCCCAATCAGTGCTATTTATCAGTGCCATTTATCAGTGCCTCCATGATCTATGCCCATCAGTGCCTCCTGTTCAATGCCCATCAGTGCCTCCTGATCAATGCCCATCAGTGCCTCCTGATCAATGCCCATCAGTGCCTCCTGATCAATGCCCATCAGTGCAGCCCATCAGTGCAGCCTCTCAGTGCCCATCAGTGCAGCCTCTCAGTGCCCATCAGTGCAGCCTCATCAGCACACATTAATGAAGGAGAAAAATTACCTGTTTGCAAAATTTTATAACAAACTATGACAACCGTTTTTGTTTTTTGAAAATTTTTGGAATTTTTTTGTTTGTTTAGCAAAAAATAAAAACCCCAGTGGCGATTAAATACCACCAAAAGAAAGCGCTATTTGTGTGAAAAAAAATGGATTTTTCCTACAGCTTACCTGTAAAATCCTTTTCTTGGAGTACCTTTTCAGGGGACACAGAGCAACCATAATAATGACTATCTGGGTTATACGTCACCTATAGGTGAATGGACACTGGCAACCAATAGACAGGAAGTTCCTCTCTATATAACCCCTCCTTCACATTAAGCACATCAGTTTTGTAGCAAAGCAGCGTATATCTCAGTAAGAGGGGAGGGACCTCTGTGTCCCGTGATGTACTCCAAGAAAAGGATTTTACAGGTAAGCTGAAGGAAAAAATCTATGTTTCCTTTATCGTTCATCACAGGACACAGAGCAACCATAATAATGACTATCTGGGATGTCCTAAAGCAGTGGTCATCAACCCTGTCCTCAAGGCCCACTAACAGGCCAGGTTTTATGTATTACCTTGGGGAGATGCAGACTAGAATACTGCAATAACTGAGCAGCAAATTATATCACCTGTGATGTATTTCAGTTATCTTGCAAACCTGGCCTGTTAGTGGGCCCTGAGGACAGGGCTGATGACCAGTGTCCTAAAGCAATGCCCGTGAGGGGAGGGAGACACCATTATAGCAACTGCCTCCAAGGAGGACCTACTCTGCTATTTGTAATATGCTGAGGCAAAAGGCAGTATTTTTTACGTGATTGACAGCAACCTGGTAAAAACCCTGTAGATGTATAATTAAAGGCCAAAAAGACCTGGGCCACTGACATCCGATGATGGATGGCCCAAGATACTCCCACACCTGGTAGAGAATCTCTCCCCAGAAAAATATTTTTTTCCCCCATTTAAACCATAGGCATCATTGATAAATTGGCAGATCCACTGCTAAATATTCGACCTGGATGCCGCCTGCCCTTCCTGGGCCATTCCGGCAGCACAAATCAGGATTCCTGACTTGTGACGACAACTCAAGTAGACTCTGAGCGTCTGAACTACCTCTAAAGTAGGTAGCGATCTTTCTCCTGCCAACTGTGGATTAGGAGAAAAATAAAAGGCAAGACACTGTCCCGATTCAAGTGAAAAACTAGAAACCACTTTAACCACTTGACCACTGAGCACTTAAACCCCCTTCCTAACCAGACCAATTTTCAGGTTTTGGTGCTCTCACATTTTGAATGACAATTACTCAGTCATACAACACTGTACCCATATGTAATTTTTGTCCTTTTTTTCACACAAAAAGTGCTTTCTTTTGGTGGTATTTCATCACCGCTGGGTTTTTTATTTTTTGCACTATAAAAGAAAAAAAGACTGAAAATTCTGTAAAAAAAATACATTTTTCTTTGTTTCCGTTATAAAATTTAGCAAATTATTAATTTTTCTTCATAAATTTTGGCCACAATTTATACTGCTACATATCTTTGGTAAAAATAAGTACAAATTGGTGTATATTATCTGGTCTTTGTGAAAGTTAGAGTCCACAAGCTATGGTGCCAATATCTGAAAATTGATCACACCTGAAGTACTGACAGGCCTATCTAATTTCTTGAGACCCTAACATGCCAGAAAAGTACAAATACCCCCCAAGTGACCCCTTTTTCTAAAGAAGACATTCCAAGGTATTTAGAAAGATGCATGGTGAGTTTTTTGAAGTTGTCATTTTTTCCCACAATTCTTTGCAAAATCAAGATTCTTTTTCCTTCTTTTTATTTTCACAAAATTGTCATATTAGCAGGTTATTTCTCACACACAGCATATGCATACCACAAATTACACCCCAAAACACATTCTGCTATTACTCCTGAGTATGGCGATACCACATGTGTGAGACTTTTACACAGCATGGCCACATACAGAGGCCCAACATGCAGGGGAGCACCTTCAGGCGTTCTGGAGCACCCAGGCCAATTCTGACATTTCTCTCCTACATGTAAAAATTATCATTTATTTGCTAGAAAATTACATAGAACCCCAAAACATTATATATTTTTTTAGCAAAGACCATAGAGAATACAATGGCGGTCGTTGCAACTTTTTATCTTGCACGGTATTTGCGCAGCAATTTTTCGAACGCGTTTTTTTTTTAAAACAAAACAAAACAGTTTTGTGCTTTAAAAAAAAAACACAACAGTAAAGTTAGCCACATATTTTTACATAATGTGAAAGATGAAGTTACGCCGAGTAAATAGATACCCAACATGTCACCCTTCAAAATGGCACACGCTTGTGGAATGACGCCAAACGTCGCTACTTAAAAATCCCCATAGGCGATGCTATAACATTTTTTACTGGTTACATGTTTTGAGTTACAGAAGAGGTCTAGGGCCAAAATTTATGCTCTCGCTCTAATGTTTGCAGTGATACCTCGCGTGTGGTTTGAACACCGTTTTCATATGTGGGCGGGACTTACGTATGCGTTCGCTTCTGCATGTGAGCACACGGGGACAGGGGCACTTTAAATTTTTTTTATTGTTAATTTTACTTTATTATAGACACTTTTTTCCAAAAAAATAATTTTTTGATCACTTTTATTCCTATTACAAGGAATGTAAACATCCCTTGTAATAGGAATATGGCATGACAGGTCCTCTTTACACTGAGATATAGGGTCAATAAGACCCCACATCTCACCTCTAGGCTAAGAAGCCTGAAATAAAAGAAAAAAAAAAAAACGATCCTGGCTTTGATCGTAGCGGTGAGTCGGTAGAAGCACCAGAGGGCGGCGGGAGGGGGGGACGTCCCCTCTCGCCTCCCATAGGAGCGATCAAGCAGCGAAATAGCTGATATGATTGTTCTTATGGTATAGGGAATCGCCGGCTGAAAAAGCTGATATCTGAATGATGCCTGTAGCTGCAGGCATCCTTCAGATATCTCCACACAAAGTCAAGGACATCATATGACGGCGGGCGGGAAGTGGTTAAAACACTTTTTTTTTTAACACAAAGTTGTCCATTTATACAATATTTCTAACACATAGCATGTACATACCAAAAATGACACCCTAAAATATATTTTCCTACTCCTCCTGAGTACGGCGATACCACATGTGAGACTTCCACAGCCTTGCCACATAAAGAGGTAGAGTACGGCCGAGTATGGCCGAGCATGGCTGGGTATCGCCGAGTATGACTGAGTATGGCAGAGTATCACAGAGTATTGCAGAGTAAGGCTTGGTATTGCAGAGTATGGCAGGGTATTGCGGGGTATTGCAGAGTATTGCAGGGTATTGCAGAGTATTGCGGGGTATTGCAGAGTATTGCGGGGTATTGCAAAGTATTGCAGAGTATTGCGGGATATTGCAGAGTATTGCGGGGTATTGCACAGTATTGCAGGGTATTGCTGAGCATGGAGGGATGGCTGAGCATGGATGGATGGATGGCTGGAAGTGATTGCAATTTCACAGAGCAGCGATGTGGGCACTACAGATGCAGCCCACAGCGCTGCTGCCATCCGATCTCTCCCCCTCTCCTCTCACACTGTACCGATCGGTACACAGGGGAGAGAGGAACCGGCGTCATGAGATGACGCCGGTTTGTTTACAAGTGATCGCTCCGTCATTTAATGGAGTGATCACATGGTAAACGGCCGCAATTAGCAGCCGTTTACCGTGATCCGCCGGGTCCTGATGTTCTCGGGTGCGCACCCCAGGGAGTGCGCGAGAGTTGGATTCTGGGAGGATGTCACTGTACGCCCTCCCAGAGTTATGCAAGCGCCCTGTAGCCGTCATTCGGCTATGGGCCAGTTGTTAAGTGCTTAAGCAATAAAAATGGATGAGGACGCAACATCACCTTGTGATGCGAGACCAAGAATGACTCTTGCATGAAAGAGCCGCCAACACTGACACTCAACTTCGTGAAGTGATAGCAACCAAAGAAGCCACCTCCTGAGATAAAAGGACCAACAGAATCCCTTGATTGGTTCAAAAAGTGGCCTCTGCAAGGACAGTCAAGACCAATTCAAGTCCCAAGGAGGCAAGAATGGCCTGACAAGCGGGACTGTCCAAATTACATGCTGTATGAGGTATGAAACAAGGAGTGAGAAACAATGGCCCCTGGAAAAAAATGGATAGAGACGAACCCTGACCCTTAACGTTACTTAAGGCCAAACTCCTTTCCTCTACTGATTGGAGAAAGAAAAAGAAAATCTCCCACCCACATATTTCAGGGGGTGCCACTTCCTGGCTTCACGCCAGGCAAAAAAATATTTAAGTCCTGTAATTGAAGTTCCCCGAAGGTGGCTTCCAGGGGCTCAACAGTGCTGAGATACAGGACTCAAGACTATCAGGTCCCATTGGACTGGGAGTGTTCAAAATAGTAACCCCCGCAAGACCTGCTATGTGTGTACACCAAGCCCCCCTGGGCTAATTCCGCCAACACTAATATCAGTGTTACCACCTTACGGATTTTTCGCAACAGATGTGGCAGAATCCGAAACAGGGAAAAAATAAGGGAGAACCAGACCTTAAGGTGTTACCAGTACATGTACCACCATTGGCAGTGGGACTCGTCTAAGACACACCTGTCCCAACTGTTGTAGAACTTGGAATCTAGTAGATTCGCCTGCAGAGTTCCCCTTGCCACTATCCTATAACTGGAATATGTATTGGCGATGGAGACAGCACTTGTACTGTCCCAGACAATGTGGTAAACCTCCCTGAGTCGCATAACCACTGGTGCCACCCTGGTGGTTGAGAGAATATATATATATTACACACACACACACACATATATACATACATAGAGATATATATATAGATATCTATATATATATAAAGATATCTATCTATATATATAGATATCTATATATAGATAAATTTGCAACCATGATCATGTATCATTCATATATTTGCAACCATGATCATGTATCTCTATGCAAACATATTTATGCAAAACATGACAAAAAACATGCATCTTTGTGCAACTCTGCATCCTTGTGCAACCGTACGTTTTAGCAACCGTACATGGCAGAAACCGCTCATTTTAGCAACCGTGATGTTTTAGCAGGTTTGCAAGCAAGCACCTGCTTAACTGCAGCTTTGCCCATACTAGACCTGCAGGTTTTTAGTCAAGCACATATGCACTATACTGGAGATACAAACTCCTTAAAAAGATGCATCCGGGGGCGTGGCTTGGAGCGTGGCTTGGATGGCAGCTTAGCAGAGGAGCTCCGGCAATCACACAGCCTTGCCGCCTAACAACCCATCTCCGAGACGCAAATGCAGAGCAAAAAGCTTTGGAGCACCCCACAGATACGTTCCCGTCGCGGGCAGACACCATCCGCCCGAGGAACATTACAGATCTGTTTATTCAGAAATCTGCAGCAGGCCGCGGCGTGGCGGGACCTAAGATGGCGCTGACACATTACCATGAGGAGGAGTGCAGCGGTGACTCAGACTCTGCCGAGGAGGTTGCAGGTAGGGGCAAATCCAAATCAGACAAACCCCTGACTTATGCAGATATGTCCTGCTTTACAGCGGTCATAAAGTCCACTTTCTCAGCCGCAATCACTGACCTAAAAATTAATCTGGTTGTTCTCAATGAGAAGCTAGCAGCAACAGAGCAAGCAGGAAGACAGAGAGACAAGGTTATACACAGGCTAGACAAGGTTTCTATCTCTCATGCCCAACATTTTATTGATATGAACAGGCACTTAGAGGACCTTGACAACAGGGGCAGGAGGTCCAATATAAGGGTGAGAGGGATTCCAGAGACTGTTGATACTGACCAAATTGTCCCTGCTCTCCAAAGAGTGTTCAATAGCCTGTTAGAGAGGCAAGAAGACACAGTGATTGAATTTGTTTGGGCACATAGGGCGCTCAGACCTAGGGGCCCGGATATAGGCCCGCCTCGAGATATAATTTGTTGTCTCCAGAACTTCCAGCTAAAGGAGGAAATCATGCGTAAAGCAAGGAGGAATGAAAGAATCGTCTTTAACGAGAAAGTATAATGCTCTTCCAGGACTTGTCACAGATTACTCTTAAAAACCGCAGGGCTCTGCGTCCCCTACTGGACAAGTTGAGAGACAGAGACATGAGATATACTTGGCGCTTTCCCTTTGCGCTCATTGTTTCTGCTAACAGTCACCAGCATATACTGCGTACTCCGGCAGATCTCCTGGACTTTTGTGCTGGACTATGTGGAGTTGCCAGACTGGTATGTGGATTTTGCGTTACCTCCTATCGACAGGATGCCGCCACAATCCCCATTTTCCACATCGGAGAAAAGGATACCCAAGAAAATGAAATATGGTAAAGCAGGAGGATCTAAAGCAGGCACTCCAAACCCGAGACCCACGCCACAACGGGATCCAGTTGAGGGATAGATGACTGCATGGGCTGTTTACCATGGCTCCTACTTACAAACTCTTTCGCATTGCACGAGACTTCCTTACCCATAGACCTACCTCCCATACCACAGTCTCCTGATCAGTGAATTGGACACTACCCCACACAAGGTCTATCTAGATCTGTTCTAGTTTCAGGATCTTCCTTGTCAAGTTGACCGCAGTTATGAGACTGGGGCACTATATGAAGATGATGTCTTCATAGATAATAGAAGTAGTATATGCACATGTTTGTTTTTTTGGTCTATGACATAGTAATTTCACGGAACCAGACCAGCTTGGTCTGCTAAGGTGGACAAACAGGAGATGGTTGGGTAGATAGTGAAGATATCCACAAGGGAGGGTTCCCTGTCAGGAGCTAAGTTGGGGTAAGGAGGTCACTAAGCAGCGTCTTGCTCCCTATTGGGGGTTGACGGCTCGGTGGCCCACAAGTCAGTGGAATGCTGAGTCGCCGAACGGTTGGGTTGTTTATCATAGTTTTCACAATTGTGCACTTAAGGCTGTGTGTGTCCCAGAATCACTACAGTTTCTCTAGATAGACATGGAGACTTAATTCCTCCATCCTTACGGACCCGACTTTCCTACCCAATATAACGGCTTCTTTCAAAAACTACTTCAAACTCAACTTAACACCAGGGATGGACCCTCTAGTTGTATGGGAGGCACACAAATGTACCATCAGAGGGGAACTAATGAAAATAGGAGCCCACCGCAAACGACAGAGGGAGATTGAAATAAAAAGATTGACGGATCTAATCCATAAATTAGAAACCTTACACAAACAATCCCTATGAGTCAAATCGGCAACAAAGTTACTAGAAGCCAGAAAGGACTTACAGCACATTTTAGACACCAGGACCAAATGCTTTTTGTTCTTTAAAAAAAAGATTTACTATGAATCGGGCAATAAAGCGGGGAGGTCCTTGGCTAGGGCCCTCAGGGAACATACGTTTAGCAATACAATAACGGGCATCAGACGTACAAACGGCTCACTGGATGTTTCGACGGAGGCCATAGCGAGGCACTTCCATGCTTTTTACACTTCTCTCTATAACCTACCGCAGCAACATCGACAACCAGATATGAAGGGAGATAGGGTTCACATAGTCAGAGACTTCCTTAAAAAGAGCGGACTCCCCTCACTGGATACCTTAGACGCCAATTCACTTGAAGACCCGATAGATTCAATTGAGATTAGGAATGCTGTCAAGCATCTGAAGCTGGGTAGGAGCCCGGGTCCGGATGGCTTCACAGCTATTTACTACAAAACTTTCATAGATCTCGTGGCGGATCCGTTGGTGGCAGCCTTGAACTCCTTATCACAGCCTAGGTCGCTGGCAGACTGGGGCCCCTCCTACATAAATTGATTGGCCCTGAGCAAGTGGGATTTATGCCAGGCCGTGAGGCTAAAGATAATGTAATCAAGCCGTTGTCCACGGATGTGGAGAAGGCCTCCGATCGTGTGGCTTGGGACTATATGCTGGCCACGTGTGGACATGTGGGTTTGGGTCCCAAGATGTTGGCGTGGATCTCAACTCTTTATTAAAACCCCACAGCGAGGCTAAAAATTAATGGCACACTTTCGGAGAGGGTCCACATCACAAACATCACGCGACAAGGATACCCTTTGTCGCCTCTTCTGTTCATCCTATCGCTGGAACCGTTCATAAGAACAATAAATGCTGATCCCTCTATAAGTGGTTTTGCGGTAGGGAGTTCAAGGTGGCCGCCTACGCAGATGATTTGCTATTTTTCTTGACTAAACCTATCGTCACATTTCCCAATTCGGTTAAAGCTTTCACACATTATGGATATATATCAAATCTAAAGATAAATTACTCTAAGTCGGAAGCTATGAATGTGACTCTAAAAAGATGCATCCATGCTCACGTTTTCCCAAATGTGTATATTTAAACATCCATTTAAGCAACAAGATTGCAAGCATGTATACTACGCTGCACCTGCTCATAAAGCAGTCAACACTTTAAAGTGAACTGCCAACCATCCAGGGGTGTTTTATCTTACAGCTGTACAGCCCCCCCAGATAAGCAGTAAATATGCAGCATACAATCATGACTTGTCTTCACATAGTTCTCCCATAGTAAGTACCCACACTTTGTTAGTATCTTTAGGCTGCTACTATGTCTCTAGAGGTCTACTGAACCTGTTGCCACATGGCATGGCTACCCTTCCACTTCCTGCCTATATAAAAATAGGCCATACTGAGTGAGCCTGCACCCTCTAGTGGCTAGTAGAGAAGCTGTGGCCACATGAGTAAGAGTACATAGCATGATTAAATGGCACACTGCTCCTAGTGGCCACAGGGAGAACAGACAGTCAGATTTCTCTTTTTTTTTTTAAAAAAAAAAAAGAGAGACTGCAAATAAATGCAGACTTACCATTCCTGCTGCAGGACTCTGAACATATCTTCACCCATCACAGCGAGCTTTGTCATAAAAGACCTTCAGAGACTGGGTCCCCCTTATTGTGAGGTCCACTCCCCTGGACCTGTATAGTACCCTGCAGGAAAGCACCTTGGTCAGAACAAACACTGCACAGGTTTCCATTACACAGGGCCCAGCGCCGTAAGGCTGCATTACAGGCAAAACCTCTAGGAATCTTCTCTCCTTCCCATGAGGCTCGGGTACCATCCTATTTTGGCTGATAGCTTTTTCGAATGGAGCAGATTGAAGTCCATGATGCCTAATATAACTGTCCAGACCTCCAAGCATGCTCCAAGAGCACATGTAATCCGTGACCATCACCTTGAAGACACTGGCGACAAACTGATGTGCTTCCTGTTAAGGAGGGGTTATATAGAGCAGTGGTCATCAACCCTGTCCTCAGGGCCCACTAACAGGCCAGGTTTTATGTATTACCTTGGGGAGATGCAGACTAGAATACTGCAATCACTGAGCAGCAAATTATATCACCTGTGATGTATTTCAGTTATCTTGCAAACCTGGCCTGTTAGTGGGCCCTGAGGACAGGGTTGATGACCACTGATATAGAGGGAAACTTCCTGTCTATTGGTTGCCAGTGTCCATTCACCTATAGGTGGCGTACAACCCAGATAGTCATTATTATGGTTGCTCTGTGTCCCGTGATGTACGATAAAGAAATGCTAAAAATGTCATATGGGTACCGTGTAGCATGACCGCACAATTGTCAAAGAGTGGCAGCGCTGAAAATTGGCCTGGGCGGGAAGGAGGTATATGTGCCCAGTAAGCAAGTGGTTAATATGAAGACAACATCCATATTGAAACTATTTGCAAAGCTGGTACCCAACATTTACCACTTTGCCCTAAGAAATATACCTCTTCGTACTTGTGTCTTTGATCAGGCAGAGGGCTGAAATATTTAACAGACATTTTTTAAAAAAAAATTCCTACATTAACAAGGTGTAGAACTTTCACAGAGGAGCAAGAAAGTCGCATGGCAGTTGCCCAGTAATAGGTAACTCTGGCAGGTCAGTCACAGAGGATAATGCTGCGCTGGCAGTGTATACAGCATGCTGGTGCCAGATGCTGGAAAGATGGAGTCATTGGAGGCCATAGTATGAGATCCAGGGACTGGATATTAATTAGTGAGACTCAGAAAAAAGGACAAGTTGGTGTATTCCCCTTAGACGTTCTAGAGAAGGGGGGGGGGGGGGGGGTCAACCGCTCCATAACAAGACAAAGAGTTTGTTGTGAGAACCCAGTGCAGATGGGGCCCGGGAACAGGTGCTGCCAAAATAATGGCTGAGAAATTGAACTCCCAGCAGACAGGTTTCAGGGTCTAGAAAGTCAAAATCCTGAATTACATTCAGCTCTATCCATGTGGAGGACATAGGAAGGCGAGGGGGGGCAGAGTTCTTTTAAGTTCACTGCAGAAGATGCAAATAATGAGATGGAAGAAAGGCACCCAAGTGTGTTTATTACAGTCAGTCAGAATTAGGGCTTATTCATACTATGTGCAGTGACTGGCTTTTATGCACTGGATAAAATGCCAGTCACAAGGGCACATAGAAATTTGACTTGTTTACACCACAATGCTGTTGTGATGTCTGGTGCAGTGCAGGAAAATACAGGCAAGCTGCATTTTTCTACAGAACGCTGGATGGCACCACACTGTGCTGTTGTGCCGGACCAGACAGAAGTCACATGAATGAAGTAAGTTTCACGCTAACATTTACGTTTTGAAATTGTTGGAAATTTTTTCTAGATCACCAGTCCCTATACAGTGTATTCTGACAGTGGTGAGTCCCTGCTGTCATATACAATGGCACAGCGGGGAGGATAACTCTATCCTCCTTACTTGTATGGATCCCAGTCTTAGTCCGTAGGGTTCAATATTGAGTTGGCCCACCCTTTGCAGCTATAACAGCTTTAACTCTTCTGGGAAGGCTGTCCACAATGTTTAGGAGTGTGTCTATGGGAATGTTTGACCTTACCTCCAGAAGCGCATTTGTGAGGTCAGGCACTGATGTTGGATGAGAAGGCCTGGGTCGCAGTCTCCGATCTAACTCATTGGGTTGAGGTCAGGACTCCGTGCAGGTCAGTCAAGTTCCTCCACCCCAAACTCGCTCATCCATTTCTTTATGGACCTTGCTTTGTGCACTGGTGTGCAGTCATGTTGAAACAGGAAGGGGCCATCCCCAAACTGTGCCCACAATGTTTGGAGCATGAAATTGTCCAAAATGTCTTGGTATGCTGACGTCTTAAGAGTTCCCTTTACTGGAAGTAAGGGACCAAGCCCATCTCCTGAAAAACAACCCCATACCCTAATCCCCCCTCCACCAAATGATTTGGAATAGTGCACAAAGCAAGGTCCACAAAAGACATTGATGAGCGAGGTTGAGGTGGAGGAATTTGACTGGCCTGCAGAGTTCTGACAACCCAATAGAAAACCGTTGGAATGAATTAGAGCGGAGACTGAGCCAGGCCTTCTCATCCAACATCAGTGCCTGATCTCACAAATGCACTTCTGGAAGATTGGTCAAACATTCCTATAGACAGAATAATAACATCATTTTTTTCTACAACTCATGTACTTTTATGTTAGTTATCACAATTTATGTTTAAGCACTTGGGTAAACATCACTGCTGTTAGCGCTGCTACCTACTGTTCCCATTCCTATAGACACACTCCTAAACCTTGTGGACAGACTTCCTAGAAGAGTTGAAACTGTTATAGCTGCAAAGGTCGGTCCAACTCAATATTAAACCCTACAGACTAAGACGGATGCCATTAAAGTTCATGTGCCTGTAAAGGCAGGCATCCCAATACTTTTGGTAATATAGTGTGTGTGTGTGTGTATATATACACACACACACACACACACACACACACACACACACACACACACACACACAGCATATCAGACTAAAAAGGAGAAAATGAGAGACGTTAATTGTAAGGGTTTAAGTGTTAGCTTTCATCAAGCTCTACCAGGACTAATAAACAGATCATTCCACAAGCCCATTAATTATTTCGCACAAGGTGTCCATAAAGACTAGATGCTATCTTCTACCTGCTTCTACCGGCAACAACAGATAAGCTCATTTGGAATAAGGCACACTGGGTACTTGGTTCCGAGGATTTGTCTAGCCCTCCAGTGAGGGCTTAAAGTGCCATGTGATAGATGTTGTCCTTCACAATGATAGAGGAATGTTGGAAGAAGGTCAGTGTTTTAGGTGCCAGCAGTTGGATGCAGGATGTGCTACCCGGAGACCAGAAAAGCTGCTTGTCTTATCTCTGTGAGAACCAGCAACATACAAACAAGCAGCTGCATCCTCACTGCCAAGTCCTCATTTTTAACGCCTTTTAGTCTAATTCCTTCAGCTTGGATCATCAAGCTGAGAATAAAAGGCCCTTTCTGACCGTGCACAGACTGGAGAAAACTGCGAACGCTCAGACGTGACAAACCAATTTCATGCCCTGTCCATAGACAACCTGTTCTATACATGTGTGATCCCAGGAAGTAAGGAAATCCTGAAGCATCCTGGCATATTTAGTATAAGACATTCACATAAGAAGATAATTTAAAGCTGAACTCCAGGCAGATATTAAACATATTTTTGCAGCTCTGCATTCATTATTACACCAATAAATCTATTTTATTACATGCCAACAGTGTATTCTAAGTACCTGAATTTTATCTGGTATCAGTGTTGCAATCCCTGTACAGCAGAGAGCAGACTGGGAGACGGAGATGCAGCAAAAGAAGCCAGGTGTGCTGCGGTGCTCTTGCATCAACAAAACAAGCTCATAAGTCTGCTAACCCCCACTCAAAAAAAAAAAAAGGGAAAAAAAAATACACAAATCATTGGTGGTGGCATTTAAACCCTGTCCCCGCCCCTCCCCCACCCTCTCCCTTCATCATTGGTGGTTGCTGGCACTTTAACCACTTGCAGACTGCCCGCCCGCAATATACCGCGGATGGCCCACACAAGCAAAGCGACGTACTGGTACATCGCTGCCTGTTTCCGGGATTAGGGCACGCACTCTCTTGTTGACACCCACTAGGATTGTACACAGTGGGTCCCGGCCAATGATTCATGGCCGGGACCTGCTGATCTTTGTCCAATCACAGCCCAAAGCCCTGTGTTGACAATCAACACAGGGCTCTGTACAGACGAAACAATCTGTTTACAAAGAAATCTTTACTAAAAATCCGCACACATTTCACATTGTTAGACACATTTAACCCCTTGATTACCCTAGACGTTAACCCCTTCCCAGCATCATTAGTATAGTATTCGCACTGATCACTGTATTAGTGTCACTGGTGATATCAGCAGCAGTTTGTCAGTTCCCACTCCCCACAGTGTCAGTGTCAGATTGGCCACCCCATTATCACAGTCCCATTAAAAGTCACTGATCACCGCCATTAGTAGTATAAAAAAAAATTATAAAAATTCCAGTATACAGTGGGTAAAATAAGTCTTGAACACGTCACCATTTTTCTAGGCGAATATATTTCTAAAGGTGCTATTGACATGAAGTTTTTGCCACATAGCAGTAACTACCTTTGCAATCCATACATAAAAAGAAACCAAAACAAATGAGAGCTTTCTTTTGCTGGTATTTGATCACCAGTGGGAATTTCATTTTTTAATATATATAAACGAAAAATAACCAAAAATTAAAAAAGAAAAAGAAAAACATTTTTTTTCCTTTTTGCTTAACCACTTCCCTACCCGCCTATAGTAATATGACGTCCACAGATGGGATCTCCCATCCTGGGTGGACGTCATATGACGGCCTCGGGTTCCCGGTCGCCTAGGGGGCGCGCGTGCGCCGCGTTGCTCGGAACCCGGTGCGTGTGCCCGGCGGCCGCGATGTCCGCCGGGCACCTGCGATTGCCCGTTAACCGGGCCGGACCATGGATCTCTGTGTGTAAACACAGAGATCCACGTCCTGTCAGCTCAGAGGAGAGCGATCTGTGTTCCCAGAACGGAGGAACATTGATCGGTCCCCTCCCCCTACAGTTAGAAGCATTCCCTAGGAAACACATTTAACCCCTCCCCGCCCCCTAGTGGTTAACCCCTTCACTGCCTGTCACATTTACACAGTAATCAATGCAATTTTATAGCATTGATCGCTGTATAAATGTGAACGGTCCCAAAAATGTGTCAAAAGTGTCCAATGTGTCTGCCATAATGTCGCAGTCACGAAAAAAATCGCGATCGCCGCTATTATTAGTAAAAAAAAAAAAAATTTTTTTTAAAAATGCCATAAATCTATCCCGTATTTTATAGACGCTATAACTTTTGCGCAAACCAATCAATATACGCTTATTGCGATTTTTTTTACCAAAAATATGTAGAAGAATACGTATCGGCCTAAACTGAGGAAAAAATTTGTTTTTTTTTAAAAAAAATGGGGATATTTATTATAGCAAAAAAGTAAAAAATATTGTGTTTTTTTCAAAATTGTCACTCTTCTTTTTTTTATAGCGCAAAAAATAAAAACCGCAGAGGTGATCAAATACCACCAAAAGAAAGATCTATTTGTGGGGAAAAAAATGACGTCAATTTTGTTTGGGTACAATGTCACACGACCGCGCATTTGTCGTTTAAAATGCGACAGCGCTGAAAACTAAAAATTTGTCTGTGAAGGAAGGGGGTGAAAAGGCCCGGTATTGAACCAGTTAAAAAACATATCCAATTATAAAAAACAAAAACAAATGTCTTCATAAATGTAGGCCAAAATGTATTCTGCTACATGTCTTTGGTAAAAAAAATCCCAATAAGTGTATATTGGTTGGTTTGCGTGAAAGTTATAACATCCACAAACTATGGTGTATATACAGCGGTAAAATAAGTATTGAACAAGTCACCACTTTTTTAGGTAAATATATTTCTAAAGGTGCTATTGACGTGAAAATTTCACTACATGTCAGCAACAAACCATACATACAAAGAAACCAAAACAAGTAAGTTCAGAAATTAAGTTATGTGTAATAAAATTGAAGGACACGGAAAAAATATTGAACACATGAAGAAAGGGAGGTCCAAAAAGGCATGGAAAGCCAATGACACCAGCTGAAAAGTATCAGCAATTAGAAAGTAATCCTTCCCCTTGTCCATGCAAATTAATATAAGCTGGTTCAGACTCAACTGATTTTTTTTTTTTTTTTAATTGAAAGCCTATGGCGTGCAAAACACACCCAAAAAACTTCACCTGGTGCATAAAAAATGTGCACACACATAAAGAGTGCTCACAAAAAAGTGCCACGGGTACACAGACGTGCAAATTCCCTGATCCCCCGGGGCGTTAGGCTCCAGACGGGGACAAAGGTACTTACTGTGGTCTATCTGGCCGGAACCAGACAGACCCCGTTGTCTGGAGGGCCTGCCGAGACAGGACCCACCCAAGTACTAGGTGGGGCTCCCCCGAAGGGAGACCCCATGAGAGAGGGCGAACTAAGCCAAAAGGCCATGTCCACCCCTTCCCAAGGCTTTCAGGGCTGGCCCGAGGACCCGCATCCTTACTCATCACACAGTGAGACAAACGTGAAAAACAAGACGTGACAACACAGGTTTCAAAATAAATAAAAAGTGGGGGAAGGGATAGTGGAGAGGAGAGTGAAAGAAGTGGCCATTGTGTAAAACAATGACCAGGCCCTCCAGCCAGGAATAAAAAATTCCTCTGGTCCCAGCCAAAAGGCCCGGCCCAAGAGGCAGGTGCAAAAAAAGCGTGTTCTATGGTGCAGTGACCATGGTGCCTCAAATCAAAGTGAGTGTCACTCACAGTGATCTTATGGCACCCCTGGACTGCCACTCCAGGGGCACTACTCCATAGGCTTTCAAGACCAACCCTGGCCCACAGCCTAGACCACGGCAGCCCCCACCGCAGACAGAAAAGGCATGAAGTTCAGGGAGATTGGTGAGAGTCCTTGCCCCTAAGGCTCCACCGTCGCTCCCATCACTCCTTCCAATTTCACATTCGGGTAGATCCTAACCAATCCCCCCTCCAGCACTCGGGGGGGGGGGGGGCGTTCTATACCCAAATAACTGGCAGCAGCTAGAGCTACCACAATCCAGGCCAGAAGGCCAGGGACCCGACCCTCCGGCCAGACTAAAATGCAGCACCCATCCTCACCAGGAGCACCCTTCCAGACGGCTCAGACTCAACCATAGGCCGGTCCCCAGTATACTGTCGGGCAACACGGCGTAGTCCCTGCTGAGTACCGCCCTTCCAGGCACTAGAACACCATTGGATTTGCTGGCCCTCCCCAACGAGAATGACACAGCGCCTCCTCTGGAAACTGATAAAAACAGATACTACACTTGATCTTAGCTAAAAGGCCGAGAAGCGGCCTATAAAAAAGGTGTCTCGTTACCAAGGGGTCACACAAGAAATAGCTCATGATGGGTAACAGCTCTCATTATGGTTGCAAAACATACTGATGGCATGGGTTACAGAAGGACACCTAAACTTCTGAATGTTCCAATGAGCACTGTTGGGGCCATAATCCGGAAATGGAAAGAACATCATTTCACTATAAACTGGTGACCAGGTGCTCCTCGCAAGATTTCTGACAGAGGAGTGAAAAGAACTATCAGAAGAGTTGTCCAAGAGCCAAGGACCACTTGTGGAGAGCTTCAAAAAAGACCTGGAATTAGCAGGTACAATTGATTCAAAGAAAACAAATAATGCATTCAACCTCCATGGCCTATATGCATGCTCACCGCGCAAAACTCCATTGCTGAAAAACATCACCTGAAGCCAAGAATAAGAAGTCTATTTTTATGGTTGCCAAACAGAATTTATTTGATGATCCTTGGACCAATAATAAAGACTGACTTTTCAAGGCAAAATACACAATGTCCTAAAAGTGTGTAAAGATAACCTCTGATCGATGCTTAAATGAAGGTGGAGTTAGATGGACATGTGTGGTTATATAGTGACCAGCCATTGTTTCAGCAATGAGAAAGAAACACAGAAGAAACCCCCTCACAGAAAGGAACTATTTTTACTCTAACAATTACACCAGCTAAAAGGACATTCATAATATAATATAATATAATATAATATAAAGTCACTTCACAATTTATATGTTGCAAATCATCAGGACCCTGTGTGATATATATATAAACCAATAGATTATAAATGATTCTACCTGACAAACATAATGGACATAGTCATATGATTGTAAATCAGAACACAGTATACATGGTGAAAAGGGTGTTGTTATGACTACAGTTGTTCATTTGTAATCTCTATTATTAGGGGAATGTGTGTGTGGCATAACTATATTCAATTAATAGTTTGTTTTAGTATTTTATTTTCTAAGTATTTTACATATTCCAATAGCTAAATATGAAATTCCACGTGTGTGTGTGTGTGTGTGTGTGTATATATATATATATATATATATATATATATATATATATATATAAATATCATATGGCCATGCCTGTATCATGAGTGCACACTCCTACAATAGATTATTTATAACAATAATTTAGAACAAATATGCCTTGCCCTAGAATGACACTTGGTGGCCAAGAGAGGCAATGCTTGATCAAACAATGAATATTTAGCCACATGAAACAATGAAAAGAAGTTGCACCTTCTGGGCTAGGCTTATTAAAGTTTCTATGTGCTTATTGGTAGGAACAGTATTTAGGACAAGGATAGGAAGCCATAAGGATTACTATTCTTCCACCACACTTCAAGACTCTTCATTCACACCTGACTGTCAGGTCACCTAGAGACTGGGTGACAGATGCACACCGTTGGAATCAGGAGTGCACCACAAGGTAGTGAACCCTATGGCTGACTGCTGCGGATGGGAGTCCGGGTGGTAGAGAAGGCAGGGCCGCTGGGACACCAACACTGAGCCCACCGGGGCTAGAGCATAGGATTCCCTGGGGCGTGGAGTCTAAGAGCCAGCAGGTGTTCACCAGAGCCTCTAGAGGTGAGGATGGACTGGGCTGCAACTGGCTCCAGGTCGCGGCCCCCAGGGTCCCCCAGCTCACACCCACAGTAGGCAACAGGAGGATAGGGATAGTAAAGGAATAAGCCAAGGTCAGGGCCACAAGCAGACAAGGACAACAAAGTTCACGCCAAGGTTCAGGGTCACAGGCAAACAGGAATAGTCGGGGACGCGCCAGAGGTCAGGGTCACGAGCAGACAGGAATAGTAGAGAACACGCCAAAGTCGGTAACAGAAACAAACTTAGAGCACACGGCAGGCAGAAACAGGAAGCCAAGCACACAAAGGTTGATCAGCAGGGCTGACCTGCAGTGCAGAGGTTAATATAGAGTTCTCTGATAGGAGCTGGGGTGGAGCCATGCTAGAGGAGAGTTAATAAAAGCAGTCAGGTGAGAGACAGCTGGTCTTTGGAGATGAACACATGGAAACAGGTAAGCTGACAAACAACCTCTATTGCATAACCATGACACGGACTTCATCACACTTCAGAATCTCAGCCAGATCACTCTTCATCCACCAGACACTTCACACACACAGATCCAGACACTTCATCCACACACACAGCCATCCACCATAGCGATACTCATCATCTGACCTCAGGGACTCTAAGACGCAGCTCTGCCCTAATGAGACGCCATTTTGGAAAGGTAGCCATTTTAGTGGGACTAGTAACAACCCTTGTAAGGCAGCAGCCATTTTGAAAGGGTAATTATAATACATTGATCTTTTCACAATTCATTGCTTATTTTGGATATACCTATTATTGATTTCTGGTAAAACTCCCCTGATAAAATAATCATTTAGATTTTTCTTTAATTTTATTTTTGTTTTTCCAATTTTAATCATTTCCTGTTTGGTGCTGATGAAGTCCGGATGTGGACGATACGCGTGCAAGAGTTCCTTGGACATCACTGCAGCCACCATTACTACTTGACGTTATCCTTTGATACCATTTTACCTTTATCCCAGCACTAGGGTGTAGTGCTGTGTATTCTCCATCTTTATCCACTGAGAGTGGTAAATGCTGTTCTGACCCGTCTGATAGCTCAGGGGTCCATATGCTGAGGTGAGCGGTTTGGCTAGCTGGTGGTGGAATCACGGATGTATAGCACTGCATGGACTGTCATGAGCACTTAGACCACTACAGAAGAGACCTTTTCTCCATCAACTTTTGGATTTAAATTTAAAGGGACTTTTATTAGTAATATTTGAACTTCTGGGTATAGCGCTGCACTGCTTTATTCATCCTATGTACTTTGAGGTTTTTTATGTTTACCTTCAGTGTTCAGCTGCTTGTATTTTTAAATATTGGATTTTTTGCGCTGATTTTATTTTATTTATAAATGATCCTTTATCCTTTTTTTTTTTTACAACGAGAGTTATATTTTGGAGAGGAGCATTGTGCACTTTATATTTTATAGCACGAGGAACTATACTTACATTTTTTTGCACTATAGTAATTTTGGGCTGTATTTTCTGTCACATATTATGCAATTTAGGATAATTTTGCACATTGTGTCACTTTTCATTATTTGCATTATTAATCGCAACAGGAGTTGCACCCTGCACGAAGCACTTTAATAGTTGGTGTATTTTTTAAGCATGAGGATCCATAAGTCAATATTGTGATGCATGGGTTATCGTGTGGTATTTTTAACACATATGCACTTTGCACTTGGAAGTAAGTACCGTATATACTCGAGTATAAGTCGTTCCGAGTATAAGTCGAGGCCCTAATTTACCACAAAAAAATGGGAAAAACTTATTGACCCGAGTATAAGACGAGGGTGAGAAATGCACAGCTACTGTAAGTGGAAAAGAGGGTCAACAATGCCCATTTGCATGCCTCACTGTGCCCATTTGCAGCCATAGGTCCCCTGAACTTAAAACTCGGTAGTTAAGGGTTCCTAGATACCCCCTAGCTGCAGCCAAAATTTGGGGTCTCTGAACCCAAAGGGTCCCAAAATGACATTGCTGCAGATGGACACAGTTGACCGAATTTGGGGCCCCGTATCTTGGGGTCACTTAGTGCTATGAACCCCAAATTTGGTGTGCAAACCCAGTGGAACTAGCACCATAAAATATCCAAAGCTGGGGTTTCTAGCACCAAGTGGCCCAGAGATACAGGGCCCCAAATATCAGTTCAGAAAATGTCAAGCACTTTTCTATAGCAGAGAATGACATTTTCTGAACCGGATTTGGGGCCCCGTATCTCGGGGCCACTTGATGCTAAGAACTCCATCTTTGGATATGTTATGGTAGCAGTACAACTGGGTTTGCACGCCAAATTTGGGGTTCCTAGCACTAAGTGGCTCTGAGATAAGGGGCCCCAAAGTCGGTTCAGAAAATGTCAAGCACTTTTCTGCAGCAGAGAATGACATTTTCCGAATCGATTTTGGGGCCCCGTATCTCGGGGCCACTTAGTGCTAGGAACTCCATCTTTGGATATGTTGTCGTACCAGTTCCACTGGGTTTGCACACCAAATTTGGGGTTCCTAGCACCAAGTGGCCCTGAGATACAGGGCCTCAAATTCGGTTCGGAAAATGAAATTTTTTCCTGCAGAAAAGTGCTTGACTCGAGTATAAGTCGAGGGGGGCACTTTCAGCACAAAAAAATGTGCTGAAAAATTCGACTTATACTCGAGTATATACGGTAGGTATATGTAATATTGTGGTAGCAATCTGTGTTTTTTTTTCCCGGTTTTTGTATTGGTCTTAAGGTTATTGCTACACACTTGCACTCGCAATAGGAAGATTGTATTTATACAGATTGGTGCAGCATTAGTGAGCCTTTTCCGTATTTTGGTACTTAAGGATTGATTAGCACCACATACCATACCTTATTTCCATCACTTTTTGAGTTTGCCGCCGGGCTCTGCCCCAGTGCGTCGCGACGCTCACAGGAAATGGAGCCCGGCACTGTGATAGATCGAGTGGAGGACACAGCCCGCAGGGAGACATCGCAGGATCCTGGGGACAAGGTAAGTTACTTTGCCTGGATCCTGCGATGCAATCCCGAGTGTGGGGCTCAGGGTTACTGCTTTTGGTAATGAAAATTCACCCTGAGCCACACTCGGGATTACCGCTAGGGAGGTTAAAAAGGGAAACCAGAAGAATAAAAACTGCTGTTAAAAGGGGTTGTAAACCCTCAAGGTTTTCCACCTTAATGCATTCTATGCATTAAGGTGAAAAACCTCCTGTGATGCAGCAGCCCCCCAGAGCCCCCGTTTTACTTACCTGAACACAGTGTTTACAGCAATGGGGGCGAGCACACCAGCTCCAGCCGGTGTCTCGGGTTCTGATTGGATAGATAGCAGCGCAGTCATTGGCTCCCACTGCTGTCAATCAAATCCAATGATGCGGGAGACGGGGCGGGGCTAAGTCCTGCTGTCTGTGTCAATAGACGCAGTAGCAGGACACTGGAGTGCGCCCACACGAGTGTCCCGAGGGAGAGCGGCTCTCCAATGGGGCACTCGAGAAGAGAAGCCAGAAACGCCACTGAGGGACCCCAGAAGAGGAGGATCGTGGACACTCTGTGCAAAACCAACTGCACAGAGGAGGCAAGTATGACATGTTTTTTATTTTTGTTTTGTTTTTAAACAAACCTTCACATATCCTTTAATGCTACTGAAAGCATGTGTAATTTTTTACATTTTACCTGTAGTTCCACTTCATTTTTTTTTTTCCTCATAATGAACCTGTTTTGCCTTTTTACATTCAGTTCTTTTCTAACCAAGATTTGACCAAAACATAAGGGGTGATATGAAACTACTGGCATTATGTTACTGAACAGGCTGCTTATTTGGGCCCTTATCCAACTGGTCCTCTTTTAAACCTACTTTCCACACTGCTTGTTAGTTATAGACACATTTCCTAATGTCAAATGATGAACCTGGCTGCGGAAGGAGCACAGTACAAGCTAGCACAGTAATCCTTTTATCAGTGTGCCCCTCCTTCGCCTGCTGATAAAACTGTAGTTGCGGAATTCACAGTATGGCAGACATCTCTGCTTCTCTCCACATGTTGCAACTCACTTCTAGAGAAATTTTTTTTAACTATGACAGCAAATATCGCTAATAAAGCACCATACAAAATATTCTGTCATGGCCATTTACTTCAATAGGCTGCCCTATCACCAGATTTTTAAGACACATTTTGCTCAGACTTCAGCGCGATTTTGCCACATGGGCAAAAATCCACACTGCGTTTGGGGTGCCACATATTTCTAAATGGCACCCGAACGCACGTCGCATGTTTTGCAGTGATTGCAACGCAATTTAGAAGTGCAGGCAAAAGCTAGGTGCTTCCTTCCTAGATTTCAAATCGTCAAGTGTGAATGAGGCCTAAGGCCTCTTTCACACGGACTGTCCGTTCAGGTCCGCCTGTCAGTTTTTTAGGCGGACCTGAACGGACACTCCATGGAGGTCTATGGAGCGTCGGATGTCAGCAGTGACATGTCCGCTGACATCCGACCCGCTCCGATCCGAAAAAGTGTAACGGAGGAAAAACCTACTTTTCCATCCGTTTTCGGATCGGATCGGGTGACCACGGACTCTACGGTCCGTCATCACCCGATCCCCCATAGGGGAGAGCGGCACTCTGACAGGTCCGTCGCTGCACAGTGTGCAGTGACGGACCTGTCATCTTCCTGCTCAGCGGGGATCGGCGGAGCGATCCCCGCTGAGCAAGCGGATATTCACGGGGCGGATCATCACTGATCCGCCCCATGTGAAAGAGCCCTAAACCCTTTATTGTGTCCTGGTGATCCTGCCAGTGATAAGCCAGTAATCATGTCCTAGGAGGACAACATTTACTCACTCTACCGTATCTATGGTGGAACGGGCGTGGTCACCCTAGGGCAGGACTACACAACACCTCCTACTAACGTCTCCATAACATAGGGGGAGGTATTCTGTAGTCCTTAGAGACTGCTGGAAACAATGTAATTGATAAGAGTGCAGCAGTGACAGAGCATAAGAAATTATTAACTTACAAGATTTCTAGAAGAATCAAAAGGAATATTTTGCAAATATTTCACATGTCAGTCCAGGCGAAATTAGGTTCCACTACACAATCAAGTCTCATGCACTGGCTCAGGTCATCTCCATCAAAGCAATCAACTGAACCAGCAAAAGCAATGGTGCACACCAAGATGCAAAACAATCTTCTTCCTTTATTAAAATAGTAAGCAGAAACAGGTTACGTTCTGAAATATTTCATACTAGGCACAGCATTTTATCAAAAATTCTTTGAGAAATGTTTTGCGCTAGGCACGGGTCTATCAGAATATAACCTATATAACCTACAAACATACAAGTTCCAGAACTAAAAAGATATCCAAATAACGCCACTGCATATGATTACGACATTACGAACACTCTACAGATATTCCAGTCCAAAATGAATAAAATTGATACCTGCCATTCCAAGTAGGGAAATTCTGCTTTTATAGGGTAGGCCGCATGTTTTGTGCCTGAAATAGAGCTAGAACTGGATATCAAGAACAGTGCTGGAACCGGAACCTGCTCTGGTGTAAGGCAGTGGTTCTCAACCTCAGTCCTCAAGAATCCCCAACGGGCCATATTTTCAGGTTTTCCTTTACTTTACACAGCGGCTTTAAATCAATATCAATTACATGGTATTGACAAGAGCTATTTTATCTAAGGGAAGTTCCCAAAACACGGCACATTGGAGGTACTTGAGGACTGAGTTTGAGAACCACTGGTGTACGGGACGCATTGTTGCTCTGAGATTGAGTACTGTGCGGCAGAACTAATGTTCACATGCAGTTCTGAATTGCCTCCATTTAACCTGGTCTCTGCCATAGCTACAAGTGAGAGTATTCCAAATACAAAATAAAAAATTCCAGCTCACTTAACAGGCAGCCTGCAACAAAACTGAATTGAGCCAAACAGTTCACATTAAAAACAAGGAGTTAAACTGTACACATTTGCAAATATTTGTGTTACCTGCAGTGGCCGTGTCAAAGCAATAGATAGATTAAAGTGGAGTTCCACTCAAAAGTGGAACTTCCACTCATCAGATTCCTCCCCCCCTCCGGTGACACAGTTGGCACCTTTCAGGGGGGAGGGGGGTACAGATACCTGTATATTACAGGTATCTGTACCCACTTCCGGCATAGATAGCCGCAGAATCTGCGGTTATTTACGCCACTTCCTGCTCCCTCCCCGCTGCCTGCTGGGAAACACACGGGTCCCAGAGACAGCAGGGACCATCCGTATTGCGCTGCGTGACTCGCGCATGCGCAGTAGGGAACCGGGAAGTGAAGCCGCACGGCTTCACTTCCTGATTCCCTTACCGAAGATGGAGGCGGCAGCACCCGAGACGGAGAGTTGGTTCGGCCTCGGGTGCCGACATCGCGGGCGCCCTGGACAGGTAAGTGTCCATGTTTTAAAAGTCAGCAGCTGCAGTATTTGTAGCTGCTGACTTTAAAAAAAAAAATTTTGGCGGCGCTCCGCTTTAAAGAGGAAGTAAACTATGCCAAAGTTTTTTGTTTTTTTTTAAACCCTGCAAAGTAAAGGCATAATGTGCTAGTGTGTAGTAAATACTTACACTAGAACAAAGCCCTGCACTGCCACGCTGTGAGCTCTGACATCTTCTATCTTCACCCAGTCTTCTAGCCGGGTTCACGTTCTCTGGCCGTCTGATTGGCCGCGCAGCGATGACATCACTCCCGCGCATGCGCACAGGAGTCATAGACCGCAGCACAGAGCTCTGAAGGAACGGCACGGATATACTGTCCCTTGAGAGCACATGCGCCGGTGACATCACTGGCTGCATGAAGTGTGAATATCTCCTAAACTGTGAGGCTCCATGCACACTGGACTTAAAAAACGTTGATTCTACAGGCGTTTGACGTTTTTTTTCTCCTGCCTCTAGAAGCACTTCTATTGTATTCTATGTGTCTTTGCACATTATGACTACTACAGGCGTTTTCTGTCAGGGATGTTCAGAGGCAGGAAAAAAAACCCTTCTCTATCGCGTTTTCTGGAGAAGTTTAGGAGCTGTAAAACGTCAGTCTCTCCTAAACTCCTCTTATCTCTTCTGAACATCAAGTTTCAACATTTTTTAGTAAAAATGCAATGCAGTGTGAAATGCATTCTGGTTATTTTAGGAGTAAAACTTTTGTAGTGGGGCGTGTAGTGCAAAAAACGCCTATAAACTAAAATTCTTAAACTCTCATAGACTCACCTAAACTTTGTTCAATATGCTTTCTATTTGTGTCTTTTATGCCACTTTTTTTAAGCTAAAAATGTTGACATTTTTTCTGCTCCCAGTGAGCCTGAAGGTTTAGGAGGCATTCAAAAGTACCTACAGGTAAGCCTTATTATAGGCTTACCTGTAGGTACAAGGGTACAGAATGAGGTTACATCCAATTTAAGGCTAGGTATTCCTTTTCTTCTTTTTTTATTTTTTTATTTTTTTTTTTATATAATGCCTTCATTTATGCATTGATTGTACACATATAGGGAAAATAAGTTACAAAAGTAGGCAGTTCACCAGAAGTCATCACAGTACAACTTTGTTCAAACAGTGTTACCAGGACTGCGATAATCAGTAGGGAACAGGTACAATAAAGTAAAACAAAACAAAACAACCTGTTTTCCATAACTGAATGGTCAGAGCAGTGTAAACAAAATTGCAGGGTGCAATAGAAAAGGTTATGCAATAGAATATGACACTGAGGCAATCTCTAAGGTAGGCTGTTACTTTTTAGACCACCGTGAACTGAAAAACAGCGCGAGAGACGTTGCCATTTACTTAACTACTTCCCACCCGGCCAATGTACATAAACGGCCGGGTGGGCGCTCTCTCCTTCTGAGTGGACGTTCAGGAACGTCCCTCAGAAGGAGCGGGATCGCGCGCGCGCGTGCCCGCGCAGCGGCGCGATCCCGATGCGCTCGTGTCCCCCGGACACGGCGCATCTCGGATCGGCAGGAGGGCTCTGTGATTGGCCCTCCTGATCACATGACGGCCGTGTCCAATCACAGCCGTCATGTGATGTAAACACAGCCGGTTGCTAGGCGATCAGCTCTCCTCTCCTCACACGGAAGTTGTCGCTGAGGAGGAGAGGAGAGGGGATCGCTGCAGCCGGCTGATGATCAGTGAGTATGAGCTGTTTTTTACAGCTTTTTACTCACTGATCACCAACCTAGTGTCAACACACATGTAAATACATACATGTAAAACACACACATGTCCCCACATAATGTAAAACACACACACATGTCCCCACATAATGTAAAACACACGTCCCCAAAACACATGTCCCCAAATAATAAAAAAAGCTGTCCCCCACATATGTCACACTAAAATCACATGTCCCAATGGTAATCTGCACACATATGTACGTGATCACCTGCACACATCTGTACATGATCATTTGCGTACATATGTCCGTGATCACACAAACCAATTATTATACACTTAACAGGATTTTTTTTATCAAAAACATGTAGCAGAATACATTTTGGCTTAAATTTATGCCAAAATTCGATTTTACTGGATTTCTTTTAAAACAGAAAAAAGAAAATATTGTTTTTTTTCCAAATTTCCACTATTTTTGCGCTTATATCGCAAAAAAAAAAAATGGAGTCGTGAATAAATACCACCAAAAGAAAGCTCTATTTGTGCGAACAAAATGATAAAAATTTCATTTGGGTACAGTGTAGCATGACCGAGTAATTGTCATTAAAAGTGCGAGAGCGCTGAAAGCTGAAAATTGGTCTGGGAAGGAAGGGGGCGAAAGTGCCCAGTATTGAGGTGGTTAAAGTGGTTGTAAACCCCCACATGTACTCAATGACGTGAACAGCCTCAGATGATACACAGAGATGAAACAAATCTCCCTACACAAGTTTTACTTGTTTATCTGCAGCCCCCTCTGCCCTACACCACTTGAAAAGGGCAGATCGTGTTAAAAATCTTTCTTCATCTGTCAGGAGCACAGAGGAGAGGACGGAGAGGCTGCAGTAAGTGAGTGAGAGCTAATTGGAGGAAAGAAACACACCTCCTTCACACAGCAGAACTAATGTGTTCTGAATAGACAAGCTCCGTTCTGAGCTCCAGTGTTAATATTGGCAGCAAATTTGATTTAGTTTTAGTCTTTTGACTAAAATGCCATTTTAATTTTAGTCCCATTTTGGTCATCAGCAATTGTTTTAGTTTGTCATATTTAGTCAACTAAATCTGCAGTATATTTTAGTCGACTAAAATATCCTACATTTTAGTCAACTAAAAACGAATAGGTTTAGTTAAATTGTAATGCATTATATAAGCATTTCTCTAGAATTTCCAAACTTATTATATACTCCTGGAGTAAAAAATTTGAATGCGTTATTATTTATGGTATTACGGTGTGAACAAACATCACAGATACAGATTTAGCCACTCTGGATGATCTGAGGTAGCCTGTAATGCTGCACAGTGCTTTAATATACATTTTTGTTTTGAACTTGGAAAGGTTTTGCACCAACGACTAATTAATTCTTTAACATAGTAGATGTTTATTGTCATTCATTGATATTTGACATTTGGCACAATATTTGGGCAGCGCAATCACCTTTATATATATTGGTTTATCATTGTGGGAACACATATTTGTGATAGCAGCAGCCAACAGACAGTTCATTGGGTTAAGTGGTAGCACACATACATTTTTTTTTTTTTTACACATAGTACCCAAATATCGTATTGTGTCGGTAGCACACCAAAAAGGGAAAAGGGAATGGAGATGGCGGATCAAGCTAGGGTCAGTAGAAATATTTAGGGCTGAGGATTTTGCCAAATTAATATTGAAGAACAATAGGTCACCATATTCTTGTAGCGCCCACAACAAATTGGGAAAAGAAGTAGTGGGGTCAGTAATGAAAAAAGATAAGGTCATTGGTGAATGCCTCTACCTTGTGTACGCCGCATGGTTTGCCAGCAGTGTCAGGGGCAGTAGGGATTGTACAGAGAATGGGTTCTAAGGTTAAAGTGATACTAAAGTCTCATTTTTTTTTCATTTAAAAATAACAGACATATTATACTTACCTGATCTGTGCAGTGATTTTACAGAGCAGCCCAGATCCTCCTCTTTTCAGGTCCCTCGCCGGCACTCCTGGCCTCTCCTTCCTGCCGAGTGCCCTCACAGCAAGGAGCTTGCTATGAGGGCACCCGAGCCTCTATGTGTCCAGTCAGACATGGAGCCGCGACTCAGCCCCGCCCCTTCTCTCTCCTCATTGGTCCCCTGCCGTGTCCCATTAGAGAAAGTCTAATTGCGGCTCATTGATCTTGTTTGAGGCCAACGGCTGGGAGTAAAGAGAGGCGATCCAGTGAAGCATGGATGTCCCAAGCCCAATATGAGCCAAAGGTTGCCCGCTCAAATTGCAAGTTTAGCAAGTCAAACGCCTTATCAGTGACCGGGGAAATTAAGATGAGTGGGTGTTTAGAGGTCCTAGTGGCGTGGATCAGGTTAAGGACATGGATGGTGTTGTCCCGAGGCTCTGGAAGCAGAACAAAGCCTGTCTGTTGCCTGTGTATCAAACATGCTATAAGGGGTAGGAGGCATTTCTTTAGAATTTTTTTCGCAAATAGCTTCAGGTCCGTGTTCAGAAGAGTCATTGGGCAATAACTTCCGCAATGTGAGGGATCTTTAACTCTCCTTGGGGATCAGGGAAGCATAAGCCCAAAGCACATCCTGCAACATAGCTTTCCCATCTGCCTAAGAGTTGAAGGCCACTGCCATATGAGGGGAGAGCAAGTCAAAGAAGGTCCTGTAATAGGCCGGGGTCAGACGATCCAGTCCCAAAGCTTTCTTGGTTTTAGAGTTTGACAGCTCTACGCCTAGTTCCTCCACCATGAACGGGGTTGTCCAGTTTTTGGCAATTGGAGAAAGAAAGGCATGGCATACCTGATAAATCACTATAAGAACTAATCTCTAGGGGGGAATGCTTTGAGAGAGAATCCGGAGTACAGCTGGCTCAATATTGTATATGTTTGTCTATATTGATATTGTATAGTGCCGGAAAAAAGGAGCAAAATTTGGAGGCAATGGAGTCAAAAGGTAAAAAGTTTCTGCCCATGGGGCCAAGCTAATTTTTGTTTGACTTTGTGGAACAGGAGAGAATTAAGAGCCTCTTGTCTTAAAGAGCTCTTGGTAGGTCGAATTTGCCAGGTTCGTTTTGTGGGTGCTTTCCAGGCAACGCAGTCAAGCTAGGAGAGTATCTACTTGCAGATTGCGTTTTCCTTTGAGCCTAGCACCGATCGCCATCAGGAAGTCCCGTATGACCGCTTTGTGGGCCTCCCACAACAAAAAGGATTGTCCACCAAGTCGGTATTAAGCGAGAAGTATTCAGAGATGGTGCACTCAAGAGCCGTACGAGTGTCAGGAGATTGGAGGAAGGCCTTGTTCAAGCGCCATGAAGGGGCTACAAACAAAAGGTTCCAAATGTAGATTTACGAATACGGTGGTATAGTCTGAGAGGGTAATCTCATCTATTTGATTTGACAGGACCCAAGACAATTCCTTCTGAGGGACTAAGAAATAGTCCAGTCGCTAATATATGTGGTGAACTGAAGAGAGGAAGGAGTAATTCCTGTCTTGAGGGTGAAATCCACCAGGGATCGACAAGTTGTAAAAGGTGGAGCTCTGCTTTAACCCCTTCCCGCCGAGCGTAGGCAGATGTGCGTACTCGGCTTTCGGGGGTTATACCAGGATGATGCCTGCAGCTGCAGGCATCATCCCAGTACTGTTTCTTAGAGCCGGCAATCGGCTTTCCAGGTATAACAACCTGGATAAAAGCCAGATTGTTATACCGGGGGAGTGGGAGGGGAGTCCCCCCATCCCGCCGCCCCCCGATCCACCGGGAGGCCCGATCACCAATCTGCCGCCTCCGGCGGCTAGTGACAGTCTGGAACGAAGCTGTAAGCGAATTCGTTCCAGCCTCCTAATAGTAAACACGGAAGTGACGTCATGATGTCACTTCCTGTTTACTCAGCTGCCAATGGCGCCGGTTTTAAAAAAATATACAGTATTCAGAATCGCCAAAAACGGCGCTCTGAATATTTTGAAGTGCAAAGGAGGGATCGGGGGTCTTTTAGACCCCCGATCCTTCCATAAAGAGTACCTGTCACCACCTATTACTGTCACAAGGGATGTTTACATTTCTTGTGACAGCAAAAAAAGTGATCAAAATTTTTTTTTCTTTTTTAAACACAATTTATAAATATAAAAATAAATAAGAAAATTTTTTTTTTAAAGCTCCCCCGTACTCGCCAGCTCGCGCAGCAAAGAAAACGCATACGGAAGTCACGCCCGCATATGTAAACGGTGTTCAAATCACACATGTGAGGTATCGCTGCGATCGTCAGAGCGAGAGCAATAATTCTAGCACTAGACCTCCTCTGTAACTCTAACCTGGTAACCGTAAAAAAAAAAATTTAAAGCGTCGCCTATGGAGATTTTTAAGTCCCGTAGTTTGTCGCCATTCCACGAGTGCATGCAATTATAAAGCGTGACATGTTTGGTATCTATTTACTCAGCGTAATATCTTTCACATTATACAAAAAAATTGGGCTAACTTTACTGTTTGGTTTTTTAAAATTCATGAAAGTGTCCCTTTTCCCAAAAAGTTGCGTTGAAAACACAGCTGCACAAATACTGTGTGAAATAAAATATTGCAACAATCACCATTTTATTCTCTAGATTTTCTGATAAAAAATATATATATATATATAATGTTTGGGGGCTCCAAGTAATTTTCTAGCAAAAAAATACGGATTTTAACTTGTAAACACCAAATGTCAAAAATAGGCTTAGTCATGAAAGGGTTAAAGCATTTAAGACAGGAATATGAGAGATGTAATGTGCCCTTGGAGAGGTCTAGAAGGAATCCATCACAAAGTTAAGATCACCACCAAATATCAGTGTCTCTTCCCTAATATCTAGAGGGAGAGAACAAAGGAAGCGCCACCTAAGTGCAGTATTAAAAGCTGATTTTTAATGGCAAGGAACACATAAAGCACTCACAAGAAGGAAGGTACAGGCTCATCTGTATATGTAGTCCCGAGGGCTTCTTGAGCCCGGAAATGGTTCCTGGTGCGTGGTGTGTTGATGGCAGGTCCGCAGCATGTCCTGTGGCCACAGGAGAGGAGCCAGAACCAGCGTGGAACGCACAGAAGTGACGTCACAGGATCACATCCGGAGGAGCTGGTCACAGGGGGGGAAGAGAACTGGCAGGCTACACGCTTCAGCTCCTTCTATTGGCCTGGAGTGGAATTGGCTAAGTGGTGCTATTTATATGTCCGTGCTGTGGGACAACAAATCACAGTGCGGACTGGTCTCTGAGCGGCC
The DNA here is from genome assembly GCA_037952835.1 of Lithobates septentrionalis. NCBI lineage: Eukaryota > Metazoa > Chordata > Amphibia > Anura > Ranidae > Lithobates > Lithobates septentrionalis. The sequence continues at coordinate 5,329,545 of JBBDGP010000672.1, forward strand.
ACAATTCATCTCTAAGTAATTACAATGGGGTTAATGCGTCCTGATAGATTGTGGCATAAGCTTATATATAAAAGGTGAGAGTTAAATGATGGAAAAATATTCGATATACACAAACATATATACTATAGTAAAAATCATGTACGAAGACAACTAATAAAAATTCACTTTAAGATGATTAAAAATTATGAATATATAGATGAAATTATGAAAAATAAATAAATACAAGTAAAAATAAAGATAAAAATAATACATATATATTTAGAAATATGTAAATACATAAATATACATTAAAAATATAGTAATAAAATAAAGGACACCCTATTATTTAACCACTTCCCATCCGGCCAATGCACATAAACGGCCGGGTGGGAGCTCCCTCCTTCTGACTGGACGTTCCCGAACGTCCTTCAGAAGGAGCGGGATCACGCAGCCGCGCAATCCCGATGCGCGCGTGTCACCCGGACAACGCCGCATCTCGGAACGGCAGGAGGGCAATGAGATTTGCCCTCCTGATCCGCACGATGGTGTCTAATCACAGCCATCGTAAAGTAAACATGGGGGAGGGGTGGCATTTGACAGGAGATCGCGCCGCCACGTGCCCGCGCAGCGGCGCGATCCCGATCTGCCTGTGCCCCCCAGAGACAGTGGAATGGTAAAGTCGCCATTTGATGCAACTTGCCCTATTCAATTCATATAATATTTTTTCTAAGTGCACCCAAAGTTCCCTAACCTATCTAAAATTCCAAGAAGACGTTGTCACAGCCCTTCTCTATCCCCAAGGCCAAGCCCCTCAACTAATTCGCTCCGATTCATTAGCCAGACTCCATGAAAGGCACTTTCCCTAAATCCTCCCTCTTACCCAAAAAGGTCGCAAACCCCCAAAAAAATGTTGTGTGTGTTCAAGTAGAGGAATTCGCCGTGACACTCGATACTACTGTCCCCAATGTCCCTCCCAGCCAGGCCTCTGTATTGGAACGTGCTATCAGAGCTATCATACTTCACTACACTATTAGTAAAGTGAAGATGATTTTTTTCCAGTTTCCACTATCTGCCATTTCTGTGAATGACCCAGACTGTTAACGACTATGCCTCTGCCAAACATGTTTCTGCCTGCAACGTGAATTGACCCGGACTGTTAACGACTATGCCTCTGCCAAACATGTTTCTCCCTTTGACCCAGACTGTTAAATGACCATGTTTTTTGCCTGCCTCCTGAACTGATCATTTGCCTTGCCACCGTACAGCACAGGGGTCTCACATATGTGAGGGGCTCCAGAAAAGGTTTTTCGAGTGGAGAAAACATTTTTCTCCGGGTTTTTAGTTTTCTCGGATTAGGGTCTGGAGACTCAGAGGCTTCGTAGAGTTTTGGGTGGGAAGAAGCCTCTACCCCTGTCCTCAGGTCTTACCTGACCAAGGCCCAATGTACAAAGTGCTGCCTGCTGCCACCTGAACTGGTCATGCCTCTGCCTGCCACCTGAACTGGCCATGCCTTTGCCTGCCACATGAACTTGCCATGCCTATACCCATTACCTGAACTGCCTGCTAAACCTTGGACTGTACTAATCCATGTTCATACTTTTCCATATCTGTCTGCTGCCTGGACAATTCCTGGACATTTCCTTTGGCTGTCTGGACAAATGCTTTGACTGCTCTGGAACGGTATTCCTGCCTGCTAAAACCACAGGTGAGCTTTTTTTTTTTTAGCTTACCTTTTTACCTCAGCAGAATGTATTTTGGGGTGTAATTCTTGGTGTGTACATGCTATGTGTTAGAAGCCTGGAGGTGCTACTTGCATGGTGGGCCTCTGTATGTGGCCAGGTAGTGGAAAAGTCTCACACATGGGGTATTGCCATACTCGGGACGAGTAGCAGAATGTATTTTGTGGCGTCATTTTGGCTATGTACATGCTATGTGTAAGAAAGATCTTCTAAATTGACAACTTTTTTTTTGAAAATTTCTTTTTATAAGTTTTTTTCGATAGCATACATACAGCTGGGTGTGTCAACGTGACGTTAACCCAGTTATTTGGCCTCGCAGGGCCTAACATGCCTAATTCTAACATATACACTTCTATCCTAACCATTACCCACCCCCCCCCCCCCCCCTGCCCTCTCACGGCTTAGATATGTATATTGCCTAATTTTTTGTCAATTTGTATTTTACACTTGCAGATAGACCATTTGTGGTATCACAATAATATCCTCTTTAGTATCTATAACCTCATACCCTCTAACTCTGTTATTTATATGCACATATTATATTTCACCTTTAAACTTTTTCAACAAGAACTTGTCCTTTTCCAGTTAAATCTGTGGAAGTGCCACCTAGCCCACAGTAGTATCAGCTTCCCACCACACCTTCCATATTTTATCAAATTTTTTCTCACAACCTCTCGCTTTGTACGTGGATTTGTAAAATGGTAGCATTCTGTTGACTAATTGTTTCCAAAACCCACACTCTGGAGCCTTCTTATTCTTCCAATTAAGTAAAATAGCCTTTTTCCCATAGAACAGGAGGATGGTAAGTAACGTTCTCAGAGCCCTAGTTGGGACCACCTCATCTACCAGACCCAACTAAATTGACAACTTAGTGAGAAAAAAATAAGTTTTCATTTTCTTTCCACATTTTCAAAAAACTTGTGGAAAAAAATGACATGTTTAAAAGACTCATTATGCCTCATAGAATATACATTGGGGCGTTTTCTTTCCAAAATGGGGTCATTTTGTGGGTAATTCCATTGTCTTGGTGCTCCAGGGCCTTCAAAAATGTGATAGGTAATCAGGAAATGAAATGTGTAATTTATGCCTTTAGAACACCTGATGGTGCTACATGGATGGCGGGCCTCTGTATGTGGCCAGGCTGTGGAAAAGTCTCACACATGGGGTATCGCCATACTCAGGACGAATAGCAGAGTGTATTTTGGGGTGTAATTGCAATTATGCCTGCAACGTGTGTGAGAAATAACTTGTAAATATGACAATTTAGTGAAGAAAAAAATATATATATATTTCTTAATTTTCCAAAGCATTGTGGGGAAAAAATTTCAACTTCAAAAAATTCACTATGCCTCTTACTAAATACCTCAGACTGTCTTCTTTCCAAAAAGGGGTCATTTGGGGGGTTATTGTACTGTCCTGACATTTTAGGGCCTCAAGAAATGAGATCAGTGCATTAGGCCATCAGTGCATTAGGATTGATACATTTTCAATAATGCGTAGCATGGCTTGTAGACTCTATAACTTTCACACAAACCAATAATCATACACTTATCAGGATTTTTTTCAAAGACATGTGGTAGAGTAAATTTTTCAACAAAGTTTATTTTTTTTGGTTTCTTTTAAAAGAGAAAGTAGAAAATTTAGTTTTTTTTTCAAAATAGTCGCTCTTTTTTCACTTATATCACAAAAAATAAAAAATGAAGTGGTGAATAAATACCACGAAAAGAAAGCTCTATTTGTGTGAACAAAATGATAAAAATTTCATTTGGGTACAGTGTAGCATGACTGAGTAATTGTCATTCAAATTGAGAGAGCACTGAAAGCTGAAAATTGGTCTGGGAAGGAAGGGGGTGAAAGTTCCCAGTATTGAGGTGGTTAACCAGAAAAACAAAGTGCTAAAATTGCAAAATCGCAAAGGGCGAAGCCCATAGGTGTATTAAAGGAGACACACTTGGGTGTAACCTAAATAGCTGAGAGGAATGGTCATGCCTATATGAGGCAAAATTACACATATACACAACCTATACGCACATATGCATATCTGTGTGCAAGAGCGTACATAACCATGCACGCATGTGTAAACACACATATGCGCGCATCCAGCACGTAGAGAGAAATTGGAATATAGAACACGTAAAACACCATAGTTATTATCGCTATGTGGGCCTTAACTTTACTGTACTTACTATGGTTGTGGGTCATGGCTGTAATATAGATGGAATGGGTCTACTACAAGAAAGACGACATAGCGGTGTTAGTTAGGGAGGGGAAAATACACATGCATGTACATATATACACACATCAGATAGTACCCACTTTTTACAGATCAATGGCACAGCTATGGGGGCTAATTTTGCCCTCAGCTATGCCAATCTTACAATGGGTTTTTGGGAACATATGTATCTTACTGCCAATCATCCCTTTGCCGCCCATGTGATCTACTATGGTTGTTACATCGAGGACAGTGATGATATGGGATGGTTCATCTAAGGACATAAATGCTTTTGAGCAATATTGTAATCAAAACGCCTTGGGCCTATCGTTTACTCATGTTGCCGATCCCAATACCCTAGCCTTTTTGGACTTCGAGTTATGCAACGACAATGGAGCTATATACGCAAAAATTATTAAAGCCACAGCAGGGAATTCTTTTATACATTTCAATAGCTGCCATCATCCTAGATGGGTTAGTAACATTCCACGTAGCAAATTTTGTCGGCTTTGCCGTAATTGCACTAGAGATAAAGATTACGACCATCATGGCCAACTCGTTTCACAAAAATTTATTGACAAAGGTTACCCGATTTTATTAGCAGATCAGGCTTTTGAGAACTATCGTAGCCTGCCAACTGAATCTCATATACCATCATCACCAACTGCTAAACAACCCACAAGATTTATTACACAATTTCATACCAAATACAAGAAAGTGGAAAAAATTCTAGCCGCACATTGGTCTACCCTACTTGAAGATCCTCATCTAAAAACTACAGTTGCCACTAAACCCAAAATAGCATATAGGAAGGCGAGAAATATCAAAAGTCGAATCGCCCTGAGTAAAATTAAGCCCACTCGATCTATTTCTACACCACCAGTTCTCATCCCACTAGTGGGGATGTATCAGTGCAAAAAACCTCATTGTCGGACATGTAAATTTATTCACCATAGTCAAAAAACTTTCACAGTAAAAGGGAAAAACTACACACAAAATAATTTTATAACTGTTCCACGGACTACGTTGTATATTATCTCACATGTCTGTGTGGACCGTTTTACGTTGGGAGAACCATTAGGGCCCTTAGAGCACGATTTGGTGAGCACAGGCGCTTCATTGAAAAGGGCCGTGACCACCATATTGTTCCTAAACGTTTTTTAATACATCACAATCAATTCACTGTTGGGCTCAAGGTGTGGGTCATCGAGTTCATTCCAGGGTCATTCCCTGCAGCCATACGATACAAACGCCTGTGCCAGCAAGAAAATAATTGGATTTATTATTTAGGTACTCTGACGCCAGGGGGGTTGAATGAGGACATTGAGTTACACACAGTTTTGTGAGCCTCTCCTGCCCCATGATACCCTCCATGTACACATGTATGTGTTTGCATATGTGTGTATATATATATATATATATATATATATATATATATGTACATGCATGTGTAATCTCCCCTCCCTAACACGCTATGTTGTCTTTCTTGTAGCAGACCCATTCCATCTATATTACAGCCATGACCCATAGTAAGTACAGTAACGTTAAGGCCCACATAGTGATAATAACTATGGTGTTTTACGTGTTCTATATTCCAACTTCTCTAAACATGCTGGATGCGCGCATATGTGTATGTGTGTTTACACGTGCATGGTTATGTACACTCTTGCACACAGATATGCATATGTGCTTATGGGGTTGTGTATATGTGTAATTTTGCCTCATATAGGCATGACCATTCCTCTCTTTTAGCTATTTAACCACTTGCCGACCGCCTCACGACTATATACGTGAGCAGAATGGCACGGGCAGGCAAAATCACGTACCTGATACGTGATGCCTTCCCGCGGGCGGGGGGTCCGATCGGACCCCCCCCCCCCCCGGTGCCAGCGGCGGTCGGCTTTTGTCTGGCAGCGATCAAAGATGAGGGGGAGGCCATCCGATCGTGGCCCCCCCCTCGCGATCGCTCCCAGCCAATGAGAAACATCCCCTGCCTCTGTATAGTACACAGAGGCAGAGGATGTGATGTCATCTCTCCTCGGCTCGGGAGTTCCGTTCCAGCGCCGAGGGGAGAAGACATGTGAGTGAGTGCACCAACACTACACAACACAGTAGAACATGCCAGGCACACTAAACACCCCGATCCCCCCCCCCCCGATCGCCCCCCGATCCCCCCCAATCACCCCCCCCTGTCACAAACTGACACCAAGCAGGTTTTTTTTTTTTTTTTCCTGATTACTGCATAGTGTCAGTTTGTGACAGTTAGAAGTGTTAGGACAGTGAGTATTACCCCCCTGTAGGTCTAGGGTACCCCCCTAACCCCCCCTAATAAAGTTTTAACCCCTTGATCACCCCCCGTCACCAGTGTCACTAAGCGATCATTTTTCTGATCGCTGTATTAGTGTCACTGGTTCCGCTAGTTAGGGACGTAAATATTTAGGTTCGCCGTCAGCATTTTATAGCGACAGGGACCCCCATATACTACCTAATAAATGTTTTAACCCCTTGATTGCCCCCTAGTTAACCCTTTCACCACTGATCACCGTATAAGTGTTACGGGTGACGCTGGTTAGTTCGTTTATTTTTTATAGTGTCAGGGCACCCGCCGTTTATTACCGAATAAAGGTTTAGCCCCCTGATCGCCCGGCGGTGATATGCGTCGCCCCAGGCAGCGTCAGATTAGCGCCAGTACCGCTAACACCCACGCACGCAGCATACGCCTCCCTTAGTGGTATGGTATCTGATCGGATCAATATCTGATCCGATCAGATCTATACTAGCGTCCCCAGCAGTTTAGGGTTCCCAAAAACGCGGTGTTAGCGGGATCAGCCCAGATACCTGCTAGCACCTGCGTTTTGCCCCTCCGCCCGGCCCAGCCCAGCCCACCCAAGTGCAGTATCGATCGATCACTGTCACTTACAAAACACTAAACGCATAACTGCAGCGTTCGCAGAGTCAGGCCTGATCCCTGCGATCGCTAACAGTTTTTTTGGTAGCGTTTTGGTGAACTGGCAAGCACCAGCCCCAGGCAGCGTCAGGTTAGCGCCAGTACCGCTAACACCCACGCACGCACGCACCGTACACCTCCCTTAGTGGTATAGTATCTGAACGGATCAATATCTGATCCGATCAGATCTATACTGGCGTCCCCAGCAGTTTAGGGTTCCCAAAAACGCAGTGTTAGCGGGATCAGCCCAGATACCTGCTAGCACCTGCGTTTTGCCCCTCCGCCCGGCCCAGCCCACCCAAGTGCAGTATCGATCGATCACTGTCACTTACAAAACACTAAACGCATAACTGCAGCGTTCGCAGAGTCAGGCCTGATCCCTGCGATCGCTAACAGTTTTTTTGGTAGCGTTTTGGTGAACTGGCAAGCGCCAGCGGCCTAGTACACCCCGGTCGTAGTCAAACCAGCACTGCAGTAACACTTGGTGACGTGGCGAGTCCCATAAGTGCAGTTCAAGCTGGTGAGGTGGCAAGCACAAGTAGTGTCCCGCTGCCACCAAAAAGACAAACACAGGCCCGTCGTGCCCATAGTGCCCTTCCTGCTGCATTCGCCAATCCTAATTGGGAACCCACCGCTTCTGCAGCGCCCGTACTTCCCCCATTCACATCCCCAACCAAATGCAGTCGGCTGCATGAGAGGCATTTTTATGTCCTCCCGAGTACCCCTACCCAACAAACCCCCCCAAAAAAGATGTCGTGTCTGCAGCAAGCGCGGATATAGGCGTGACGCCCGCTATTATTGTCCCTCCTGTCCTGACAATCCTGGTCTTTGCATTGGTGAATGTTTTGAACGCTACCATGCACTAGTTGAGTATTAGCGTAGGGTACAGCATTGCACAGACTAGGACACACTTTCACAGGATCTCCCAAGATGCCATCGCATTTTGAGAGACCCGAACCTGGAACCGGTTACTGTTATAAAAGTTACAAGTTTGCAAAAAAACCACAAAAAAAAAAATAGTTGTCGTTTTATTGTTCTCTCTCTCTCTCTATTCTCTCTCTATTGTTCTGCTCTTTTTTACTGTGTTCTATTCTGCAATGTTTTATTGTTGTTATGTTTTATCATGTTTGCTTTTCAGGTATGCAATTTTTTATACTTTACTGTTTACTGTGCTTTATTGTTAACCATTTTTTGTCTTCAGGTACGCCATTCACGACTTTGAGTGGTTATACCAGAATGATGCCTGCAGGTTTAGGTATCATCTTGGTATCATTCTTTTCAGCCAGCGGTCGGCTTTCATGTAAAAGCAATCCTAGCGGCTAATTAGCCTCTAGACTGCTTTTACAAGCAGTGGGAGGGAATGCCCCCCCCACCGTCTTCCGTGTTTTTCTCTGGCTCTCCTGTCTCAACAGGGAACCTGAGAAAGCAGCCGGTGATTCAGCCAGCTGACCATAGAGCTGATCAGAGACCAGAGTGGCTCCAAACATCTCTATGGCCTAAGAAACCGGAAGCTACGAGCATTTTATGACTTAGATTTCGCCGGATGTAAACAGCGCCATTGGGAAATTGGGGAAGCATTTTATCACACCGATCTTGGTGTGGTCAGATGCTTTGAGGGCAGAGGAGAGATCTAGGGTCTAATAGACCCCAATTTTTTCAAAAAAGAGTACCTGTCACTACCTATTGCTATCATAGGGGATATTTACATTCCCTGAGATAACAATAAAAATGATTTAAAAAAAAAAAAAATGAAAGGAACAGTTTAAAAATAAGATAAAAAAGCAAAAAAATAATAAAGAAAAAAAAAAAAAAAAAAAAAAAAAAAAGCACCCCTGTCCCCCCTGCTCTCGCAAGCGTCGGTCTGGCGTCAAATGTAAACAGCAATTGCACCATGCATGTGAGGTATCACCGCGAAGGTCAGATCGAGGGCAGTATTTTTAGCAGTAGACCTCCTTTGTAAATCTAAAGTGGTAACCTGTAAAGGCTTTTAAAAATGTATCAATTTTGTTGCCACTGCACGTTTGTGCGCAATTTTAAAGCATGTCATGTTTGGTATCCATGTACTCGGCTTAAGATCATCTTTTTTATTCCATCAAACATTTGGGCATTATAGTGTGTTTTAGTGCATTAAAATTTAAAAAAGTGTGTTTTTTCCACAAAAAAATGAAACACCCACCATTTTAATCTGTAGGGCATTTGCTTTAAAAAAATATATAATTTTTGGTGGTTCAAAGTAATTTTCTTGCAAAAAAAAATAACTTTTTCATGTAAACAATAAGTGTCAGAAAGGGCTTTGTCTTCAAGTGGTTAGAAGAGTGGGTGATGTGTGACATAAGCTTCTAAAATGTTGTGCATAAAATGCCAGGATAGTTCAAAAACCCCCCAAATGACCCCATTTTGGAAAGTAGACACCCCAAGCTATTTGCTGAGAGGCATGTCGAGTCCATGGAATATTTTATATTGTGACACAAGTTGCGGGAAAGAGACCAATTTTTTTTTTTTTTTTTGCACAAAGTTGTCACTAAATGATATATTGCTCAAACATGCCATGGGGATATGTGAAATTACACCCCAAAATACATTCTGCTGCTTCTCCTGAGTACGGGGATACCACATGTGTGAGACTTTTTGAGAGCCTAGCCGCGCACGGGACCCCGAAAACCAAGCACCGCCTTCAGGCATTCTAAGGGCGTAAATTTTTGATTTCACTCTTTACTGCCCATCACAGTTTCGGAGGCCATGGAATGCCCAGGTGGCACAAACCCCCCCCCCCAAATGACCCCATTTTGGAAAGTAGACACCCCAAGCTATTTGCTTTGAGGCATGTTGAGTCCATGGAAGGTTTTATATTTTGACACAAGTTGCGGGAAAGTGACAAATTTTTTTTTTTTTTTGCACAAAGTTGTCACTAAATGATATATTGCTCACACAGGCCATGGGCATATGTGGAATTGCACCCCAAAATACATTTAGCTGCTTCTCCGGAGTATGGGGATACCACATGTGTGGGACTTTTTGGGAGCCTAGCCGCGTACGGGGCCCCGAAAACCAATCACCGCCTTCAGGATTTCTATTTGCTGAGAGGCATGGTGAGTATTTTGCAGCTCTCATTTGTTTTTGAAAATATAGAAAGACGAGAAAAAAAAAATTTTTTTTTTTTCTTTTTTCAATTTTCAAAACTTTGTGACAAAGTGAGGTCTGCAAAATACTTTGAGGTCTGCAAAAAAAAAAATTTTCTGGTCTTTCTTCATTTTCAAAAACAAATGAGAGCTGCAAAATACTCACCATGCCTCTCAGCAAATAGCTTGGGGTGTCTACTTTCCAAAATGGGGTCATTTGGGGGGGGTTTTGTGCCATATTGGCATTTTATGGCCTTCAAAACTGTGATAGGTAGTGAGGAGTGAAATGAAAAAACGACTAGGCTCCCAAAAAGTCCCACACATGTGGTATCCCCGTACTCAGGAGAAGCAGCTGAATGTATTTTGGGGTGCAATTCCACATATGCCTATGGCCTGTGTGAGCAATATATCATTTAGTGACAACTTTTTGTAAAAATATTTTTTTTTTTTGTCATTATTCAATCACTTGGGACAAAAAAAATAAATATTCAATGGGTTCAACATGCCTCTCAGCAATTTCCTTGGGGTGTCTACTTTCCAAAATGGGGTCATTTGGGGGGGTTTTGTACTGCCCTGCCATTTTAGCACCTCAAGAAATGACATAGGCAGTCATAAATTAAAAGCTGTGTAAATTCCAGAAAATGTACCCTAGCTTGTAGACGCTATAACTTTTGCGCAAACCAATAAATATACGCTTATTGACATTTTTTTTACCAAAGACATGTGGCCGAATACATTTTGGCCTAAATGTATGACTAAAATTGAGTTTATTGGATTTTTTTTATAACAAAAAGTAGAAAATATCATTTTTTTTCAAAATTTTCGGTCTTTTTCCGTGTATAGCGCAAAAAATAAAAACGGCAGAGGTGACCAAATACCATCAAAAGAAAGCTCTATTTGTGGGAAGAAAAGGACGCAAATTTCGTTTGGGTACAGCATTGCATGACCGCGCAATTAGCAGTTAAAGCGACGCAGTGCCGAATTGTAAATAGTGCTCTGGTCAGGAAGGGGGTAAAATCCTCCGGGGCTGAAGTGGTTAAGTACACCCAAGTATGTCTCCTTTAATAGACCTACGGGCTTCGCCCTTTGCGATTTTACAATAAATAGCACTTTGTTTTTGTGGTTAACCACTTCATATCCGGGCCATTTCTGACACTTTGCTCCTACATGTAAAAATCATCATTTTTTTGCTATAAAATTACATAGAACCCCCAAACATTATATATGTTTTTTTAGCAGAGACCCTACAGAATACAATGGCGGTCATTGCAACTTTTTATCTTGCACGGTATTTGCGCAGCAATTTTTCAAACGCGTTTTTTTTGGAAAAAAAACAGTTTCATGCTTAAAAAAAAACAAAACAGCAAAGTTAGACAATTTTTTTTGCATTGTGTGAAAGATGAAGTTACGCCGAGTAAATAGATACCTAACATGTCACGCTTCAAAATTGCACACGCTCGTGGAATGGCGCCAAACTTTGGTACTTAAAAATGCCCATAGGCGACGCTTTAAAATTTTTTACTGGTTACATGTTTTGAGTTACAGAGGAGGTCTAGGGCCAAAATTATTGCTCTCGCTCTAACGTTCGCGGCGATACCTCACATGTGTGGTTTGAACACCGTTTTCATATGTGGGCGGGACTTACGTATGCGTTCGCTTCTGCGTGCGAGCTCACGGGGACAGGGGCGCTTTAAAAATTTTTTTTTTTTTTTTTATTGTTAATTTTACTTAAAATTTTTTATTTTGACACTTTAAAAAAATATTTTTTTTTTTGATCACTTTTATTTCTATTACAAGGAATGTAAACATCCCTTGTAATAGGAAACTGACACGATCAGTCCTCTTTACAGTGAGATATGGGGTCAATAAGACCCCACATCTCACCTCTAGGCTGGGAAGCCTAAAATAAAAAAAAAAAATAAAACGATCGCCGCTTCACAACCGAAGCGGCGCCGTTTTTTTGAATGCAGAGGCCGGGCGTGACGTCATAACATCGCGCCCGGCCTCCGAACGATCATAGAGACTCCGGCGACCATCTGGTCCGCCGGAAATCTCTATGGTGAACATCCGGCGCCGGCGGATCCGCTATCCGACTCACCGATCGCTGAGGTGAGTCGGTAGTAGCACCGGAGGGCGGCGGGAGGGGGGGGGTGTCCCCTCCCGCCGCCCGTAAGAACGATCAAGCGGCGGAACAGCCGCTATGATCGTTCTTATGGTGTACGGAATCGCCGGCTGAAAATGCCGGTATCTGAATGATGTCTGTAGCCTCAGACATCATTCAGATATAAGCCCTGAAAGTGGAGGCCGTCATATGACGGCCTCCGGATGTCAAGAGGTTAAATAATAGGGTGTCCTTAATTTTATGATTACTATATTTTTTATATATAAGTATTTACATATTTATAAATATATATGTATTATTATTGTTTTATTTTTATCTTTATTTTTACTTTTATTTTCATAATTTCATCTATATATTCACCATAATTTTTAATCATCTTAAAGTGAATTTTTATTGTTGTCTTCGTACATTGTTATTCTCTGCTAGCTATTTGAACATGTCCATATGATTTTTACTATAGTATATATGTTTGTGTATATCGAATATGTTTCCATCATTTAAAGCGGGGGTTCACCCACACCGCCAAAAAAAAATAAATATTAAAAGCCAGCAGCTACAAATACTGCAGCTGCTGACTTTTAATACATGGCCACTTATCTGTCCCAGGGTCCAGCGATGTCAGCAGGCGACGCCGAGAACCCGCTCGGTTCTCGGCAGCTGCCGCCTCCATCCTAGGTGAGGGAATCAGGAAGTGAAGCGTTGCGGCTTCACTTCCCGGTTCCCTACTGCGCATGCGCGAGTCGCGCTGCGCATCCCAAGTGGTCCCCGCTCTCTCCTGGGAGCTGTGTGTTCCCAGCAGACAGCGAGGTGGGGACGGGAAGAGGCATAGACTCCCATGGGAGTCTATGCCGGAAGTGGGTGCAAATACCTGTCTTAGACAGGTATCTGCACCCCCCTCCCCCCTGAAAGGTGCCAAATGTGACACCGGAGGGGGGGAGGGTTCCGAAAAGCGGAAGTTCCATTTTTGTGTGGAACTCCGCTTTAACTCTCACGTTTTATATATAAGTTTATGCCACAATCTATCAGGACGCATTAACCCCATTGTAATTACTTAGAGATGATTTGAGGCTGTTCAGAGACCAGTCTGCGCTGTGATTTGTTGTCCCACAGCACGGACATATAAATAGCACCACTTAGCCAATTCCACTCCAGGCCAATAGAAGGAGCTGAAGCTCTGAGCGTGTAGTTCCACGCTGGTTCCGGCTCCTCTCCTGTGGCCACAGGACGTGCTGCAGACCTGCCATCAACGCACCACGCACCATTTCCGGACTCAAGGAGCCCTTGGGACTACATATACAGATGAGCCTGTACCTTCCTTACTTCTTGTGAGTGTTTTATGTATACCTTGCCATTAAAAATCAGCTTTTAATACTGCATTTAGGTGGCGCTTCCTTTGTTCTCTCCCTCTATTTCTGTGTACAGAGCCAGCTCTTTGAGGACAGCAGCCGCCCTAATCACCCCACCATTATTTGTATTCTTGGACTACTATTGTTGTGCTTATGGACTAATGACCTCTCTTTTAATACAGACTCAGTAATAGTGATTTTTTTGTATTACTATTATTCTGTTTTATATTACACTGTACCCTGCGCTCACAGTTATTGTTACCAATGTCTCTTCCGTAAAAATATAGCAATGCTGGGAGCAGCCTTCCAAAAAGTGAAAGACATTAGGAAAACAGGCATTAGCGAGGGTATCTGGAAGCTCGGAAATTTTTCCTTTGACTAGCAAAAAACGACTGCAGGTCCTGCTGCACTGCAGAGAGGCCAAGGGACTGATTTGGCCAGCAAGATGCTAACTCCCTTTGACTTAAAGTAGAAGTTCAGGCTAAAACTAAAATCTCCAAATCTACTTTGGAGACACAATATCCAAGACTAAACTATCTAGCCCTGTAAAGCAAAAATATCTATACATATCAGCCGATCCGGTCCCACGCTGAGCTGTCAGCAGCAGCTTCTTTGTGTGAGAGGGTGCCGAAGAGGCAGCCGACAACTGAAGCCCCACAGTAATGCCCCGTACACACGGTCGGATTTTCCGATGGAAAATGTCCGATCGGAGCTTGTTGTCGGAAATTCCGACCGTGTGTGGGCTCCATCGGACATTTTCCATCGGATTTTCCGACACACAAAGTTGGAGATCAGGAGATAAAATTTTCCGACAACAAAATCCGTTGTCGGAAATTCCGATCGTGTGTACACAAATCCAACGGACAAAGTGCCACGCATGCTCAGAATAAATAAAGAGATGAAAGCTATTGGCCACTGCCCCGTTTATAGTCCCGACGTACGTGTTTTACATCACCGCGTTTAGAATGATCGGATTTTCCGACAACTTTGTGCGACCGTGTGTAGACAAAACAAGTTTGAGCCAACATCCGTCGGAAAAAATCATAGGATTTTGTTGTCGGAATGTCCGAACAAAGTCCGACCGTGTGTACGGGGCATAAGTCTATGTTTCCTGCACAAAGCTTCCGACACTGGAGACCGGACCTGTGCGGCTTCAGAAAGAGGTATGTATAGAGATTTTTTGCTATACAGGGCTAGATTGGGTAGGCTAGTCTTAGATTATGTATGCGAGATTTAGAGATTTCAGTTTTGGGGTGAACTTCCACTTTAAGCCTAGTACACTTGGGCCGAATGTTGGTCGGCATCGGCCGGTTCAATAGAGACAGGTTGACATTCGGCCTGTGCGTACTGCAGTCCGTCCAACAGAAGCCAGCTGTTCAGGCAGCTTCTATCGAAGGGGCATGACTGAAAAAGGTCTGCTAAACGGCTATCAGTCAGCGCTCTCAGCCAATTGTTTGGGCCCTGTCAGAACTTAATAGAACAGCAGGGGAGATCGCTGTACTAACATCTGATAGTACAGCTGCTCCTCCTGAGCTGTCAGGTTTTTATATTTCGTTCAATTCTGCCGGGTTGATCGAAAAAAAAAAACTACTGGTATGTACGGGGCTTTCTACATGGTGCTATAATAGTCCCCTGGGAAATATCAACTGGTCACCTTAGGAACATTATCCAAACTAAAGTGAGTTTCTTGGAGGAAAGCCAAATTTGTCTTACTCTTTTTCAGATCAGAAGGAAGTCTTGAACGCTTCTCGAAGTCGAACGCAGACTTATAGGTGGTGAACTTGAACATACCCATATTAAAACAGCGTGCCGGTAGTACCAGGGTAGAAACTGGCTCAAAAACCTGCAGTCAAAGAAAAAAACAGTGGAAAAAAGTATACGGGGGACAGTACTAAATATGGCAAGGGTAAACCTTATTGGGGTTAGTAGTTGGGCTAAAATAGAGAGCGAGAGATGCACGATTCAGTCAGCCCAGACTTAACAATACTAGAGTATAATAAAGCATTAAGCCACATCATTATCAGTGGTGATCCAAGAAAACAGACAGTAAGGCACAGTGACTAGGAGGTGTAGGAGTCAACCAGGAAAGGGGGACATTTTGGTCCAAGTGATGCCCTCAGATAGGACCCTGCAGTCCCCCAGAGCACCTCGCAGCCTAGGAGGTGTTTACCTAAACAAAAATCAAGTATCAGCAGGGGAAAGTGGACCGTGGGACTACCTCAGGTGACACCGGGGAGGGGAACATGAAGAGAGAAAACCACATAAGTAAGTTTGGTGCCTTTTGCAGAGTCCCCTCAGTGGGTCCCATATCCCTTCCACGGCAAAGGGCCGGGGATGCCCACAGGTGCGAGGGTAAGGAGATAGGAGAGGTGTGGCGTGCTCCAAGACCGGATGGAATCGGAAGGGTACAGGCACACAGGGACAGGACACTCACTGAGTGGAAACATTGCCATAAAATGCAGATCAAATAACTAACTAGGGTTAGCAATGTACAAATGACCAAGCTAAAGGTAAAGAGAGTAATATCGTAAGCAAAATAATATATAACCAGGTTGTGTAACCCAGGCGAACCATGGGGGCAGCTGGCTCGAGGATGCCAAAACATCTGAGGAGGGGGTCCAGACAATGATAAGTAGCAGGAGTCTGGGGAAAGCCAGGGCAGTAGAGTCCCCTGGCTTATTTCTGTGGGAAGCCAACCTCTACTGAACTGAAGATAGGCTAGCCAGGAGAATACATGATAAATTGGGTTGGTCCCACATCACAGTGGTGGTCAGCAAGGCCCAGGTGCTCATGAGAAACAAAAGTGGAATCAACTTACAGAACCGGATCCAGTCCAAACTGTACGGTTTAGTCCCTTCAGCAAAAGTTGGATAGTAGGGAGGCTAGTCAATCCTCCGCTGTGTGCAGAGTGCATCTTGGTGGCTCACGCCATTGAGCGCTCCCGGCTGGTCTGCTGTGGTTGTGGAGACAGTATGCCAGATGATGTTGTAGAAGTGATTCCAGCCAACCGGGCACCATGATAGCAGGCTGCTCAAGGAAGATGAAAAGTGCTGGCAGCTGATCTGGGGAATGGAGGTGAAAGGATGCGCCTTCTTTCCATCCAATAAGGTAAAATGGGTGGCCCCGCCGACAGGTAGCACTCGACTCCTGGATAACTTTGAGTAAGGGGTGCAACATACCTTTAATGGTGCGGATCTGGTGTGAGATGTCAGGGTATACTAGGATGATCGCTCCAAAGTCAACTGGACCCTTGGACCAAGCCTGTCACAGAATATCCTTTGAGCAGATAAAAGTGCACCCTGCACAGGACATCTCTAGTTCCAGCTCCACAGTTGGGGGGGTTACCCAAAAGCTAATTGAGGATGGCTATCACAAATGAACGGAGGTCTGCGCCCACTATCGCCTCAGGGATGCCCCACAGGTGTAAATTATTTTATCTGTTCCGATTCTCTCTGTCATCTATTTTCGGTTGAATGTCAATGAGTTGTTTCAACTTCCTTCAACTTCCTGAAGACGGCCCATTTGATACCGGCGGCATACCACTGCAATTGTGCAGATTTCCTGGGAACTTACCTGCTGTTCACACCGGGTGCCAGGTTTACAGGCACCCTTACATGTGAGTTTAATTACTATGTTTTTTATATGGAATAAATGTTTTAAAAACCTTGCTGCGCAATGAGGCTTTTTCTGTCATTTGGACATTTGGTCATTAGGAACATCTACCCCAAACACTAGAATATAGAGGAATGAGGCCCTCTTTATCAAATCCAGTCATATGAGGAAGTATCGATCCCAAACCACATCATTCCACAGAAAATCCACGGGGACTGCCCCACATGCGTGTTTGACCAAACTAGAAATAGTTGGTCCATTTGAAGGGGCAAGTTCACATCCATGTGGGGGCACTTTCCTGCGAGCACATATCAAGCACGGATTCATATCCACTTTGTAGAGCACAAGCTCTCTAATTTGGATTTGGAACTTTTTATTGCTTCAAGTTTATTGATGTTTGCAACAAATCTTCTGTATGGGACTTTCTAGCGATTTTTTAAAAACGCACCAGGTTTCAAATGTGATATCTTTGTGGCACTCAGTGCGGTATATTTATTTATCTGCAAAAGTTGCGCAAATGTTTATCAAATCCCCATTTTCACTAAAATCATTAGTGGATACATACATGGCAACATTTACTAAATTCCTACTAAATATAAATTTACAGAGTACGGACCTAGCTAGCTGGAAGCGGTGCTGTAGGTCCATACACATTACAGACCTGGCATCAAAAGGGTTAAAGTGTGCGACCAGTAGTGTGATGCAACACCTGGTGGTCATCCACCCGAGAAAGAGTGGTTTCAATTTTAGTGCCAAATTTTAAAAAATTGCACTATAAAGTGAATACATTCCAAACATAAAAAATATAGAAAACAATATAAACAATATATCTTTATGGATGTAGATACACTTAATCCTAGACCGAAAGAGCTCATTATGTACAAAAGATTTATAGATGTTCTTTTAATCATCTGAAAGGGGGATGTAGCATAGTTTGAAACATTTAAAGAATCTATGGATGGGAATGATAAAAAAATATTCAATTGACGTGGACTGTCAGCAATGAGTGTGTTACCTTCCTTGACTTGGAGATCTTCAAAGAGGGAGGCAGACTGCTGACAAGAAATCATTTCAAGCCCACTGACAGAAACTCGTATAGATCAGTGGACAGTTGTCATCATAAGCCTTGGCCGGTGAACATACCGAAGGGCCAGTATATGAGGATATGGAGAAACTGTACTAAAAAGGAAGACTACTTGAGTCAATCTGAAGTACTGACCAGTAGATTTAAAGAGAAAGGGTATGATATGAACAGAGTCGAGGAAGATAGAATTAAGGTATTAAATATAGATAGGGACACATTATTATCAGAGAAAAAAACAACATGAGTCCTTTTGTTGTGAATTTAATTTAATTTTGGATTATAATGTACAATTTAGACAGGTGGAAAAAAATAGTAAAAAAAAAAATGGGGCATTTTAAGGAGAGAGAGGTTGTTGGGACCCAAGTTACCGGCCCTTCCAGGGTTCATTGATAGAAAAGCACCCACCTTGAAAGATATAATAGGGCCAGGAGTTATTGATCCCCCAAAAAAGCAGAAGGGTTCCTCTTTTTTGGGATCTTCACAGGTTTTTTGCATGTGGCAGATGTAAGGCTTGTCGTCATGCAAAGAATAATATTAAGAAGAGGAAAGAGTTTTGCTATACCAGTACAGGTAAAAGGTATGAGATTCATGATTTTGTAACCTGTTCATCAACAGGTGTCATTTATATGCTTCAATGTGGATGCGGGTTACAATACATTGGCCGTACATCCAGAACCCTGCAGATTAGAGTGGGAGAACATATTGCTAATATTAAAAAAGGTATAACCACCCACACTGTTCTGAAACATTTTAAACTAGTACACGATAAGGACCCTAGTTCGTTGAAATTTTGGGGTATTGAACACATGGATAAACATTGGAGGGGGGTCATTACATCAGACAACTCAGCAAAAGGGAATCCTTCTGGATATATGAGAGCAAGGTACTCTGGCCAAGAGGTTTGAATGTGGACTTCGATTTAAACTGTTTTATCAGTAATTTATGAGTTTAGGGATTTATTAATATGAATTGTATATTTTTTAAAAACTTTTTTTTTTTTTTTTAAACTAATTTTTTTAAATTTATTTTTATGGTAAATGTAATAGTTTAATTTTTTGTATTCAAGATGATTGTATGATGGAGTCACCAGCATTATTTTTATTAGTATATTTTTATTTATTTAACTTTAGCCTGAATGGGGAGGAATTGCCCTTCCCTGATTGAGTGTCCCCATATGAGATGGTGCTGTTTAGTCACTTCCTACAGTGGGGACAGAAAGTATTCAGACCCCCTTAAATTTTTCACTCTTTGTTATATTGCAGCCATTTGCTAAAATCATTTAAGTTCATTTTTTTCCTCGTGATGTACACACAGCACCCCATATTGACAGAAAAACACAGAATTGTTGACATTTTTGCAAATTAAAAAAGAAAAACTGAAATATCACATGGTCCTAAGTATTCAGACCCTTTGCTGTGACACTCTTATTTAACTCAGGTGCTGTCCATTTCTTCTGATCATCCTTGAGATGGTTCTACACCTTCATTTGAGTCCAGCTGTGTTTGATTATACTGATTGGACTTGATTAGGAAAGCCACACACCTGTCTATATAAGACGTTACAGCTCACAGTGCACGTCAGAGCAAATGAGAATCATGAGGTCAAAGGAAGTGCCTGAAGAGCTCAGAGACAGAATTGTGGCAAGGAACAGATGTGGCCAAGGTTACAAAAAAATTTCTGCTGCACTTAAGGTTCCTAAGAGCACAGTGGTCTCCAAAATCCTTAAATGGAAGACGTTTGAGACGACCAGAACCCTTCCTAGAGCTGGCCGTCAAGCCAAACTGAGCTATCGGGGGAGAAGAGCCTTGGTGAGAGAGGTAAAAAAGAACCCAAAGATCACTGTGGCTGAGCTCCAGAGATGCAGTCGGGAGATGGGAGAAAGTTGTAGAAAGTCAACCATCACTGCAGCCCTCCACCAGTCGGGGCTTTATGGCAGAGTGGCCCGACGGAAGCCTCTCCTCAGTGCAAGACACATGAAAGCCCGCATGGAGTTTGCTTAAAAAAAAAACACCTGAAGGACTCCAAGATGGTGAGAAATAAGATTCTTTGGTCTGATGAGACCAAGATAGAACTTTTTGGCCTTAATTCTAAGTGGTATGTGTGGAGAAAACCAGGCACTGCTCATCACCTGTCCAATACAGTCCCAACAATGAAGCATGGTGGTGGCAGCATCATGCTGTGGGGGTGTTTTTCAGCTGCAGGGACAGGACGACTGGTTGCAATCGAGGGAAAGATGAATGTGGCCAAGTACAGGGATATCCTGGACGAAAACCTTCTCCAGAGTGCTCAGGACCTTAGACTGGGCCGAAGGTTTACCTTCCAACAAGACAATGACCCTAAGCACACAGCTAAAATAACGAAGGAGTGGCTTCACAACAACTCCGTGACTGTTCTTGAATGGCCCAGCCAGAGCCCTGACTTAAACCCAATTGAGCATCTCTGGAGAGACCTAAAAATGGCTGTCCACCAACGTTTACCATCCAACCTGACAGAACTGGAGAGGATCTGCAAGGAGGAATGGCAAAGGATCACCAAATCCAGGTGTAAAAAACTTTTGCATCTTTCCCAAAAAAGACTCATGTATTAGATCAAAAGGGTGCTTCTACTAAATACTGAGCAAAGGGTCTGAATACTTAGGACCATGTGATATTTCAGTTTTTCTTTTTTAATAAATCTGCAAAAATTTCAACAATTCTGTGTTTTTGTCAATATGGGGTGCTGTGTGTACATTAATGAGGAAAAAAAATAACTTAAATGATTTTAGCAAATGGTTGCAATATAACAAAGAGTGAAAAATTTAAGGGGGTCTGAATACTTTCCGTCCCCACTGTACATCCGGTGTCAGCCCAGTGGGGCGTGTCATGCGGTTTGGTACTGTCTGATGGGCCGGAGTGGAGACGATGCGCCTGATCGGGGATTACCAGTCTATTTAAACAGCGGTGAGACGTCCAGTCTCTGCCCCTTACTGAAGTCAGGCCCATTTGACGTAACGCGTATAGGGGGAGGAGTCGCAGTGGTGAAGTCATCCCGCGAGCATCTTGTCATTTTATGCATCCTTAGCCCGCACTGCTTAAGTGCTTTGCTTGTGAGTAACATTTTAATCTTTTATTTGATTAAATAAACCCTTTGGTATACAGAGAGCACTAGATTTAGCTTTTTTAATTCCTATGTTCACCGGATCCATTTGAGGGATTGTCTCACTGGCTGATATCCAGGCAATCAGCCTTGGCTGCACGGATGATATAGGAGCTTCATGTCCCGCTAATCCATTTGTATCCCTAAGAGGGAATCTGCCTTTTCTGACCTACTGGTAAAACAGGGGTCGGAATTTGAGGAGAGCACCAGCACTTTTGTAATACATTTTTTGCACTGATTGGTGGACTTTCATTTGAAAATATTTTCGTTTGCAAGTTATTGAAGACTCTCATGGACTTTATACCGTATTGATTTTTTTGTCACTTTTATTGTGTAATTCTTTGTGTATTATCCAAATTTAGGGAACATTTTTAGGGGGGAGGATTTGCAATCCCCTTTATATCTTAATTGATTATGCACCTTGTATCTTGCAAGTCAATTACTTATTCTTGTGAGGATTTTCCTTCAGCTATTTTGTTATATAGGCAGCGCAGCACTGTTTTGTTATTTACATTCTAAACATAGCCTCGTTTTTACAGTAGATGTCAGAAATACAGTGACACTTTCTTATCTGTACATGATGCTGGGCTGTATAAAAAAAGTCCAGGCTTCGCCAGTCATGGTGGGCATAAACCCTGAAGTGGTCTTCAGGGACTGGGTTCCATAGAGATGGACCATGACCCTGGATCTTTATAGCACCCTGTGGCTGACTCAGTGTGTTGCACCAAGTGCCAAGGTAAACGCCCATGCAGGATCTAGTGTCCAAAGCAAACATTGCAGGCTGTCCCCCATAGGGTGTGGGTACAGCTCCCAAGCTGCCCTCAAAAGCTTGTCAGTGTCCAATCACCTAAAAGGTGTATGCCTATAACCAATGGTGAATTAATATGTTGCCTGTGTCTTGTACTGTAATACCATATAGAACTTACATTTACAGGAAGGGTTGATGCTTTCCTAAAATTAGATTACATATAGAGAGTTCATTTGGCTGTACTTCTCCTGTGCATCACAGGAGTGCAGTTCGCTCTGCACTCCTGTGACAAGTTTTCAGCAGACAGCAGGCTGAAGCCGCTGTCAGCTGACATCACAGAGCAGGTCCAGGCTCGGGAAAGATTGCGACCATATGGTCGGGATACACCCAAATGCCTGGACTGGCACCCGGCCTCAGACTGAGAGCCTGAGCTGTCTGCTCCTGCCCCTCCACAGCCCAGTGCTCCAGTAAACGGGGGAGGGGGGCGCAGAGCGGAGACGTCACCAGCTCTCTGCTTAGAGAGCTCTGAGAGCTGAATGATCGGCAGTGTTTGATCGGTCGGTTCTCAGCCTTAGAGCCGGCAGGGGACAGATGTCGCATTGGACTGATGCTGCATACAGCTAGGCAAGTAGGTTTGAAAAAAAAAAAATCACATACTTCTTTTTTAAGACCTCTCGCACACAAATTACAGAATATGGTGGGAGAATTTTGGCTCAGTCACATTCAACTGTCACATGTGCACAGAGTTTTAAAAACATCTTTTGATCAGCAGAGGAAACTCAGTTTATAACAGATCTCCATTGTTGTAGACTGAGATGAAAGAAACCCATGAAACAAGAACCTTCTGTTCATAAATAAAACAGTCTGGAAAAAGCCAAATCGCATGTAGAAATTTAGTGTAACTCAGAGGAAATGTATTATCACCATGCCCTTCTATCCTGAAGATGAAGAACCACACATTTAAAGTGACTTTATCGGCACAGGGTGCTGAAGATACCTACCCTTCCAACAGTCCATGTTTTTAAACACTGCCACCGAGCTGTTCCCTGGCTGCTGCAAGTATTTCTCACTTTAGGAGGATCAAACACCTGTATGTAATAAATATGTAATGTTGTGACACACAAGTTACTGAGAGAAACCACACAGTGTGCAGCGGCTGAGCAAGTGTTTGGCACACCCATAAGTGTGGAGTACTTGCTGTGGCTAGGGAGCAGTGAAGCAGCGATATATCTCTGTTGGAAAGGTAAGTACTGTATATTTATTCTTATTTTACATAAATCAGGTTTTTGTACACAAGTGGCCCTAACAACTTGGGCTGAAATCGGACCTGAAACAGTGAATGGAGATGCACCAGACTCCTGCTGTGAGCCACTGCATGTTCTAGTGTGAATCCAGCCTGAAGGGAATAACACCTGTACAGATTTCCTGACACCAGGGATGGGATTATTATTATTATTATTATTATACAGGATTTATATAGCGCCAACAGTTTGCACAGCGCTTTGCAGCATGAGGGCAGACAGTACACTTAAAATACAAATCAATACAGGAGGGATCAGAGGGCCCTGCTCGTTAGAGCTTACAATCTAGAAGGGAGGGTCAAGTGGAAACAAAAGGTAATAACTGTGGATGTGGGGATGAGCTGATGGGAAAAAATGAAAATACAGTTGTTAAGTGTGGGTAAGATAGGCTTCTCTGAAGAGAAGGGTTTTCAGGGATCGTCTAAAAGCTAATAGAGTAGGAGATAAGCGGACAGATTGGGGTAGGGCATTCCATAGGATTGGAGAGGCTTGTGAAAAGTCCTGGAGGCAAGCATGGGAGGAGGTAACGAGGGAGCTAGAGAGCAGGAGGTCTTGAGAGGAACGAAGAGAACGAGTAGGTTGGTATTTAGAGACTAAGCTAGTGATGTAGCTGGGGGGTGAAATTGTGGATGGCTTTGTACGTAGTTGTTAGAATTTTGAATTTAATTCTTTGGCCGAGCGGAAGCCAGTGGAGGAATTGACAGAGAGGAGTGGCAGACACAGAGCGATTGGTAAGGTGGACGAGTCTGGCAGCGGCATTCATGATGGATTCGGTTTTGGATAGATTGAGTTTGAGGAAGTGGTGTGACATCCAGACTGATATATCTGATAGTAAATTAGTGATACGTGAGGAGACAGAGGGAGTGAGCTGAGGGGTCGAGAAATGGATTTGGGTGTCATCAGCGCAGAGGTGGTATTGGAAGCCATGGGAGGCCATCAGTTGACCCAGGGAGGCGGTGTAGATTGAAAATAGGAGAGGTCCAAGAACAGAACCCTGGGGGACCCCAACAGAGAAAGGAAGAGGAGAGGAGGAAGTAGAGTTGTAAGAAACACTAAAGGTGCGGTTGGATAAGTAGGAAGAGAACCAGTGAAGTGTACAGTCAAGGAGACCAGAGGCGTGTAGTTTTTTGAGGAGGAGGGGGTGGTCAACCGTATCAGAGGCAGCAGAGAGGTCCAGGAGTAGGAGTACAGAATAGTGTCGATTGGTTTTGGCCGTTAGTAGATCGTTTGTTAGTTTTAGGAGAGCAGTTTCTGTGGAGTGTTGAGGACGAAATCCAGACTGAAGGGGATCAAGAAGGTTATTATCAGCGAGGTGGACGCTCAGTCGGTTGTAGACCAGGAGCAGGATGGTTCCTGTTGTTGGACAATCTACATCTGCCTTGACACATTCCATGGTGATAGGATTAGGGTGTTTTGGGTATGTTCCTGACACTCATTAGAACTGAAGAAGTTGCTTAAGCCCGGGTTCACACCTATGCGAATTAGATGCGGCTTACACCGCATCTAATTCGCAGGACATTTTAAAATACATTCATATGAATGCATCTGGTTCACATATGTGCGTTGCATTCGCACTGCGCATTGCACAAAAAACGTGTGCGTTTTTTGGGCATTGCGGTGCGAACTACAAGCCTATTATCTCCTATGGGAACGCATCTGATTCGCAGATGCATTGCGTTCTGAACAAGGATTTTCTACTTCTCCTCACTACACCTCCCCCTTTCCCACCCCCTCTCCCTGTTCACTGATCCTGAGCTAAAACGCAATGATTCCTTTGAACAGGAGATTTTTAACTCCCCAGTGAAACCTGAGCTTCAATTCGCACCGCACATGTGTGAAACCGGGCTAAATAAGCTATGAAACATCTTCAACTTTACAGAACAAGTTCAGTTGAATGTGGCTACCATTAGACATACCATTGCCTAGATCAGCGTTTCTCAACCTTTTTTCAGTTAAGGCACCCTTTAAAAATGATGGACAATCTCGCGGAACCTTTAAATATTATAGACAGTCTTGAAGCCCCCCATTCTAAAATGTATAATTTTGTGGATGCAGCAACATCCACAAGTCCAAGTAGGACATTCAACGTTAGAGGTGATTTATTCTTCCATAGCAAATACACTTTTGCACACTTGTACTGACTAGTATGCCAATGTTTCTCCATCAATC
Source organism: Lithobates septentrionalis (assembly GCA_037952835.1). Lineage (NCBI taxonomy): Eukaryota > Metazoa > Chordata > Amphibia > Anura > Ranidae > Lithobates > Lithobates septentrionalis. The sequence goes on from JBBDGP010000672.1 coordinate 5,355,058, forward strand.
AGGTAATGTGACCCCACCGCTGATGCAGAGGGGCAGGGGAGTGTCAAACAAGGATGCTATGCAGATAACAGACATCCTCCTTATCAACTGATAATGCCATTGGTCGTTAGGATGCCGGCAGCTAGAAGGTTGTAATGGTGCACAATGAAAACCCGTGTCTTAGTGTAGCTAAAAGCCAGCCTTCGTGCACATTTTTGGGAAATTTTTAAGAAATTTGCCAAGGCACCCCTGAAGAAACCTCAAGGCACCCCAGGGTGCCTGGGAACCCTGGTTGAAAAAGGCTGACCTAGATAAAGGATGTTTTAATACCTGATGTAATTTTGTTTCTTGGCATCTCTATTGAGATAACCTACATAAAAAAAACTTTAGGTGAATCCTTCCTCAAAAGTGGAACTAGCATCAGATTTTTAAGTCCATGCATGCCAGTAATGTACAGGTGTAACTCCTGTCTGTTAACTCTCACAGAGAACACAGTACTCCCCCTGACAATGTCTTCATATGCTTTTTCTAGGCTGACACCATCTTTGTGGAGATGACTCAATCATATGTGCCTGTGCAGTTATTGGCCATGTTTACAAATGTCCAAGGCCGCTTTGACACGGGTGGCCAAGGGTTGGTAGAAACCAGTGGTTAAGGATGAGGGTTTACCACCCCCAACTGCCAACCTAAAATCTATCATACAAATTTAACAAGACTTTCATGTCAATGGGGCTGTGGCTGCAACACGTTAGTTCAATTTAAAAAAGAAAAAAAAAGAAAAAACAGGCATTCAGGAGGCAGCAGGATTGCCTCTTGGACACCTAGAAGTGGCTGCTCAGCTTCATTCTTAAAAGCGATCCACCACTGAAGTCTCTTCATTGACTACCCAAAGAGCAGCCTCTTCTGCAGCTCCTCCTTATAATTTGCTACAATGTTGCAGTCTGATCACTGGGGAAAAGGAGACAGAGAAAATGCTTGCTCTTGCCTGTAGCAGACTGCATTATTCCAGAATAGGCAAACAGCTAAGTACTAATTTCCAATACATACATACTCTATATGTGAATATTTTACAGTGACAAAAAGGCACTTGATCCCCTGCTGATTTTGTAGGTTTGCCCACTGACAAAGAAATTATCAGTCTATAATTTAATGATAGGTTTATTTTAACAGCAAGACAGAATAACAACAAAAAGATCCTGAAAAACACATTTCATAAAAGTTATAAATTGATTTGCATTTTAATTGATTTGCATTTTAATGAGTAAAATTAGTATTTGATCCCCTATCAATTAGCAAGATTTCTGTATCCCAGGTTTCTTCTATACAGGTAACGAGCTGAGATTAGGAGCACTCTCTTAAAGGGAGTGCTCCTAATCTCAGCTTGTTACCTTATAAAAGACACCTGTCCACAGAAGCAATCAGATTCCAATCTCTCCATCATGGTCAAGACCAAAGAGCTGTCCAAGGATGTCAGGAACAAGATTGTAGACCTACACAAGGCTGGAATGGGCTACAAGACCATTGCCAAGTAGCTTGGTGAGAGGGTGACAACAGTTGGTGCAATTATTGTCAAATGAACGAAACACAAAATAACTGTCAATCTACCTCGGTCTGGGGCTCTATGCAAGATCTCACCTCGTGGAGTTTCAATGATCATGAGTACGGTGAGGAATCAGCACAGAACTACACAGGAGAATCTTGACAATGATCTCAAGGCAGCTGGGACCATAGTCACCAATTAAACAACTGGTAACAAACTACGCCGTCTAGGACTGAAATCCTGCAGTGCCCGCAAGGTCCCCCTGCTCAAGAAAGCAAATGTATAGGCCTGTCTAAAGTTTGCTAATGAACATTTGAATGATTCAGAGGAGAACTGGGTGAAAGTGTTGTGGTCAGATGAGACCAAAATCAAGCTCTTTGGCATCAACTCAACTCTCCGTGTTTGGAGGAGGAGGAATGCTGCTTATGACCCCAAGAACACCATCCCCACCGTCAAACATGGAGGTGGAAACAACATGCTTTGGGGGTGTTTTTCTGCTAAGGGGACAGAATAACTTCACCGCATCAAAGAAACGATGGACTGGGCTATGTACCATCAGATCTTTGGTGAGAACCTCCTTCCCTCGGCCAGGGCATTGAAATGGGTAGTGGAAGGGTATTCCAGCATGACAATGACCCAAAACACATGGCCAAGGCAACAAAGGAGTGGCTCAAGAGGAAGCAAATTAAGGTCCTGGAGTGGCCTAGCCAGTCTCCAGACCTTAATCTCACAGAAAATATGTGGAGGGAGCTGAAGGTTCGAGTTACCAAACGTCAGACTGGCAACCTTAATGACTTGGAGAGGAGGATCTGCAAAGAGGAGTAGGACAAAATCCCTCCTGAGATGTGTGCAAACCTAGTAGCCAACTACAACAAACTTCTGACCTCTGATTGCCAACAAGAGTTTTGCACACAGATCAGGACGCCATAAGTGTTGCAAACAACTAATACCTACGAAAATACTAAAGCCTCCTTATGAAGGGGCGCCCCGGCTCCCTCGAGTGGGAGAAAGACTTCTGCAGTTCTCAAGGGTCTGGCAGGAAGGGTGTTGAGACAGATGGGTGACTTCCTCAATAACTCTAGGGTACAAACTAGAGTTCCGAAAAAATTGATTTTTAAAACTGCTTACCTGTAAAATCCTTTTCTTGGAGTACATCACGGGACACAGAGCACCATAGTAATGACTATCTGGGTTATACGCTACCTTAAGGTGATTGGACACTGGCAACCAATAGTAAGAATGTTCCTCCCATATAACCCCTCCCACATGGGAAGTACCTCAGTTTTGTAGCAAGCAAGCAAGATCCCAGAAAAGAGGGGAGGGACCTCTGTGTCTCGTGATGTACTCCAAGAAAAGGATTTTACAGGTAAGCTGTTTTAAAAATCCATTTTTCTTTATCGTACATCACGGGACACAGAGCACCATAGTAATGACATCTGGGATGTCCTAAAGCAATGCACCTGAGGGGAGGGAACACACAGTATCCCTGAGCCCCAATGGGGCCCAGGACCTATAAAGATGCCTGCAACACGCTGTGGTCAAAGACAGTCTCTTTTTGAGATCTAACATCCACCTGGTAAAACTTGGTGAACGTATGAACTGAACTGAAGACCAAGCGGCCGCTTTGCAAACCTGAGCCATAGACACCTGTTGGCGTACTGCCCATGATGCACTAACCCCTCTAGTGGAGTGTGCTTTTAAATCCCAAGGTAGAACCTTGCATTTTAACCCATACGCCTGGATAATAGCCTGGCGAATCCACCTAGAGATAGTTGAACTTGTTGCTGCCTGTCCTCTTAGGACCTTCCGGCAGGACAAAAAGAGAGTTAGTTTTCCGAAATGGGGCCGACGTCCTTAAGTGAACTCTGATCGCCCTCACCACATCAAGCGAGTGAAGCGACCTTTCCTCCCCAGACTTAGGGTTTCAAAAAAAGGAAGTAAAATGATATCTTGATTCAAATGAAAATTGGAAACCACTTTGGGCAAAAAATCCAGCGAGGGCGCATGACCACTTTGTCCTGATCAAGAATCAAAAAAAGGTTCCTTGCAAAAAAAGGCGGCCAATTCTGACACCCTTCTAGCCGAGGTTATGTCCACCAAAAAGACCAATTTCTTAGTCAATAGGATAAAAGGAATATGCCTAATAGGTTCAAAAGGTTGACTCTGTAAGGCTGATAACACCAAGTGCAGGTCCCAGTGGCATAAGGGCGGTTTAACCGGCAGCCTCAGGTGCGTTACTCCTTTGACAAAGGTTCGCACTAAAGAATGGGATGCAATCGGTCTCCGGAAAAAAAAACGATAAGGCCGAAATTTGTCCTTTGATTGTCCCTAAAGCCAGCATCAAGTCTACTCTTGCTTGAAGAAAAGCAAGAATCCTCCCAATCGTATACTTACAAGGGTGCCATCCCTTTCCTTCACACCAGGAAATGTATGACCTCCAGACTCTATAGTAAATAGTTCTAGAAACTGGCTCCCTAGCATTTATCAGAGTAGACAAGACTGAATCCATAATACCACGGTCTTTCAGTACTCTGGTCTCAATAGCCATGCCATCAAATTCAGCGACCGTAAAGATGGATGGAATATGGGTCCTTGAGACAATAGGTCTGGACGGTATGGAAGGAACAATGGGTCCCCCACTGCCAACTTCACAATCTCAGTGTACCAAGACCTCCGGGGCTAGGCTGGGGCCACCAAGATCACTGGCTTTTGTTCCTCCTGTATCCTGCGTAGCAGGTGCGGCAGAATTTGGATCAGAGGAAAAGCATACATCAGATAATACTGATCCCAAAGAACCACCAACGTGTCTGTACCGACATAAAGTGGATCCTTGGTCCTGGATACACACCTGTCCAGTTTGGTATTGAATCCGGACGCCAGTATATCCACATCTGGGGTCCCCCAGTGTTGGCAGATCTGAAGAAAAACTTCAGGATGAAGCGACCATTCTCCTGGCAACAATTTTTGGCGACTTACGAAGTCTGCCTGCCAATTGTCCACACCCGGTATAAACACTGCCAAAAGAAACGGCACATCATGCCTCTCTGCCCAAGTCAATATTTGATTCACTTCTTTTTGGCCTGCCTGGCTCCTGGTGCCTCCCTGGTGGCTGATATATGCCACCACCGTGGAGTTGTCAGAATGGACTCGGACAGAAAGACCCCCCAACCTGGATGTCCAGAAGCGCAGAGCTAGACGAGCTGCCCGAATCTCCAATAGATTGATGGGCAAGGTTTTTTCTGCTTGGGACCATACTCCCTGGACAGATGCCTCCTCCAGGACGGCTCCCGAGCCGAGACGACTGGCGTCTGTAGTTACCACTCTCCAAGCTATCGGTGGAAAGGATTTTCCGCTTTTCAAATTGCTGGTTTTTAACCAAGGAGAGGTCTCGTACCTGTGGAGATAAAACCATAGGATGATCCAAAGTTCGAGCAGTCTTGTCCCAGGATTCCAGAATATTGTTCTGGAACAACCTGGAGTGGAACTGTGCATAAGGAATTGCGTTAAATTGACATCTTGCCCAGCAATCTCATGCACAGCCAAATATGTCTCTCTTCTCTGTTTACTTTCCGGACGAGCGCCACTATGGAATCAACCTTTAAGGGGGGTAAAAACACCCTTTCCCGAGCGGTGACCAAGATCAGGCCCAGATATAATAAGACCTGAGCCGGACGAAGGGCTGATTTGTCCACATTAAGAATCCAGCCAAACAAGGATCCTTCTGTGTGTGCCAGCTACAGGCCAATCGCACTCCTAAACTCTGATTTAAAAATCTTTACTAAACTCCTCTCAATGCGACTGAACCTGATACTTCCCTCGCTAATACACAAGGATCAGGTGGGATTCGTCCCCCTACGTCAGGCGGGGGATAATACGAGACAAATTATTGACCTAATAGACGTGGCGAACAGGAATAAGCTGCAGGCGTTAGTTCTTGGCTTAGAGGTGGAAAAAGCTTTCGACCGCCTTGGCTGGTCCTTCCTCTTCGCTATGTTGAACTGCATGGGATTTCAGGGCCCATTTCTCCAAGCTATCAGACATCTGTACACTAACCCCTCATCTCAAGTAAAAACTCCCTTTGCCCTATCACAGGCTTTTCCAAATCGCGAATGGAACCCGCCAGGGGTGCCCACTCTCACCGTTACTTTTTGCGCTGTGTGTCGAGCCTTTGGCGGCGTCCATTCGAAAAAACCCGAATATTCACGGCATCCCGTTGAAAGATAGGGAATTTAAATTAGCCTGGTTTGCTGATATTATCCTCACCCTAACGCAGCCCAGAATATCACTCCCCAACTTGCACGCCGAACTTGACTTATATAGATCCCTCTCGGGGTACAAGATAAATGCAGCTAAATCAGAAGCTCCACCCATCAATATTCCAACACAGGAGACCCAACACCTACAACACTGTTTCCCCTACCACTGGAAGACATCATCACTGAAATACCTGGGAGTACAGATAACTCCCTCTTATTCCACCCTATACCGAGCCAATTATCCTCCTCTCTTTAAAACCATAAGGGACCTTCTACTAAAATGGAAGGCCCATCATATCTCCCTACTAGGGAGGATAGCGTCTGTTAAGATGGTTATCCTGCCGAAGCTGCTGTATTTATTCCAAACTCTCCCCATCCCAATACCTCTAGCGGAGCTGAAAAAACTCCAAGCGGATTTAACACGATTTGTTTGGAATTACAAAAGACACAGAATCTCACAATCAGTCATGACAGCGGCGCGATCAGACGGCGGATTATCATTCCCTGACCTAACTAAATACTACCAAGCCACCCAATTGCGAACCCTGGCCTCTTGGTTCACCCAACGCTCATATAATAAGTGGACAGAAATAGAAAAACTATGGATGGCCCCAGTCCATCCAAACAGCATGCTGTGGAATGCGGAGGTGAAGGTGGGGTCCACTCAACTTTTGGGCCCCATGCTCCACATTAGTACACTTTGGCGTAAATTATCACGGCTTTATAAGCTACGCTCAGAAAGCTCACTCCTCACATCGTTCCTCTACAACCCCAAGCTGCCTGCAGGCCTTACTCACCAGATGTCTTATCCGTGGGCGATGAGGAATCTGTTCCACTTTGGTCATTTGGTGCACCCATGCACGCGCAGATTGCTGTCCTTCACGGAACTCCAGAAAAAAATTTGATTTACCGAGGCAAGTGTTCTATGGATACTTGCAGATTAGGCACTACGCTCAATCAATCGCCCCGAATCTACAGTTCTCGGCCCCATCACCCTTTGAGGGATTGATGTTGGAAGGCTCGACCAGACGCGGGCTAATATCCGATATTTATCGGATACTGAACTCCTATAACTTTACAGACCATGGCAAACATCCGTAAATGACCCGCTGGGAGAGGTTCTTGGGGGAGGAGATCCCGGAAGCTACCTGGAAGACGATTTGGACCCGGGCGGCTAAAAGCTCATTATGCACTCTGTACAAAGAGAATGCCTACAAAGTTCTTTTCTTCTGGTATATGACGCCTGATGTCCTCCACACCATTTTCCCATCTAGTTCGGATAGATGTTGGCGGTGCATGAAGGACAGGGGGACCTTATACCACATCTACTGGTCATGTCCCAAAATAGCTCCCTTCTGGACGGAAACGCAATTATTGTTGAATCGCCTACTGGGCGTCCAGGTCCCCAAAGTCCCGAAACTGTTTCTTCTTGGTGTGTCTGGGTTACGTATATCCCGACACTCCAGGAAATTGCTAGGTCATGTTCTCACAGCAGCAAGATGCCTGGTAGCCCTCTATTGGAAGAAACAGATTCCACCCTCCCAAACAGACCTCTATACCAGAATAAAGGACATAGAGCTAATGGAGAAAATGACAGCCAGGATACAAAACAGAATGGAGGCTCATGACATGGTCTGGGAGGAATGGCACAGGCGAGAGGACCCGCCCTAGGTCTGCGGCCAGACCCCCCCCCCCCCATCTCCCCTTCCCCTCTCATCCCTCTTTTCTTCTTTCCTCCTTTATCTTCTCTTTCTCTGTAAAATGCTAAAACATACTCAGTCCAATGATGTTACTTGCTGGTTACAAAAAGAAGAGAGGGCGCACCGACCTAGCGCATTACCACTGGTAGCGTTTATTAAAAAGTAAATAGCAAGTAACATACTCACAAACGAGCTTGAAATACAGGCATGGACATGGACTGCAAGTATGCAGTAACAGACACCAGGATAGAATGGGACCGGACATCAAGTAGATGCGGCAACGGCTATGCTAAGCCGTTGCCGCATCTACTTGATGTCCGGTCCCATTCTATCCTGGTGTCTGTTACTGCATACTTGCAGTCCATGTCCATGCCTGTATTTCAAGCTCGTTTGTGAGTATGTTACTTGCTATTTACTTTTTAATAAACGCTACCAGTGGTAATGCGCTAGGTCGGTGCGCCCTCTCTTCTTTTTGTTTCCTCTTTGTAGTTTTTGAATGCCCAACATTCTGAAGAGGGCTGCAAGACGCCAGATACCACTAAGCCTGCTGGCCTTAAATCACACACTGGATATCTAGACACTTGAGCGCAGGAGAGAGACTTTTTCTCTTGTGTTACTTGCTGGTTGACAGCCTTAGATGATATGGAATGTATTATACCACTACTGTGTCTGGATGACTATCATCAGAAGCTCAATGTCTATTGGATGGACTGTTTACCAATTGCACTTAATTATAAGCGACACTACTGTTCTATGCATATATATGTCTTTATGCTTAATAAAAAATTGTTATTTGAAAAAAAAAAAAAAGAATCCAGCCAAGGTGCTGTAAAACCCGAACTGTTTTTGAAACATTTTGGACTAGGATGGGGCAAGATCGATCCTTCAGGAGAAGGTCGTCCAGATATCCTGGGACCTTAGGGATGCCAACACCGGGGCCAGAATCTTTGTGAAAACCCAGGGGCCGTGGCCAGACCGGTTTCGGCACGGTGAAAAGGTTTGAGTAAAACCCCTTGAATCTATCTTCATGCGGAACCTTGACAATTACCCCCTGCTTCTGCAGATGCTCCAAAGCCAGGAACAGACATTTCCTTTTCTCTGGTTCCGACGGAACCCTTGAGCTCAGAAACCGAGTTGGAGGAAATTCCCGGAACTCTATTATGTAACCCTGTGCTACAGTGGAAATTACCCACCTGTCCTGAACCAGTTGTTCCCAAGCATCTAAAAATAGCTGAAGCCTGCCCCCCCCCCACCCATGAGAGCGGGGAGCGCCCCTTCACAAGGTAGACTTGGAGTTGGAGTTGAGTTTGGCTGACTTTTAGGTCCAGGGCTTTTTCTGACCCTGAGGTTTTTTAAAACCAGACGGCTGAGGCAGTCGATACCGCTTGGGAGAAGAAGCACTAGGTCCTGGAGCATTGGGAATCTTAAAGGAAGGTTGCCTATTCCTCTTTTTTTAACAGGAAGTAAGGCGCTCTTTCCTCCTGAGATCCTTGCCAAACAGGAGCTCTCTATGGAAGGGAAAAGCTGCGAGCAGCCTTTTGCATAGCATTTCAGCAGACCAGTTCTTTAACCATAAGACTCTGTGCATATGTATTGACAGTAGCACGAAATGAGACATCTGCTGAATTGAGTCTTTCAATGCATCTACTGCAAAATACAAAGCATGAGGAAGCTCCGACAACTCCTCGCTAGATTCCTCCTGACAAGGTAGGCTCCTAACCTTTTAAAGTGGTCTTTCAGGGACTGGCAAATACCGATAGCCGCAACCGCTGGCTGTACCGCTGAACCAGCCACCGCAAAGGAGGCTTTTAACAAGGACTCTAGCTTTTTATCAGCCGGATCCTTAAATACCTGGGCATTATCCACTGGACAGGTTAGACTCTTGTTTACTGAAGAAACGTCGGCATCAACCAGAGGTGTATCCCATTTCTTCCTGAATTTCTCCTACATAGGATATAATAGGGAGAACCTTTTTGGAGGTAAGTATATCCTGTCAGGGTGATCCCAGTCTGCGTAAATCACCTGCTCCAGTAATGTATGCAAAGGGAATGCCTGGAAACCTTGCTGAGGTAGCAAGGATCCTAAAGTAGAACAGGAGAGTCCAGGCTCCTGAACCGGGGGTAACTTAAACCCAGCTCATATCATCTCAGCCAGATATTGGATAAACAATTTTTGGGAATGGGTGGCTGAAATTGGCTCTTCTGAACCAGAATACTCAGCCGAGGAATCTTCAGCCTCTCCTTCCTCCCGGTCTTTTGTAGGCCACCTCCTCCAAATCCTCTGCCCACTCTGGTTCCAGATCACCTGGACCCATCTGGCTATGAGAGTCCTGGTGCTCAAGTGACTCACCACTGGGGCCAGGCTCAGGAGAGGGAGATCTATTACGCTTTTTCCCTCCCTGCGTTACTGAGGCAATCATACCAGCTATTTTGCCCTCAAGGCCAGCTAGGGCAGACGCCAAATCATCCTTAGTAACATAAGCCGAGGCAGGAACATTGGTAGTGGCCACAACGCCCGACAAATGCAATGGCTCAGCCAGGCCACATGCCTCAGGTCTTTCAGGGGAGACTGTGGCTGCATCAGCATGAGGTTGGTCTCCTGCTTTTAAAGGAGGTACTCTTACCCCTGTACTTGCCTTGCTCCCTGTACCTCATTTTCTGGAAGACATTGCTTACAAGATGAGGAAAAAACAAAAGTACTCCCTCCAAACCACAAGCTGAAACCAGCGTATAGCAGTTGTCACGGTTTGCAAAAAAACCCGTCAAACTTGTCGCAACTGTGTCCAAAAACCTCCAGACTCAAGTGCCCAAGTACTGCTCTTTGTCTCAACAGCGCACGCCAGGAGCTCCAGCTTTTATCAAGTCTGTCATCTGACAGTGACACCAACCGTGCACGAGAGCGCGAGCCCACGTGATTTGCGGCATGCACGCCAATGCGGGCACCCACGGCGCATCCGCCGCGCACAGGCACGCCCGAGTCATGCACGCGGCGCACGTGCACCCCCGCGACGCTCATGCTCGCAACACGCACCACTATAAGTGCACGCCGCAGCCGGTCAGTCTGTAACAGCTGTCACCCATCAAGACACAAGGCATACGGACGGCTCGAGGCCACACAGAAACAGAGGGGAAAACAGATTTAGGAATCCCAGAGGGAGTACTCACCATTGCACGCTGCAGGGCCTGTTTAACAGGCCCAATCTTCCCCCATCACGGCGGGTAGCGCCTCTGTGGACCTTCAAGGACCAGGTCCCCCATTACTTGGGGTCCACACCCTTGGACCTGTAAGGCACCCTTTTGGTTACCTTGGGCAAGTATTTGACTAGGAATACCAATTTAACAAGGGTCCAGCGCCATATAGGGCACATTACAGGCAAAACCTTGTTCTTGAACCGAGGCTCGGGTACCATCCACTTTAGCTTTCTTGTGCCATCCGAATGGATCCGATTATAACGTCCTCACTGGGACATCATTTGAGGAATTTGAATAGCTTCAACAGCCATGACCATCACCTTCAAGACACTGGCGAAAAACTGAGGTACTTCCCGTGTGGGAGGGGTTATATGGGAGGAACCTTCTTACTATTGGTTGCCAGTGTCCAATCACCTGAAGGTAGCGTATAACCCAGATAGTCATTACTATGGTGCTCTGTGTCCCGTGATGTACGATAAAGAAATTCCCGTCTCCTCGTTTTCTCAGATCAAACGTTCCCAGGGATCCAAAGAAAAAGAAGTCTCTTTCAAGCATTGGACCATCTTTTGTCTCAAAAAGTGATCTCAGTGGTCCCCATGGAAGAGCAGGGATTGGGGTTTTATTCAAACCTTTTCACGGTACCAAAACCAAATGGGGATGTCAGACCCATTCTAGATCTCAAAGATCTAAAACGTTTTTGAATGCCAGCTCTTTTCGCATGGAGTCAATTCGATCAGTAGTCTCCATCCTACAAGGGGGAGAACTTCTGGTGTCAATGGACATCAAGGATGCATACCTCCATGTGCCTATTTTCCCCGCTCACCAGAAATATCTTCGTTTTAAGGTAGAAAATCTTAATTTTCAGTTTGTAGCTCTGCCTTTCGGTCTAGCTACTGCACCTCGAGTGTTTACAAAGGTCCTGGTCCTGGCCATTCCTCTAGCCAGATTAAGGGCCCAAGGTATAACGATTATAGCTTACCTAGACGATCTGCTCTTTATAGACCAGTCGGTAGCCCGCTTAGACCAAAGTATGATCACCACAGTCAACTACCTGGAATATCTAGGTTGGGTTCTCAACCTAGAGAAATCTTACTTAAAACATTCAGGGAGATTAGAATGCTTGGGTCTGATCATAGATACAGCCCAGAAAGGGGTATTCTTGCCCCAAGCAAAGATCAGTGCCATAAAGGAACTGATTCAGGTGGTCAAGGCAAAGAACCCTTCTATTTGACTTTGCATAAGGTTGTTGGGTAAGATGGTGGCTTAATTTGAGGCCCCTGCTTATGCTCAGTTTCATTCGAGGCTGCTGAAAAACAGTATCCTATCGGCTTGAAGCAAGAAGGTCCAAGCCCTAGATTTCCCAATGTGTCTGTCTCCAAGGGTGAGCCGGAGTCTCAGTTGGTGGTTGATAACAAAGAATCTGCAGAAAGGAAAATCCTTCCTAACAGTTACCTGTAAGGTGGTAACAACAGATGCCAGCCTTTCAGGTTGGGGAGCAGTCCTGGAAGAGGCGACTGTCCAAGAGAAATGGTTCAGATCAGAAATTACCTTACCCATCAACATTCTAGAGATTCAGGCAGCGCGCTTGGCCCTGAGGTCCTGGACGTTCGGGTTACACAATTGTCCTGTCAGGATCCAATCCGACAATGTCACAGCAGTGGCCTATATCAATCACTAAGGGGGCACGAGAAGTCGTGCGGCCCAGAGAGAAGTGAATCATATACTAGCTTGGGCAGAAAACAATGTACCTTGCCTGTCAGCAGTCTTCATTTCAGGAATAGAAAATTGGCGGGTGGACTACTTGAGTCTCCAGCAGTTGTTCCCGGGAGAATAGTCCCTTCACCCCGATATCTTCCTGACAATATGCCAAAGATAGAGGATCCCAGACATGGATCTGTTTGCGTCCAGGTTCAACAAAAAGATCGACAACTTTGTGTCAAGAACAAGGGATCCGCTAGCGGAACAGATGCCTTGGTGTTCCCATAGAATCAGTTGTTACTGATTTATGCATTCCCTCCTATTCTGCTGCTTTTTACGACTTCTTTGCAGGATCAAGTAGAAAGGGAAGTCAGAGATTCTTGTGGCCCCAGTGTGGCCCAGAAGATCCTGGTATGCAGAGATCATAAGGATGGCGGTAGGGGACCCATGGACCCTACCACCACGTCCAGACCTTAACAGTTTAACAATTTAACAGTTTGGCTATTGAGACCCACATTCTAAAGAAGTCTGGGCTATCAGGTTCAGTGGTATCTACCTTGATTAATGCAAGGAAGCCGGCCTCCAGAATCATATATTACAGAGTCTGGAATGCATAAGTCTCCTCGTGTGAATCCAGGGGTTGGCACCCCAGGAAGAATGCTTCTCATTCTTTGGTCCGTAGCTTTATTCAGAGGGTAACGCAGCTTAATGCTCCAGTTAGGTCATCCCTGAACCCTTGGGACTTGAATTTAGTTCTATCGGCATTACAAAAACAGCCTTTTGAGCTGATACGGCATATTCCCTTGGTCCTTTTGACAAGGAAACTAATTTTTCTGGTAGCCATATCTTCTGCAAGAAGGGCATTAGAGTTGGCTGCTCTCTTTCTTGTAAAGAGCCATATTTATTCACAAGGATAAGGTGGTATTGCGTCCTCATCCTAACTTTCTGCCGAAGGTAGTGTCAGGTTTTCATCTAAACCAGTATATTGTTTTACCATCATTTTTTCCATAATCCTGTTCTACAGAATAGAAGTCGCTACATTCTCTGGATGTGGTGAGAGCAGTCAAGGTCTACTTGAAGGGGACTGCTCAGATTCGAAAAACTGATGTTTTGTTTGGGTTGCCTGAAGGTCCTAAAAAAGGACAGGCAGCATCGAAATCTACCATTTCTAAATGGATTCGGCAAGTAATTGTTCAAGCTTATGGTTTGAAGAGGAAGATTCCACCCTCTTAAATCAAAGCGCACTCCACCAGGGCTGTTAGTACTTCGTGGGCAGTGCATCACCAAGCTTCTATGGCTCAAATCTGCAAGTCCGCAACTTGGTCTTTAGTCCATACATTTACCAGATTCTATCAGGTGGATGTAAGAAGGCGTGAGGATATTGCCTTTGGGCTTAGTGTGCTGCAGGCAGCAGTATAAGTCCTCTGGTCTCATGGTGCCCTACTTTTGTTGTGTCTCCCTCCACTCAGTTGGCATTGCTCTGGGACATCCCACATAGTAACTACTATGGCTCTGTGTCCCGTGATGTACGATAAAGAAAATAGGATTTTTTACAACAGCTTACCTTTAAAATCCTTTTCTTGGAGTACATCAAGGGACACAGAGGTCCCTCCCCTCTTCTAATACACGTATATTGCTTTGCTACAAAACTGAGGTACTCCCAGTAGTGGGAAGGGTTATATAGGGAGTGGACTTCCTGTCTTAGGGTGTGCCAGTGTCCATCACCTGAAAGTGGCCTATAACCCACATAGTAACCATTATGGCTCTGTGTCCCGTGATGTACTCAAAGAAAAGGATTTTACAGGTAAGCCGTTATAAAATTCCTATTGTATATATTTATATACACACACATTTATATATATATACACACACACACACACACACACACACACACACACACACACAGTATATATAGACAGATTTATTTTTTTTTGTTACAATTTTTTTTAAACAAACATACAGTCACCAGACTAGAGAAGTATCACCAAAGTGACACAGTACTACTCTGGGAAAGTGAACAGGATTTCTTTTTTCTTTTTACACTGTGATTGCTTGGTGCAGTGATGATCACTGTAAAAGCAATTATTTTAACGGTCATGAATGGCTTTCATTCATGTCTTGTTTTACTCATTTACTACGGGGTTTGGACACAGCTATCACATGGTACAGGGCTGCTGTGATTGGCCTTGTATACCATGTGATCACTGTGACCGATTTAAACAGTAAAAAATTGTAATCACGAATGGCTGCCATTTATGACAAATTTTTACTTGGTATGTGACCAATAATGCCGACCAAATGGTACCCGGGCCAATCACAGCATCCTGGGACTGATCACTGATTCCAACAGATACATGGGTCCTGGGACTGATCCCTCAGTCCAACGGACACATAGGTCGCAGACTGCGCACGACTGAAAGGACATCATATGACATCCACTCAGGATAGTAGAGCACCGCCTTGGCAATATTATTACCATAAATCAGGCAGGAAGTGGTTAACCACTTGACGACCGCCTCACGCCGATGTACGTCGGCAAAGTGGCACGGACAGGCAAAATCACGTACATGGTACGTGATTTGCCTTCCGCGGGTGGGGGGTCCGATCGGACCCCCCCCGGTGCCCGAGGCGGTCGTCGTTTGTCCAGCGGCGATCGGTGGTGAGGGGGAGACCATCCGTTCGTGGCCCCCCCCTCGCGATCGCCGCCGGCCAATCTAATCATTCCTTTGCTGCTGTATGCTAAACAGCAGCAAAGGAAATGATGTCATCTCTCCTCGGCTCGGTAATTTCCGTTCCGGCCCGAGGAGAGAAGACATCAATGTGAGTGCACCAACACACACACACACACACACAGTAGAACATGCCAGGCACACAAAAAAACACCCCGATTCCCCCCCCCCGATCGCCCCCCCAATCACCCCCCCCCCCCCCCCGTCACAAACTGACACCAGCAGTTTTTTTTTTTCTGATTACTGCATAGTGTCAGTTTGTGACAGTTACAGTGTTGGGACAGTTACTGTTACCCCCCTTTAGGTCTAGGGTACCCCCCTAACCCCCCCTAATAAAGTTTTAACCCCTTGATCACCCCCTGTCACCAGTGTCACTAAGCGATCATTTTTCTGATCGCTGTATTAGTGTCGCTGGTGACGCTAGTTAGGGACATAAATATTTAGGTTCGCCGTCAGCGTTTTATAGCGTCAGGGACCCCCATATACTACCGAATAAATGTTTTAACCCCTTGATTGCCCCCTAGTTAACCCTTTCACCACTGATCACCGTATAACCGTTACGGTTGACGCTGGTTAGTTTGTTTATTTTTTATAGTGTCAGGGCACCCGCCGTTTATTACCGAATAAAGGTTTAGCCCCCTGATCGCCCGGCGGGGATATGCGTCGCCCCAGGCAGCGTCAGATTAGCGCCAGTACCGCTAACACCCACGCACGCAGCATACACCTCCCTTAGTGGTATAGTATCTGAACGCATCAATATCTGATCCGATCAGATCTATACTAGCGTCCCCAGCAGTTTAGGGTTCCCAAAAACGCAGTGTTAGCGGAATCAGCCCAGATACCTGCTAGCACCTGCGTTTTGCCCCTCCGCCCGGCCCAGCCCAGCCCACCCAAGTGCAGTATCGATCGATCACTGTCACTTACAAAAGACTAAACGCATAACTGCAGCGTTCGCAGAGTCAGGCCTGATCCCTGCGATCGCTAACAGTTTTTTTGGTAGTATTTTGGTGAACTGCCAAGCACCAGCCCCAGGCAGGGTCAGGTTAGCGCCAGTACCGCTAACACCCACGCACGCAGCATACGCCTCCCTTAGTGGTATAGTATCTGAACGGATCAACATCTGATCTGATCAGATCTATACTGGCGTCCCCAGCAGTTTAGGGTTCCCAAAAACGCAGTGTTAGCGGAATCAGCCCAGATACCCGCTAGCACCTGCGTTTTGCCCCTCCGCCCGGCCCAGCCCACCCAAGTGCAGTATCGATCGATCCCTGACACTTACAAAACACTAAATGCATAACTGCAGCGTTCGCAGAGTCAGGCCTGATCCCTGCGATCGCTAACAGTTTTTTTGGTAGTATTTTGGTGAACTGGCAAGCACCAGCCCCAGGCAGCGTCAGGTTAGCGCCAGTACCGCTAACACCCACGCACGCACTGTACACCACCCTTAGTGGTATAGTATCTGAACGGATCAATATCTGATCCGATCAGATCTATACTAGCATCCCCAGCAGTTTAGGGTTCTCACAAACGCAGTGTTAGCGGGATCAGCCCAGATACCTGCTAGCACCTGCGTTTTGCCCCTCCGCCCGGCCCAGCCCAGCCCACCCAAGTGCAGTATCGATCGATCACTGTCACTTACAAAAGACTAAACGCATAACTGCAGCGTTCACAGAGTCAGGCCTGATCCCTGCGATCGCCAACAGATTTTTTGGTAGCGTTTTGGTGAACTGGCAAGCGCCAGCGGCCTAGTACACCCCGGTCGTAGTCAAACCAGCACTGCAGTAACACTTGGTGACGTGGCGAGTCCCATAAGTGCAGTTCAAGCTGGTGAGGTGGCAAGCACAAGTAGTGTCCCGCTGCCACCAAAAAGACAAACACAGGCCCGTCGTGCCCATAGTGCCCTTCCTACTGCATTCGCCAATCCTAATTGGGAACCCACCACTTCTGCAGCGCCCGTACTTCCCCCATTCACATCCCCAACCAAATGCAGTCGGCTGCATGAGAGGCATTTTCTTTATGTCCTCCCGAGTACCCCTACCCAGCGAACGCCCCCAAAAAAGATATTGTGTCTGCAGCTAGCGCGGATATAGGCGTGACACCCGCTATTATTGTCCCTCCTGTCCTGACAATCCTGGTCTTTGCATTGGTGAATGTTTTGAACGCTACCATGCACTAGTTGAGTATTAGCGTAGGGTACAGCATTGCACAGACTAGGCACACTTTCACAGGGTATCCCAAGATGCCATCGCATTTTGAGAGACCCGAACCTGGAACCGGTTACAGTTATAAAAGTTAGTTACAAAAAAAGTGTAAAAAAAAATATATATATATATATAAAATAAAAAAAAATAGTTGTCGTTTTATTGTTCTCTCTCTCTCTATTGTTCTGCTCTTTTTTACTGTATTCTATTCTCCAATGTTTTATTGTTATTATGTTTTATCATGTTTGCTTTTCAGGTATGCAATTTTTTATACTTTACCGTTTACTGTGCTTTATTGTTAACCATTTTTTTGTCTTCAGGTACGCCATTCACAACTTTGAGTGGTTATACCAGAATGATGCCTGCAGGTTTAGGTATCATCTTGGTATCATTCTTTTCAGCCAGCGGTCGGATTTCATGTAAAAGCAATCCTAGCGGCTAATTAGCCTCTAGACTGCTTTTACAAGCCGTGGGAGGGAATGCCCCCCCCCCCCCACCGTCTTCCGTGTTTTTCTCTGGCTCTCCTGTCTCAACAGGGAACCTGAAAATGCAGCTGGTGATTCAGCCAGCTGACCATAGAGCTGATCAGAGACCAGAGTGGCTCCAAACATCTCTATGGCCTAAGAAACCGGAAGCTACGAGCATTTTATGACTTAGATTTCGCTGGATGTAAATATCGCCATTGGGAAATTGGGGAAGCATTTTATCACACCGATCTTGGTGTGGTCAGATGCTTTGAGGGCAGAGGAGAGATCTAGGGTCTAATAGACCCCAATTTTTTCAAAAAAGAGTACCTGTCACTACCTATTGCTATCATAGGGGATATTTACATTCCCCGAGATAACAATAAAAATGATTAAAAAAAAATAAAAATGAAAGGAACAGTTTAAAAATAAGATAAAAAAGCAAAAAAATAATAAAGAAAAAAAAAAAAAAAAGCACCCCTGTCGCCCCCTGCTCTCGCACTAAGGCGAACGCAAGCGGCGGTCTGTCGTCAAACGTAAACAGCAATTGCACCATGCATGTGAGGTATCACCGCGAAGGTTAGATCGAGGGCAGTAATTTTTGCAGTAGACCTCCTCTGTAAATCTAAAGTGGTAACCTGTAAAGGCTTTTAAAGGCTTTTAAAAATGTATTTATTTTGTTGCCACTGCACGTTTGTGCGCAATTGTAAAGCATGTCATGTTTGGTATCCATGTACTCGGCCTAAGATCATCTTTTTTATTTCATCAAACATTTGGGCAATATAGTGTGTTTTAGTGCATTAAAATTTTAAAAAGTGTGTTTTTTCCCCAAAAAATGCGTTTGAAAAATCGCTGCGCAAATACTGTGTGAAAAAAAAAAATGAAACACCCACCATTTTAATCTGTAGGGCATTTGCTTTAAAAAAATATATAATGTTTGGGGGTTCAAAGTAATTTTCTTGCAAAAAAAAAAAACTTTTTCATGTAAACAATAAGTGTCAGAAAGGGCTTTGTCTTCAAGTGGTTAGAAGAGTGGGTGATGTGTGACATAAACTTCTAAATGTTGTGCATAAAATGCCAGGACAGTTCAATACCCCCCCAAATGACCCCATTTTGGAAAGTAGACACCCCAAGCTATTTGCCGAGAGGCATGTCGAGTCCATGGAATATTTTATATTGCGACACAAGTTGCGGGAAAGAGACAATTTTTTTTTTTTTTTGCACAAAATTGTCACTAAATGATATATTGCTCAAACATGCCATGGGAATATGTGAAATTACACCCCAAAATACATTCTGCTGCTTCTCCTGAGTACAGGGATACCACATGTGTGAGACTTTTTGGGAGCCTAGCCGCGTACGGAACCCCGAAAAGCAAGCACCGCCTTCAGGCTTTCTAAGGGCGTGAATTTTTGATTTCTCTCTTGACTGCTTATCACAGTTTCGGAGATCATGGAATGCCCAGGTGGCACAAACCCCCCCCCAAATGACCCCATTTTGGAAAGTAGACACCCCAAGCTATTTGATGAGAGGTATAGTGAGTATTTTGCAGACCTCACTTTTTGTCACAAAGTTTTGAAAATTGAAAAAAGAAAAAAAAAAGTTTTTTCTTGTCTTTCTTCATTTTCAAAAACAAATGAGAGCTGCAAAATACTCACCATGCCTCTCAGCAAATAGCTTGGGGTGTCTACTTTCCAAAATGGGGTCATTTGGGGGGGTTTTCTGCCACCTGGGCATTCCATGGCCTCCGAAACGGTGATAGGCAGTGAAGAGTGAAATCAAAAATTTTCACCCTTAGAAATCCTGAAGGCGGTGATTGGTTTTCGGGGTCCCGTACACGGCTAGGCTCCCAAAAAGTCCCACACATGTGGTATCCCCGTACTCAGGAGAAGTAGCTAAATGTATTTTGGGGTGCAATTCCACATATGCCCATGGCCTGTGTGAGCAATATATCATTTAGTGACAACTTTGTGCAAAAAAAAAAAATGTGTCACTTTCCCGCAACTTGTGTCAAAATATAAAATATTCCATGGACTCAATATGCCTCTCTGGAAATAGCTTGGGGTGTCTACTTTCCAAAATGGGGTCATTTGGGGGGGTTTTGTGCCACCTGGGCATTCCATGG
Organism: Lithobates septentrionalis; assembly: GCA_037952835.1. NCBI lineage: Eukaryota > Metazoa > Chordata > Amphibia > Anura > Ranidae > Lithobates > Lithobates septentrionalis. The sequence continues at coordinate 5,374,941 of JBBDGP010000672.1, forward strand.
CCTCCGAAACTGTGATAGGCAGTAAAGAGTGAAATCATAAATTTACGCCCTTAGAAATCCTGAAGGCGGTGATTGGATTTCGGGGCCCCGTACGCGGCTAGGCTCCCAAAAAGTCCCACACATGTGGTATCCTCATATTCAGGAGAAGCAGCAGAATGTATTTTGGGGTGCAATTCCACATAGGCCCATGGCCTGTGTGAGCAATATATCATTTAGTGACAACTTTTTGTAAATATATTTTTTTTTTTTTTGTCATTATTCAATCACTTGGGACAAAAAAAATAAATATTCAATGGGTTCAACATGCCTCTCAGCAATTTCCTTGGGGTGTCTACTTTCCAAAATGGGGTCATTTGGGGGGGTTTTGTACTGCCCTGCCATTTTAGCACCTCAAGAAATGACATAGGCAGTCATAAACTAAAAGCTGTGTAAATTACAGAAAATGTACCCTAGTTTGTAGACGCTATAACTTTTGCGCAAACCAATAAATATACGCTTATTGACATTTTTTTTACCAAAAACATGTGGCCGAATACATTTTGGCCTAAATGTATGACTAAAATTGAGTTTATTGGATTTTTTTTATAACAAAAAGTAGAAAATATCATTTTTTTTCAAAATTTTCGGTCTTTTTCCATTTATAGCGCAAAAAATAAAAACCGCAGAGGTGATCAAATACCATCAAAAGAAAGCTCTATTTGTGGGAAGAAAAGGACGCAAATTTCGTTTGGGTACAGCATTGCATGACCGCGCAATTAGCAGTTAAAGCGACGCAGTGCCAAATTGGAAAAAGACCTCTGGTCCTTAGGCAGCATAATGGTCCGGGGCTCAAGTGGTTAAGCACTGTACATTTATTTACCTCCAGGATCAGCGGGGGTGAGCCTGGATGCCACTGGATTACTCTGCATCTTTTATTGATTTGCTGCCCTGTCGGTGGGCATTTGTTCTGTCAACTTTACATATAAAATAAATACGCACCAGCAGCTTTATTAGGTAAACTTTGATAGTACCGGGTTGGACCACCTTTTGCCTTCCGAACTGCATTCATTCTTCATGACATAGATTCAACAAGGTGCTGGAAACATTCCTGAGAGATTCTGGTCCACATTGACGTGATGGCATAACGCAGTTGCTGCAGACTTGTCAGTGGCACAACCATGATGCGTATCGCCCGTTCCTCCACATCCTAAAAGATGCGCTATTGGATTGAGATTTTGTAACTGTGGAGGCCACTGGAGTACAGTGACCTCATTGTCATGTTCAAGAAACCAGTTTGAGATGATTTGAGCTTTGTGACATGGTGCACTATTCTGCTGGAAGTAGCCATGAGAAGATGGGTACACTGTAGTCATAATAGGATGGATATGGTCAGCAACAATACCCCCACACAATTACACCACCACCAGCTTGAACCGTTGATACAAGGTAGGATGGATCCATGCTTTCATGTTGTTTATGCCAAATTCTGACCCTACCATCTGCCATCTGAATGTCCCAGCTGAAAATGAGACTCATTAGACCAGGCAATGTTTTTCCAATCTTCTGTTGTCCAATTTTGGTTAGCCTGTGTGAACTTTAGCCTCAGTTTTTTGTTCTTAGCTGACAGGAGTGGCACCCAGAGTGGTTCGATGTGTTGTGCATTCAGTAATGAGATTCTGCATACCTTGGTAACAAGTGGTTATTTGAGTTACTGTTGCCTCTCTATCAACTTGAACCAGTCTGCCCATTCACTCGGCCATCAACCATGCATTTTCGTCCACACAACTGCCGCTCACTGGATATTCTCTTTTTCTGACCATTCTCTATAAACCCTAGAGATGCTTGTGCGTGAAAATCCCAGTAGATCAGCAGTTTTTGAAATACTCAGACCAGCCTGTCTAAATTCCCTTTCTTCGCCATTATGATGCTCGGTTTGAACTTCAGCAAGTTGTCTTCACATCTAGATGCCTAAATGCATTGAGTTGCTGCCATGTGATTGGCTATTTAGCAATTTTTGTTACCAAGCAATTGAACAGGTATACCTAATAAAGTGGCCGGTGAGTGTGTGTATATATTATATTATAATAAATATATATATTATACACACACATACACAAATTGCATTTACACATCAAAAAGGGTATTCAGGAAGCAAATACCTTACTTTGGTATTTGTGGGCCAACCCCACCATCCTCCCCCAGTATAGGGGTTGGATGGGGTTCGAGGGACGGGCGTCATACTTCGGCAGAATTTTCAGTCTTGTTAATGTCACTACATTGCATGTATTTGGGAATTAATTATCTTTTAACATCGGGTATGTAATGTTCTGCTCTCAGTGGGCCTTATTTATGTGCAGTTTATGTTGATTGTCGGTATTGGGATGCTTTTCTAAAGGTGAACATTATTGTTGTAAGGAAAGTAGTGAACGTGCAATTTACATTATGGACATTCTACTTTGGACAGCCAGCTTTTGGCAGATCGTACTAGTAGTTCGTTTCTCCGATCAGTCTTATTTTTTGAAGGGGCTAGGTGTACATAATTTATTTGTATGAGATTTCCAATATTTTATTGATTTGCTATAATTGTAAATTTATACTCTGTTTTTTCCCCCCTAAAGATTTGGAGCCCATTGTACACTCCCCCGCACTTCATCTTGGTGGGGATTTTTGGCTATGGCCTCGGCTCAGAACCTAATTGCAAGAAATCTCCACACGTCTCTCTGGTAAATCCATATTTTATGTTGGGACTATTAATATGGATTATATAAAGTGGACATATTCTCTAGATGTATATCTTCTGTTCTGGGATGGTGTGTCTTGTCAGACCATAATGACTATATGTAGGTTATATTTTTATGTACGGAGTTTGTTCATTGACTTTTTTACTAGAAGACCCCTCTCCCGAATAAGAATTTTTGCGAAATACGTTGAGATTTTGCAACCTCTCCACAGCCTACCTTGGCTATTATTCTAATATACACTCATTGGCTACTTTATTAGGTACACCTGTTCAATTGCTTTGTAACACACATTGCTTATTAGCCAATCACAGGGCAGCAACTCAAAGCATTTAGGCATCTGTCCATGTCTATCCCTTTATGACTACAGTGTACCCATCTTTTGATTGCTACTTCCAGCAGGATAATGCACCATGTCACAAAGCTCAAATCATCTCACTACTGGTTTCTTGAACATGACAATGAGGTCACTGTACTCCAATGGCCTCCACAGTCACTAAATCTGCAACTGCCTCATGCTATCATGTCAATATGGACCAAAGTCTCTGAGGAATGTTTCCAACACCTTGTTGAATCTATGCCACAAAGAATTAAGGCAGTTCTGAAGGCAAAAGGGGGTTCAACCCGGTACTAGTAAACCTGATAAGGTGGCCAGCGAGTGTACATGCACTATAATAAATTGGTGGGCCAATATTCTGACCTTTTCCGGAGCAGTTAGAAGTTTTTGCTGTAGATGGAATAAAAAACAATAGGGGTTACGTTCAGTATCAAGTATATGTGATTTTAAATTGGTTTGATGTGATTTTAACATTCATCAACTTGATATGTTGGGCTGAATGGATATCAATAAAAGTTGTTTTATCTGATGTAGGCGTAATTCCCCCTTATTTTCAGAGGCAATGCACCAATAAAGTCACGTGTTACCTGTTGAGCTACAGTGTTTGGGAGCCATTTGTTTGTTCACATTTTTGTGGGATGTGGTGCTAGTTAACTCCTTATGCAACCCTTGGCTCCCTATTAATTTGTGATTTAAGGTGTCATACACTCCCAGGTCTATTCGCCTGGGTTGATTGGAGTCTATGGGGGTTATTTACGAATGGCAAATCCACTTTGCACTAAAAGTGCAAACTACAAGTGCAAAGTGCACTTGAAATTGCACTTGAAAGTGCAGTCGCTGTAGATCCGAGGGGGACATACAAGGAAAATAAAAAACAACATTTTAGCTTGCACATGATTGGATGATAAAATCAGCAGAGCTTCCCCTCATTTCAGATCTACCCCTCAGATTTACAGCGACTGCACTTCCAAGTGCACTTTCAAGTGCACTTGTAGTTTGCACTTTTAGTGCAAAGTGGATTTGTCTTTCGTAAATAACCCCCATTGTCTCTTAAATCAGGTATATAAAATTTAGTTTATTTTGTCTTGATTTACATCTGATTTAGTTATAATGCAGTGTATACATATACAATGCCTTGAAAAAGTATTCATACCTCTTGAAATTTTCCACATTTTGTCATTACAACCAAAAACATAAATATATTTTATTGGGATTTTTTGTGATAGACCAAAACAAAGTGGCACATAATTGTGAAGTGGAAGGAAAATGATAAATGGTTTTAAAAAGTTTTTACAAATAAATATGTGAAAAAGTGTGGCGTGCATTTGTAGTCAATACATTGTAGAATCACCTTTTGCTACAATTACAGCTGCAAGTCTTTTTAGGCATGTCTCTACTAGCTTTGCACATATAGAGATGTTTGAGATTTTTGCCCATTCTTCTTTGCAACATAGCTCAAACTCTGTCAGATTGGATGAAGAGTGTCTGTGAACAGCAATTTTAAAGTCTTGCCACAGAATTGGATTTAGGTCTGGAATTTGACTGGGCCATTCTAACACATGAATATGCTTTGATCTAAACCATTCCATTGTAGCTCTGGCTGTATGTTTTGGGTCGTTGTCCTGCTGGAAGGTGAACCTTCACCCCAGTCTAAAGTCTTTTGCAGACTCGAATAGGTTTTCTTCTAAGATTACCCTGTATTCTATCCATCTTCCCATCAACTCTGATCAGCTTCCCTGTCCCTGTTAGAGATGTGAAGGCCCGGAAAAAAATTGAAAAATTCGGAAAAAAAAGGTTTTTTTCCGTTTTTTTTCTGAAGGCTTTTTTGTTTTTTTTTCCAAAAATTTGAAAAATTGAAAAAAAAAATGTGGAATATTTTATTTTAACATGATGAATAAAATATTTTAAGACAGGGTGTTAAAATATTTTCCAAATCATTTCTAAAAAAAATGTTGGATATCAGATTATTCTAATTTCTGTGCACTGAGTGAGGACAAGCAAGTCCTAGGTAACAAAATGAACCCTCTAATGCAAGAACAGTATGCATTTCTTCCTTTAGGGGGTATTGTGCTGCTATTGTAACAAGAAAAAGGTTTCAGTTTTGATTTTGCATGTTAGTGGGTGCGTTTGGTTTGTTCTGTCCTCTTCACTAGGCCTCAAAAGCATTGGAAGAAAATACAGAGCAACAAAAATGACCTGAAAGTTTATACTTAATTTAAAAAGGTAAGAGTTTACATTTATCCGATTCTGAATCCAGAAAACGGAATCGCTTAGCTACATTAGTTTGTCTTTATAAACTTTTGTGTAAATAATAGTTTAATTACCAGTAATCTGGTTCTTCCCCCACCCCCACACACAACCATAGATTAGTGTCTTCTTGCAAAGTAGTCATTTTTCTTGTTTTTATTTCCTACTCCCCTCAGAAAAATGGTGAGACCAACATCTAGCATATGGAGGCATTTTCACAGTTCTTTTGAAAAGACAATGCACATAGTTTTTCTCAACGTTCTCGTAACAGAATGACTTTCAATCTTAAAGACAAAAAAGTGCTAATGTAGCATTTTTTAAAATTTTTCCAAAAATTTCCATTTTCCCCCCCAAAAATGGAAAAAAAACAGTTTTTTTTCCAAGCTTCAAAATTTCTGGAAATTTTACATTTCTAGTCCCTGCTGAAGAAAAGCATCCCCGCAACATGATGCTGCCACCACCATGTTTCACGGTGGGGATGGTGTGTTCAGGGTGATGTGCAGTGTTAGTTTTCCGCCACACATAGCCTTTTGCTTTTAGGCCAAAAGGTTCAATTTTGGTCTCTTCTGACCAGAGCACCTTCTTCTACATGTTTGCTGAGTCCCCCACATGGCTTATCGCAAACTGAAAATGGGACTTCTTATGGCTTTCTTTCAACAATGGCTTTCTTCTTGCCACTCTTTCATAAAGGCCAGATTTGTGAAGTACACAACTAATAGTTGTCCTGTGGACAGATTCTCCTACCTGAGCTGTGGATCTCTGCAGCTCCTCCAGAGTTACCATGGGCCTCTTTGCTGCTTATCTGATTAATGCGATGTTTGCCCGGCCTGTCAGTTTAGGTGGACAGACATGTCTTGGTAGGTTCGCAGTTGTGCCATACTCTTTCCATTTTCGGATTTTGGATTGAGCAGTGCTCTGTGAGATGTTCAAAGCTTGGGATATTTTTTTATAACCTAACCCTGTTTTAAACTTCTCCACAACTTTATCCCTGACCTGTCTGGTGTTTTCCTTGGCCTTCAAGATTCCTTCAAGTTTTCCTTGTTCACTAAGGTTCTCCAAGGCTGCTTTCACACCGAGGCATCGGCGGTAAAGAGCCGCTATTTTTAGCAGCGCCTTACCGTCGTTTTTGTGGAGGTTTTCGGCCGCTGGCAGGGTGCTTTTAACCCCCGCTAGCAGCCAAAAAAAGGGTTAAAAGGACCCGCAAAGCGCCACTGCAGCGGCGCTTTGCCGGCGGTTCGGCCGCGCTGCCCATTCATTTGAATGGGCAGGGGCGCTTTAGGAGCGGTGTATACACCACTCCTTCACCGCTCTAAAGATGGTGCTTGCAGGAGTTTTGTTTAACATTTTGCCAACGCATCGCCTTAGTGTGAAAGCACTTGGGCTTTCACACTGAGACTGCAGGGGAGTCTTTTTCAGGCACTTTACAGGCACTATTTTTAGCCCAAACGCGCCTGAAAAACGTCTCAGTGTGAAAGAGTTCTTACAAACCTCTGAAGGCATCACAGAACAGCTGTATTACACACAGGTGGACTCTATTTACTAATTAGGCGACTTATGTAGGCATTTGGTTCCACTAGATTTTAATTGAGGTATTAAGAGTAAAGGGGGCTTAATACAAATGCACGCCACACTTTTCAGATACTTATTTGTAAAAAAATTTGACTTTAACTTCATAATTATGTGCCACTTTGTGTTGGTCTGTCACATAAAATCCCAATAAAATACATTTATATTTTTGGTTGTGACATGACAAAATGAGGAAACATTCAAGGGGGTATGAATTCTTTTTCAACGCACTGTATCTTTTGATTTATTGTTCATTAAATAGTGTTTGTTTCTTTTGTGTACCAATGGGCAATTTCTGTGGGGCGGACTCATGCACAAGGTGCAGGGGAACGTCCCAGATTTGGATCAAAGAACCCTGGATCTAGATACTTATTTTTATTAGTTGAGATAAGTACATATGTCTACTTTATATATGTATACTTTGTCTATAACCAAATTACAGAGTTGCTCCTTGGAAATGATGTGTATGCTGAAAGGGAATTATCTTAAGAAGGTTACCAATCGTGATGGCCAAATACAACAAATGCAAAAATGCCATACTTAGAACAGAAAGAAGTACAAGAATAGAAAATGACAACAGGAAAATCATAGTGAATAAAAATAAAATATTAATTAGGGATTTGTTAGCTTACAACAATGGCCAAGTATACAAAGGGCACACGACACATATACCTAGAACTCATGAGGTATGGTGTTATCAGAAAAATAAATCTACACATAAAAGGTACTGAATCCGATAATGACCTTTCCTCCCTCTCTTCTGTTTCTTCACAGCATATGGCAGAATCTCAAGAACCTGTCACAGAACACACAGTCAGAAGTAAATTTAAAGGTAGTGGTGGGTATAGATTACATTAAACACAAGTCAAAAGGTCAAAACACCAGTAACATCAGATCAGACAATTTGGCACCTAATATATTAGGGCTAGGCCCCCGGGTGCCACTGACACAGGCTTCTACTCAAAATTTGGGTACCCCCATACAGTTTGGAGGGTCCCACCAATATATAGAACAATTCACTTTCTCTCAATCACTTGGTACACCGGGGAATCGGTAAACATGAACACTACTCATTTACCTCAAACTGCTTCACTTGTAAATCTAGGTGGTGGCAATCAGCAAACAAGTATTAATCATAGGATAGAGGGATGTTAAACCCCAGGCATTGGTCCTTTTGGGGGGATCATCCCCCAACATAAGGATCACAGAAAGTCAAGCCATTTGGATCAGTATGTGATCAGATGGATTTAGAGCAGAATGAGTTACAATTAATTTAATTTCATATTTTCTAACTGAAGATGAGTTAACGGTGTTGAAATTAAGTTTGAGTTTTTGTCCCAACACAAATTGATTGTTTTGAAGCTATTAAAGATTTGTATTTATTTGCAAGGAAGTTCACTTTTTGCTTAAACCTCTTTCTGCCTAAAAGGTAAAATAAATGTTAATGCCAAGCACAATTTTGCAACTTTGACATGTGTTAGTAAAACTATACATAACATCACAACGACTGTGTGTATCCAGGTGGATTATACCTTGTTTTTTCATGACAAATTGGGCTTTACTTTGGTGATAAAATGGTAACGGATATCTCTGGATTTTTTTTTTTATTATCAAAGGGCCCAAAATAGTAAAAATATATATTTTTTACATTTAGCTGTATATTTCTTGCTATGACCATAATTTACCACCAAAGAACAACAAAAAATATATTCTCCTGCTTCTGCCGATCGCAGTAAAACCACATATGTGTATGTTAGTAATAGGCCCAGAAACAATGGGGCGCATTTTGCATATTTTTTTATCCTGCCTAAAAACACACTGACAAGGATATAAATTTAAACTTTTTTTTATTTCTACCCAAAATATCATGCTGACTGTGACCTTTGACCCGACCTTAACCCTAATCCTGGCAAACCTTGATTTTTTTTGTTTTGTTATTTTTACACACTTTTTTTATATACAGCATCATCTCCTGCAAGAAGAGAAAGATACAGCGTATCTTCTTCTCCATTCAGAAAAGTAAGTAAACACGGGGGCGGGCTCACGTGACTGATTATATTGATAGCCAATTCGAGGCCATCACATTGATCAGGTGTCCCAGGTCCCGATCGTTGGTGAGAGCCCGGTCTCTTTGCTGAGAGCACGCTGTGCGGCATGCTCCCAGCACAAAGAGATACGCAAATATGAGGCCCCCATGGAAAAAAAAAAACACCTCTGTGACGCCACATATATGCGTACGGTCGGCAGGAAGGGGTTAATGTACTCCAAGGAGAAAACACCTTACCAGAAAGTAAGGGATAGAAGACCTGGAAGTTTGGAAAAATGTTACCATCAATGATATTAGAGCATTGAAAGATTTGATCTCCATATGGGAGGAGGGTAATCCCGATGAGCAAAGCCAGGCAAAAACATAAGAATGAGCTTTTACCAATACTAGGCCATCAGTCAAAAAAAAAAATCTATATTCATGCCAATATTGTGGTCCTTATGCATTTAGAAAAAAAAAAAACTCTCACATTGTTGTGAAACCCTAGGACAAATGAGGCAATATGGTGGTTATGGATCGTACAGACTAGAAGGATTTGTGTCTTAGGATTTTGACAAACCCAGCATGGCATCAGCCTATTGATCAATCAGTTGTCACACAGTTTCACCAGGCATTTTATATTATGTTGAACCAGGCCTATGAGCAGGGAAATAACAATCAAGAAACAATGAATTTAGGTAAAGTACAGCATCCAAAAATTCCAACCTTCTACGCGTTACCCAAAACTCACAAAAGCCTGATTATGCCCCCTAGCTGCCCCATAGTATCTGGAATAGGCAATTTAATGGAGAGAGCCAGTCATATGGTAGATGACTGTCTACAGCCACATAACAGCTCTCCCTTCCTATATTCAAGACACGCAGGATAGGTTTAGAGCAATCAAAGACGAATATGTACCAGCTGAGGCTTAGTTTGTTACTATGGATGTAGAGGTGCTCCATCCCACATGCAAAGAGAGAAGAATTAATTGGGAAATTCCATCAGGAAAGAGACAGTACCTATTCTCCCTAGAAATGTTTTTTTCCCAGTTCCTCCAGGTGCAGGAGGTGGCAATGGGGACGCAGTGTGCCCCCACTGTATGCAAACGTGTACCTGCAGGCTGTTTATCGGTGATCTGGAGTCACTGTGGTACCAGCGCCACATTTTTATGTGGTGCAGGTACATCAATAACATTTTCTTGATTTGGGCTGGAAGAAGACAAGAATTTAAAGCGGAGCTCCACCTAAAAGGGGAAGTTCCGCTCGTCTGCCTCCCCCCCCCCCACACTGCCACATTTGGCACCTTGTTGGGGGGGGGGGGGGGATGGATACCTGGTTCTGACAAACTCAGCCAGAAGTTCGACCGGCAGTTCAATTTGTGCATGCGCAGCAGGAAACCAGCTGAGGCTTCCCTGCCAGTTTCCCTTACCCAAGACTGCGGCGCAAGCACCCAAGAGCGATTCAATAATAGGCTTGGGTGCGGACACTGCGGGAATCCCTGGACAGTCCCCTAATAGTAAAAGTCAGCAGCTACAATATTTGTTTTTTGGTGGGGGGGGGGGCTGGAGCTCCACTTTAAAGAACTCATGTCTGAATTGCATAGTAATGAACATAATCTTAAATTCACTATTAAACGTAATGAACAAGTTACATTTTTGGACATTTGTCATATGGTACAAACAGATTCCACCTTGTTTCAAATTTGAACAGGGAGCCTGATTCAACTAATACCTTCTTGCCTGCTCAAAGTACTAAAAAGAATCCCGTATCGGTAGTACCTGCATTTAAAACAAAATTGCATGCGGGAAGATGATTTTTTATATATGCACATCTATTACAGAACTGTCTTTTTGACTATACATCTGGTGGGTCCAATATTCTGACCTTTTCTGGAGCAGCTAGATGCATATGTATGTATATGCTATTGATGGGATGAAAAACCATAGGGGTTATGTTTAATATCAAGTATATTTGACAATAAATAATTTTTCTCTTACTTAACCACTTGCCGCCCGCCATATAGCAGAATGACGGCGGCAAAGTGGTTTCAATAACCTGACTGGGCGCGCATCACGGCGATCGTTGTTGCGGGGTGTCAGTCTGACACCCCGCAACACCGATCTAGGTAAAGAGTCTCTGACGGAAACTCTTTACCACGTGATCAGCCGTGTCCGATCACGATGTAAATAGGAAGAGCCGGTGACCGGTTTTTCCTCACTCGCTTCTGACAGACGCGAGTAGAGGAGAGCCGATCGGCTGCTCTCCTGACAGGGGGGGGTCTGTGCTCATTGTTTATCAGCACAGCCCCCCCTCGGATCCTACCCAGGACCACCAGGGAAGCCAGCCACACTGGACCACCAGGTATGCCCCCTAGACCCCCAGGGAAAAACTAATCAGGCAGCTGCCAATCAGTGCCCACTCCAATGCCTATCACTGCCAGTGCCACCAGGGATGCCTATCAGTGCCGCATATCAGTGCCACGTATCAGTGCCCATCAGTGCCACGTATCAGTTCCCATTAGTGCCACCCATAAGAACCCATCTTTGCAGCCTATCAGTGCCCATCAGTGTCGCCTATCAGTTCCCATCAGTGCCACCCATGAGTGCCCATCAGTGCCGCCTATCAATGCCCATCAGTGCCACCTACCAGTGCCCATCAGTGCCGCATATCAGTGCCGCATATCAGTGCCCGTCAGTGCCCGCTCATTGGTGCCACCTCATCGCTGCCGCCTTATCAGTGCCTGTCAGTGCCGCCTTATCAGTGCCCATCAGTGAAAGAGAAAACTTACTTATTTACAACATTTTTAAACAAAAACAAAAGCAAAACTTTTATTTTTTTCAAAGTTTTCGGTCTTTTTTGTTTCGGAAAAAAAAAAACGCAGAGGTGATCAAATACCACCAAAAGAAAGCTCTATTTGTAGGAACAAAATGATAAAAATTTAGTTTGGGTACAGTGTAGCATGACCGCGCAATTGTCATTCAAACTGCGACAGCGCTGAAAGCTGAAAATTGGTCTGGGCAGGAAGGTGTCTAAGTGCCCTGTATTGAAATGGTTAATATACAACATGGCATTAGACTTATTATGAGGGCATATACACACATCTAGTTAGATTGTTAATCCTTTCTAAAGCATAGACTTCGGTCTTCAAAATCGTATTAGAAATGGCCGCGGTCCTCCCGCTTCGAGGTGTCAGGGCTCCATATAGGCTCACGATATCCATGCGTGCAACCCGTAGGGCATGGGTAGCAGTGACCAAGATGGGTAGCACTTCTGAGATTTCTCCTTACACACCACTTTGGAAGAATCCTAAATTAATACATTTCTGTGAGTACCCTGATCGGATCATCTGGACTAAATTTGGTATTAAGACGCTGAGGGACATAGTGGGTGGTGGGAAACTTTTGCAATTTGACGCCCTGAAAACTAAATTTGAACTTCCAAACACTCACTTTTTTCGTTATCTTCAGCTCAGGCATGCATACAATGCCCAGTTTGGAGATATTGGTGTTACCCTGAAAATGAGTGATTTGGAATCTCTGCTGAGAGAGGACACTTTAGACAAGGCCCTGTCTACAATTTACAAACAAATGTTCAGTGGGGGAGGTGATATCCTTGCAAAGTGTAGGGCGGCGTGGGGGGAGGTGTTCCCCCAGATGGACAGGGATGACTGGGACGATATATGGGACATTAATTTTGCTAGATTGGTCTCCGCCAGGGACCAACTCATCCAATTTAAATTCCTACATCGTATTTATCTTACTCCAGCTAGATTGGCTAAGATGTTCCCTACCCAGTCGCCCGGTTGCTGGTGGTGCAGTTCCCTCACTGCTTATTTCATGCATATCTTTTGGAATTTAATATAACAGAAAAGAAACTGCGCTAAATGTAAGAACAAAAGCAAGTGAATGCACACATAGTTATTGAGTCCATCCAAAACATCAAAACAGGTGTCGGTTATCACTCTGTATGAGATGCCCAAAAGGTATGAATCTTCATCCCAAGTAAAAGTGACATCACACTTATAAATCACCGCAGAAATTAGTGTTGGAGATAGGACAGTCCTTCACCTTTAAAACAACTGCCTCTTACCAGCTCCCTTGATTTCTGGTCAGGAGATCAAATGCGCCTTTTAGCTTATAACCCAGCCACAGTCTCAGGATGAGATAGATGAAACACCAGATATAGTCCTCTTTGATTTTCTTAAATGTCTCACAGGCAGCATATCCAAGTGCCAGTCACATATAAAAAAGAAGGGCTCCCATAGTGTAAAACGTATAAAACTTTTATTAGTAAAAAAAGTAATGCACTTACATGTATCCGAATTAATAAGGCATCAATAGGTACATGAGCCGGCCTGCTCTCTCTAAACAAACGCCCGTAGCTTCCGGGACTGCGTGTTAGTGTATTGGTGGCGTCAGCACGCCACTCTCCCTACGCCGTTTCGTCAAACCTGACGTCGTCCAGGGGCACGGGCGGCGTGCTGATCACCACCAGTTATATGCTAGTTAATCTAAGAGAAGACCGCCCAGTCCTGAGGTCCGAGCCATCCGCGATGCAAATGCCGCCATATTGCAATGGGGCAGACGCCAGTGTACTAACAGGGAAAGACTCAGATGTTACTGGATGTCCTCCCTTAACAAAAAAAGTGTACTCAGCTTGTTTATTGGATAAAGAACAAGCAAAACTAGATTGTGCACATCTCTTTTGTATAAAACTTGTAGTGCTGATAATATATAAATAATATATAAATAAGACCAGCAGAACGGAATAGTGGCATCTAGTGGTCAAACTCTATATAGCATGGCTTCCAACCTTTTTGTATAACTAATAGAGTCACCTAAATGCATGAAATAAAAATCTAAAAGCATAAATATTGGTATATTTAGTTGAGTATATACTCCACTGACCCACCACTGTGGAAAAAAAGGGGGGAAAAAAAACGAAAAGGTAAGGGAAAGAAATTAAATATTTTACATTTAAATAAACTTAGGCCCAATGGGCCATCTAGTATCCAGCTACAAACATGATGAAAACCCTTCTGGATATTTCAATAGGCAAAAAAGGGCAAAAACATACCGAATCCATATGACTCATGCAATATATGGGTCACTCTTCATGTTAAAGGTTATTGTGTGTTGATTTGTAAATTGTACGGCAACAAAAAAAAAAAAACCCACACTATGAAGTATAAACATATAACTTAAGAGTCAAAACATATGTGTACACCTCACTCCCACCCCCACGGTGCTGCAAGGAACTCAGGACTAGTTCACATATATTTACCCTAGCTGTTATCGATAAAAGACTTGACAGTTGACATCTGTGTCTATGTTGAGGCCATAAGGGGTGTAACACCGTACCCTATAGATCCACGCCATCTCCATCTTGGATAGTTCCCTAACTAAAGATCCGCCTCTCCAGTGCGCATCATACTTATCTATAGCTAGAAAAATTGTATTGGCCGGGTCCCGGTTGTGGACCATATCATAGTGTTTAGAAACCGAATGGAATTTGAAACCCGTTTTGATGTTGGTTATGTCCTCACCTAGACGGACCTGCATAGCACGTTTGGTTCTGCCTATGTATTGGAGACCACATGGGCATTGGAGCAGATACACAACCCCAATGGAACTACATGTAATGAATGGTTCTATTTTGTGCTCCCTAGAAGTACTAGTTGAAAAAAATGATAATGTCTTTTTATTTTTGATCAAGTTGAGTGTGCAGACTTGGCATCTACGACATTGGTGATAGCCTGAGAGACCTTGAAAGAAAGATAATCTTTTAACAGGGGGGTCCACTACATTGGGGGCAATAATACTCCTCAACGAGGGGGCCCCTCTGAATATTACAAAGTATTGATCAGTCCATCATTGCCCAACAAATGCCAATGTTTACTAATAATGTTTTTAATTTGGTAATGCTGAGTTGAATAAGCTGTGATAAAGGGGATAACAGGACCCTCTTTCTTTTTCTTAGGGGCCATGTCTAAAAGTTCCGATCTGTCTCGTTTTTCCACTTCCTCTATGATGGTCTCCAGTGGATCTCTATCATAACCCTGCTCTAAGAACCTCTTTTTTAGAATGTTTGCCTGGATTCTATAGTCTTCCACATTTGAGCAGTTGCGTCTCATCCTGACGAACTGACTCATAGGTACCGACTTAAGCCAGCTATCCTTGTGGCAACTGTCGAGGGGTATGAATGCATTTCGATCCGTCTGTTTAAAAAAAGTGATCGTGTTAAAAGAGTCTGATTCCTTATAGATAGTTAAATCTAAAAAAATGATTTTTTTCTTGACTGGCTTCGTGGACAAACCTGATACCCCTCTCATTGTTTATGTGGGAGAAAAAATCATCTAATTCAGGAATAGATCATTCCCAAAGGAGGAGGACGTCATCTATATACCTGGCCCAGAAGACCAGGTGTGGACTGCGGTCCTTATAGATGACGTCCTCCTCCCACTTGGCCATGAAAAGATTAGCCAAGCTAGGGGCGTACTTCGCGCCCATAGCAACACCTCGTTGCTGACTGTAATAATCATGATTGTACCAAAAATAATTATGGTTCGCCGCAAAGTCCAGTAACTCCATGATATAATCTTGTTGTTTCATTGGAATTTTGGAAAACTCATTCAGAAAGTGTTTAACGGCTGCAAATCCCAAGTAATGTGGAATTATAGTGTATAATGAAGTTACATCGGCTGTAACCAACCATGTTCGACTATTGGGTTTCAACTGCGACAGCAAATATATCACATGCTTTGTGTCTTTTATGTAGGAAGGCATTTGTTGTACTAGGGGTTGCAGAAAAAAAGTCTATGTACTTGCCCACCCGGGACGTGACCAAATCAATACCACTGACTATGGGTCGTCCCGGGGGGCAAGTCAAACTTTTATGGATTTTGGGCAAACAGTACAGTATCGGAACTCGTGGGGCCCTAGGGACCAAAAAGGTTTTTTCTTTGTCATTTAGTATCCCTTCTCGATATCCCTTAGTGACTAATTTTTCCAAATCACTCATATATTTAATCACTGGATTACCAGGTAGGGGGGTATACGTATCATGATCGCCTACAATATTAGACATTTCCCGTAAATAGTCTTTCCTATCGAGAATTACTATCCCCCCACCTTTATCCGCGGGCCGGATAACAATCCCCTTATTATTACAAAGGGAATCCAATCCTTCCTTCAATGTGTTATTCATCTTATGGTTAGCTACTTTAAGAGAGTCTAGGTCTCTAAGGACCACGTCCCTAAAAACCCTTAATGAAGGTGCCAGAGTACCAGGAGGGTTAAAAGTGGAAGCATTGGCTAATCCAGTGTGTTGATACTCATGCTGGACTGGTAGCCTCGATCCCTCTGAAATGTTGGCGAAATGTCTTTTAATATTGATCCTCCTGACGTACTTGTGGACGTCCATATATGTTTGAAATTTATTTAATTTTTTTGGGGGTGCAAATTTCAAACCTTTATTTAATAGCGCCAATTCCGATTCAGTCAGAACCTGAGTGCTAAGATTAAAGATGCCGTCAGCCCTTACATTCTTTTCTTTTTTGGATCTTGCTCTCCTCCCCCCTCTGGTTCCTCTTTGTTTTCTACAGGCCTTTTTAGTCCTTGATTGGGTCTGGGAAAACCCCAAGGGTGTGATTCTTGATCCCTGCCATAGGTACTGGCAGGACGATCCCTTACTGATCTATAGTACCCCTGTTCGTAATTGGGGTGGTCCCCTCTATCATATTGCACAGGACCTACTCTATCCCTTAAAGGATAAAAACGGTTATGAGTGTCTATCCCATAATCCACTTCATCCTCGTCTCCCTCCATGTTATAGTGTTGGGGATTGTCAGCATAGTGATAATGACTGGGTTGTGTCTCATATCCGTATTCGTTATATCTTGGTTGATCGCGACCATTATCAGAATATGGAGTTGTCCTATGACTCTGATATTGATTTTGATTATAATGTTGTACCTGTCTCCGTTCACGATTCCCATTAGGATTGTGTTGTTGGTACCCCCAGCCTTACGTGTATGTTGGCCTTCCCTATTGGGAACTGATGCTCCCTGGGGTGATTGGTAGGTTACCCGTCTACCTTTTTTAATCTGTTTGTTTACATGGGATTTTTTTAGGAGTTCTCTGAGAACCAATCCTAGATGGAAGGTGTTGGTTCTGAACTGGGGCTTGTAATGGAATGTCACCTCCCTGCACAGTGACCTCCATAGAGGGTTCCTGTCCCCCACTTGCTTCCATGGCCAGTTTCCTCTGCCAAGCAAACACACTGTTAGCTTGATAATCCCCATAGTCTCTATTATATTTCTTTCTTTTTTTGAATTTTTGCTCCCTTTCTTCCTTATCTAATGTTTTTAATAGGTTACAGGTTCTTTTGGAATTGCTCGAGCATCCAAGTTTTTTGGAAGGGGGTCACAGAATGTATAGCTGAAGTAACTGCCATTAATATACAGCCTACGATAGAGGTGTGTCTTTTGGGTTTAGTAGACAATCTAGCCCCAAAGAGAGCAACACGTACCTTACTGACAATACTAATCTATTACGCTTGGAAAACAATAGTGTTATCATGGAAAAAGCCCAATCCTACCTCCGTATCAGCAGGGAAGGGTGTGGTAAATAGAGCTGCACCTTTTTACAAGGCTACCTATATTAGCAGGGGCATACCACAGAAATTTGACAAAGTGTGGGGCAGTTGGATGAATAGCGAAACTACGGTGGCAGATTAAGTGGCACATAATGACATGCATCTGATGTGAGATTTAACAGGTATATAACCATTTGACATATTGAAATGTATTGCTAATTGTTATTAGGGGAAGGGGGCCTTACTATCATTGTTCCGATCCGGTCATTGAGTGAAGGTCTGGAAGGAGGAGGAGAGAGTCAATGCTGAAGGATTTTAATAGTTCTTTCGTTTTTTTGTTGTTTTTTTTTATGTGTGGCCCATTGGGTCTTGTGTTTAATTGTAAGTGTTAGGTTATAAAAAGCAATAAATAAAACTTTTCAAAAAAAAAAAAAACGGCCGCCGTAAGAACGGACTTCGGTCTCCAAAATCTCATCAAAAATGGCCGCCGTAGATTTGCGCGCAGGCCTATTAGGAACACTATACACTATAAAATGACGGGAGGTGTAGCCAGATGGACATGCCAGATGATGTCTTGAGTGTTGAAACGTGTAGGAAGGAGTTAGAGTACATCTTTGCGTCACTTCAGGTCAGGGGCGCAAATGTATATATATGTTTACTCGGCGCCTGCATCATTTAAACTCTTTGCTTGTAATTTTTAATCAAAATGTGAGTATATCTCCAATTTTTTTTATATATAAACAATTTAAAAGCGGTATCACGCTATGGGCATTCCTCTCTCTTCTATGTGGTAACCTGGCAGAATTCCATTAGCAATTTACAGACCGTTCAGCTGGTTCCAGAGTGCTACACAGTGGCATATACTGTGGCTGCGCAGTACCCCTGGGGGGTAAGGCCATCTGGTGAGTGTAATTTCATTACGAGCACGGATAAGACCACCAGCACTACAAACGGCATTAACCTTGCATAGCACCAGACACTGTTTGAGAGCACAAGTCACTTTGTTTATCATTGTATTAATGGACTAAGATTTTTCAGTTAGTTTTTTGCACATCCTTCTTTCACAATAGGATTGTATTTTGTATATTTTGCACATTTTTTCATATAAAACTTTGTTTCATCATTGTATGTTCATTTAATTTGAATGTTGCAAAAGAGGGTCAAACGCCCATGCTTTTTTTTCCATATATAAGGAACAACAAACCAGTGTATGAAAACTGAGGAGAATTATCCTCACACGTCACTAGCACTAGAACTAGTTTCCATCCTCTTTTTTGTGGCCACCCTGCAAACCTGGCTATGAAGATTTTGATAAAAGTCATGGTTCAACCATTACTGTACCCAGGTTATCTGTATTTTTGCTATTATTGCCTACTGAAACACTTTTCAAAACAGGCAGTTGCATCTGCAAATATTCTGTTATACATTCAATTTAATAAACTTTGAATGAAAAAACAAAGTGATAGCTGCCAACTGCCAAAGTCTCTAAACAAGTTGAGCGGGGGAAATTGCTGCAAAACTCCACACGATCAAACGGTGTCTGTGTTTCACTCGTGCTCCCTTTTGCCGTTGCAGATTAATCTCCCCACTAAGGGGGTAACCCGCATTCACAGCTACACAGGTAGATCCGTTCTAGGCAGGTACCTCTGTCTCATAAATTATATCTTGTCTCAGTAGTGACACGTAAAAGCAATGGAAGCCTCCATAGTGTAACTCTGCAAATCATTTTTATTATACACAAGTAAATATTGCACTTACATCAACGTAGATACTGATAAGTGTTTAAAAAACCAAAAACCAGGAAGTGCAGGTCTATTTGCGCTCCACACTGGATGTGTGACGCAATGACGCTCTAGCTCCCCCTTATGCGTTTCGTCACTAAGACATCAGATGAAGCTTTTAAGGAAGCATTAAAATTACTATGATCGAAAGGGGCTGGTTACCTGTTCTCATGTACTGTATAGTTGAAATGTTCTTAAAGGGTAACTCCACTTTCATGTAATTGAAGGTTATTAAAAATGACCTTTCCTTTTTAATCTGCAGCTCTGTAATTTTCTGAAAATGCAATGCAATATGGCTACCTGGTTGACCCCGAATGTTTACAGAATGGCCCCCAGAGATGTAATTTCCTGTTTGTGTGATTGGCTCAGCAATTTTCCCAGAAGTCTGCCCAAAGATGCAAGTAAGATTTCAGGCTTCCCTTGCAACATAAAGGTCACTTTAGACGTGATTTCCTATTGGAAGTATCTCACCAAAATGCATGCAGGCCCAGCAACTTTGCTCATTAGAGCCCTGCAGGTGCACAGCTGATTGATCATAATGAAACCACTCCCGTTAAATTCACTTTCCCACATGGATACATGCAAACGCACAGGGATTTCTTCAGAATAACAAAAAGGTAGGAAAGTTTGTTAAAATCCTAGCAATGTACTTAGAGCACCCAGAGGAGAATGTTTTTTTCTCAACAAAAGTGGAGTTACACTTTAAAATATACAGTCTTTGTTATTTTATTTGTAATAAAAATTTAAAAAGCAAGTTTAGTTTATTTACTGAATAAGCTGAACTTTTTTTCCAAGCATACCACTTTTATATACACTGGAAACAAAATGATTTTCAATTTGTAAAACTACTCCACACTGAATTTTTTTCCAAAAAAAAAAAAAAATATAGAGTTGGGTACCTGATAACTCTTTTTCTAAGAAGTCTTCCAGGGCAGCATCCTAGAGATAGGCTCCTCCTCCCTGAAACAGGAAACACATTTAGTTAAACCATTATAAATTTCACAGTCTTACCTGCGTGCCTCAGTTGTATTTAAACACAGAAGGAAATCTCAGTAAGCTTAAAGCTCCCCATTGTACCTGGTATTTGTCATTTAAGGGTGGGAACTAGTGCTGCCCTGGAAGACTTCTTAGAAAGAGTTACCAGGTACCCAACTCTATTTTCTCGAATCGTCTTCCAGGGCAGCATCCGAGAGGATGTATCAAGCAATAATTACTAGGGTGGGGACAGAGACTGGAGCACCTCGCGACCAAATGTCTGGTCTTGGTTGGACAGCTGGCCTATACGGTACTGCCTTACAAAGGTACTGAAGCTCGACCATATCGCTGCCCTGCAGATCTGCTCCAGAGTTGCCCCTGCTTTGTGTGCGACTGAGGTTGCCCAGGCTCTGGTTGTGTGTGCTCTGATCCCGCTTGGAAGGGTGAGATTTTGTGCCTCATAGGTCGTCTGTATGGCCATTCTTATCCATCTGCTGATGGTATTCTTGGATGCTTGCTTCCCTTTGTTAATTCCTGCATAGAGGACAAAAAGAGAGGTCGTTCTTCGCCAATCCTTTGTTCTTTCGAGATATGTTATGTGTGCGTTTCTTACATCGAGTTTGTTGTGTTTCTTCTTTTGCTGTCCATAGTTTTTGGAAGCGAAGGGATGATGATATTTCGGGTTCTATGGAACGTTGAAGAGACCTTGGGTAGAAGGGCCGGGTCTGGCGAGAGAATTGATTTGTATAACTGTATTAGGCAGTATGGTTCTATTATAGAAAGGGTTTGAATTTCGCTCACTCTTCTGGCTGATACTAGGGCCACAAGAAGTGACGTTTTTAGAGTGAGGCTTTTGTCTGAGCTTTCTTTCATCGGTTCGATCCCCTGCAAGTCTGGTGTCCATGAACAAGCAGAGTGCTGCCACTTGTACCTTCAGCATGCTTTAGGAGATATTTTTGTCTGCTCCATCTTGCAGGAAATACAGAATTGTTGGTATTATGCCTCTGTTGGGATGGTTTGTTTTTGTTCCAGGAGATAAACTTTTTCCTCACTTTCTCGTAGACCGCACTAGTCACGGGCTTCCTGCTGTCTAGGATGGTATTAATCACCTTGTCTGACAGCCCTTTGTTCTGAAATCTTACCCTTTCAGTAACCAAGCCGAAAGCTTCACGATTCTGTGATTCGGGTGGTTGACTGGGCCCTGTGATAAGAGATCTGGCCAGCCTGTCAGTGTCAGTTGAGATTGGATGCTGAGGTTCTTCAAGTGGCTGAACCATGCCCTTTGGGGCCAGTGCGGAGCTATTAGTATCACCGTTGCTCTCTCTGCCTTTATTTTTTGACTCACTGTTGGTATTATGGCAGTTGGAGGGAATGCATAACACAGTTGCCATCCCCAGCTTTGTCTGAAGGCATCTACTCCGCTGTTACCGTCTGTGGGATCCAGTGAGAAGAATGTTGGTGATTTTGCGTTCGCTTTGGAGGCAAACAGATCTACCTCGGGTACCCCCACGTTTGGGCGATTTGTTTGAAGGTTGTTTGGTTCAGCGACCACTCCGTCTGTTTTATGGTCTTCCGAATCAGGAAGTCTGCCAGCGTATTGTCTGTTCCTTTCAGGTGGATGCCTGATGTTGACCTTATGTTTGATTCTGCCCATAGTAGGATTGTTTCTGTGAGCTTCATCAAGCTTTGGGACTTTGTCCCTCCTTGTCTGTTTAGGTATGCCACAGTCGTGGCGTTGTCCGATTGTACTTTTAAGTCTTTCCCCTGTATTGCTGGTTTGAATGCTTTTAATGCTTCCCCCACAGTGTTTAGCACTCTCATGTTTGAGGAGAATTGGGAGGCCCTCCATGTGTGCTTCCCAGCCTAGAGCGCTGGCATCGGTGGTGATCCTGACTGGGTCGGATTGAGTCCATTTGCGCCCTTCGATGTATCGAAGTGGATTCAGCCACCATTGGAGTGTTTGACTGTGGTTGTAACAGGAATGGACTTGTCTAGGGATGAGTGGCTGCCATCCCACTGGGACAGAATGTAATTCTGTAGAGGTCTCATGTGAACCTGCGCCCATGTGATGGCTGGGATTGAAGACGTCATTAGTCCTAGCACTGCCATTCCTTGTCTGATTGTAATGGCGTTGGTCCCTCTTAGGCTGGATTCACACCTATGCATTTTTAGTGCTTTTTGCATTTTGTAGATTTGCACTACAGTCCATTCAACATGGTTTCCTATGGAACACTTTCTGTAGTGCAAATCTGCAAAATGCAAAAAGCACTAAAAATGCATAGGTGTGAATCCAGCCTTAGAGAGGTTACTGCCTGCGTGATTTTTTCGTTCTTTTCTTTCGTTAGGAAGGTTTTGGTTAGTCTGGAATTCAGTACATAGCCCAAATATACCACTCTCTGGCTTGGGGTCATCTGTGATTTTTCTGCATTCACTATCCATCCCAGGTTTTGCAGATAGGACATACTTGTGCGCAGGTTGTTCTCTAGGGTCTCTGCTGAATCTGAAAAGAACAGTAAATCATCTAGGTATTTTATTATTCCAATGCCTTGATGCCTTAGACCTTTTAGCGCTTCTGCCATTATCTTTGAGAAGATTCTGGGTGCTGAAGAGATGCCGAAAGGGAGAGCTGTATATTGCAGGTGCAGAGTGGTTGCTGGCCCTTGTATTGTGAACCTCAGGAATTTTTGGTGATTTTTGGGGACATGTAGGTAGGCATCCTGTAGGTCTATTGTCGCCATAAATGTTTCCCGTGGTAGGATGTTTCTGATCGAGTAAATAGACTCCATTCTGAATTTTTTGTGTTTTATTCCTCTGTTGAGTGGCTTGAGGTTCAGTATGAGCCTTAGCTTGCCGACGTTTTTTTCTTTGTAAAGATATGGGAATAAAACCTCATTTGTTCCACTTCTTGGAGGTACATGGCAAATCACTTTCTGATCTAGTAGATTCTCCAGGGACTCTAAAAAGGCCTTTGCTCGATCTTCGTCCTTTGGTAGCATGGTTACTAGGTACTTGGTTGGGTGGCGGGTGGAAAATTCTATCACGTAGCCATACAATATGGTGCGTATGATGAATTTGTTTTTTGTTGCTTCCATCCACTAGTGGGAAAAAGCTGCGAGTCTGCCCCCCACCTGATGACAGTCATTGTTTTTTGTTCTTTGGGTTAGGAGGCTTGAGGATGAATTCATCCTTGCCTTTTTTGTTTTGTTGCCCCCAGCGCTTCTTTGCTGCTGGCTTGTTGAATTTTTTGAACTGCCGAAAGGGCACTTTCCCTTGTTTCTTTTTGGTTTGGGGAAAACCCTTTTTCTTTGCTGCGGTCCGGTCTAGTACCGTTTTTAGTTCAGGGCCAAACAGTAGTTCTCCAGTGAAAGGAATTCCGCATAGTCTGTTCTTAGAAGGGATATCACCTCCCAAGGATTTCAGCCACAGGGCTCTTCCATCTGAGTTGAGTAGTGCTGTGGCCCTTGAAGATATTCTGACGGTTTCAGCTGAGGCATCTGCTAGAAAAGCTGCCGCTCTGGTTAGTGTAGGGATGGTTTTTATTAATTCTTCCCTAGGTGTGTCACTTTCCAGTAGTTCTTGAAGCTGGGTTAACCAGATTAGCAAGGTGCGAGCTGTGCAGGTGGAAGCTATAGCCGGATTCAGATTTACAGCCCTTGCTTCCCAGGCCCTCTTCAAAAGGGCTTCTATTTTCTTGTCCATGGGGTCGCTTAAGGTACCCGCGTCGTCAAAGGCCAAGTCAGATTTATTTGTGACTTTTGCCAGAGAGGCATCAACTTTGGGGCATTTAGCCCAGGTTTTGGTGTCTGTCTCTGCAAATGGATATCTGCGCTTGACCACAGCTGGTATGAAGAGTTTTCTCTCTGGGTCTTCCCACTCTTTTTTGACAATATCTTTAAGAATTTGGTGTACAGGAAATGTTCTAGGTTTCCTGGGTTGTAGCCCTTTATACATCTTGTCATGTAGAGTGAGCTTTGCTTTTTTTGTTCTTTAATACCTAGCGTGTCTGCTATAGCTTTGAGAAGTTTATCCGTGTCTTCTCAAAAGAAATAAGTTGCCCTCCGAAGCCGGATCTTCCTCCTCAGAGCAAAGTCCAGCCTCCGATTCGGACTGTTCGGATTCCTCCAAATCGTCCTCTTGTTCCTGTCGTTCTGCCTGTTACCTGAAGAAACGCATGTTCCACTGGTAGATGGGGTGCTGGCCTGACTGACATTTGTTTCTAACTTCTTAATTGCTGAGCATAGCAGTACCATGGTGCTCTTTATCTCTTTTTTAAAAGAGCCGAGTAGTTCTCACAGGTAACCTTGCGACTCTTTGGCCACCATTTTGTCTATGCATTTTTGGCAAAGGGGCTTTTTCCATTCCAGTGAGAACTGGTGGCTGCACGAAGCACGTTTTGTTGCTTTTTCGTTTTCCTTTCCTCTGGGGTCTTTGCCTGAAATCAAGCACAAAAAGGTCCCCGTGAGGAATGTGGTTAAAGACTGCCCAAAAATGGGCAGTTTTTTCAGTGAGGTTAAGACAGAGGTGACCCTGGAGTATTCTGGCTTATCCTGGAGCCGTTCTGGCTTGCAGGATCTGCAGGGCAGGGTGGAGAAGCGTCAGACATGGTCAGCCACCAGGATCCTCTCCTTAGAAGAGCCTTTTTAACTTCTTCCTGCTTAAGCTCCGGCCCCACCCCCAGCTGACCCCTTGCAGGTTGGTGGATGTACCTGCACATGCCGCAGTTGCTGGTGTCCTCCTTCCTGAAATTTCATTAGGGAGGGGGACTCTTTTTTTTTTTTAAATCTTATTTTTTATTTTTTTAAATATAAATACCCAGTGGGGACGGAAAGTATTCAGACCCCCTTAAATTTTTCACTCTTTGTTATATTGCAGCCATTTGATAAAATAATTTAAGGTCATTTTTTCCTCATTAATGTACACACAGCACCCCATATTGACAGAAAAACACATAATTGTTGACATTTTTGCAGATTAAAAAAACAAAAAACAAAACTGAAATATCACATGGTCCCAAGTATTCAGACCCTTTGCTGTGACACTCATATTTAACTCAGGTGCTGTCCATTTCTTCTGATCATTCTTGAGATGGTTCTACACCTTCATTTGAGTCCAGCTGTGTTTGATTATACTGATTGGACTTGATTAGGAAAGCCACACACCTGTCTATATAAGACCTTACAGCTCACAGTGCATGTCAGAGCAAATGAGAATCATGAGGTCAAAGGAACTGCCTGAAGAGCTCAGAGACAGAATCGTGGCAAGGTACAGATCTGGCCAAGGTTACCAAAAAATTTTTGCTCCACTTAAGGTACCTAAGAGCACAGTGGCCTCCATAATCCTCAAATGGAAGACGTTTGGGACGACCAGAACCCATCCTAGAGCTGGTCGTACGGCCAAACTGAGCTATCAGGGGAGAAGAGCCTTGGTGAGAGAGGTAAAGAAGAACCCAAAAGATCACTGTGGCTGAGCTCCAGAGATGCAGTCGGGAGATGGGAGAAAGTTGTAGAAAGTCAATCATCACTGTAGCCCTCCACCAGTCGGGGGGCTTTATGGCAGAGTGGCCCAACGGAAGCCTCTCCTCAGCGCAAGACACATGAAAGCCCGTATGAAGTTTGATAAACACCTGAAGGACTCCAAGATGATGAGAAATAAGGTTATTTGGTCTGATGAGGCCAAGATAGAACTTTTTTGGCCTCAATTCTAAGCGGTATGTGTGGAGAAAACCAGGCATTGCTCATCACTTGTCCAATAAAGTCCCAACAATGAAGCATGGTGGTGGCAGCATCATGCTGTGGGGGTGTTTTTCAGCTGCAGGGACAGGACGACTGGTTGCAATCGAGGGAAAGATGAATGCGGCCAAGTACAGGAGTATCCTGGACGAAAACCTTCTCCAGAGTGCTCAGGACCTCAGACTGGGTCGAAGGTTTACCTTCCAACAAGACAATGACCCTAAGCACACAGCTAAAATAACGAAGGAGTGGCTTCACAATAACTCCGTGACTGTTCTTGAATTGCCCAGCCAGAGCCCTGACTTAAACCTAATTGAGCCTCTCTGGAGAGACCTAAAAATGACTGTCCACTGTTTACCATCCAACCTGACAGAACTGGAGAGGATCTGCAAGAAGGAATGGCAGAGGATCCCCAAATGTGTGAAAAACTTGTTGCATCTTTCCCAAAAAGACTCATGGCTGTATTAGATCAAAAGGGTGCTTATACTAAATACTGAGCAAAGGGTCTGAATACTAACTTAGGACCATGTGATATTTCAGTTTTTCTTTTTTAATAAATCTGCAAAAATTTCAACAATTCTGTGTTTTCTGTCAATAATGGCTGCAATATAACAAAGAGTGAAACATTTAAGGGGGTCTGAATACTTTCCGTCTCCACTGTGTGTATATATTATATATATATATATATATATATATATATATATATATATATTTTTTTTTATTCCCGCCTCCGGGAAGTGATGTCACCACCAGTGCCCGCTCTGTAATTCCCCCTAGAAGATTCCAGACTCCGGGAAAATGGCCGCCAACCGGAAGAGGCGTCGGCGCCACCTTGGTACACCCCGCAGAGCCTCGACGAAGAAAGGAGCTGGCTCTGCTGGATGCGATGGAACGCCGATGGCGGCGGTGACAGGGAGGGCGGACGGTAGGTTGGTAAACAGACAGAGTACAAAACTGACAACTACCCGTGTGGCGCCATCTGTGGGATCCTAGTACGGCCTGAGGTTTAGGGGCAAAACAGATTCTCAGCTATCCGGATTGAAACAGCAGCAGGTCCCCCCAGCATGCGGTACGGGGAAAAAATGTCAGTACATTTGTTCCAGCTTGGGGGGATGATTGCAGACCCCTCTGTAAGGGTGAAACCATCCAGGTACTAACCAAGCCTGACCCAGGCTTTCAGCCTGATGTGACCGTAGGCTCTCAGGCAGAGCAAGTCTTTTTTGCTCAAATTTGCTGCTCCTGCTTGCCCTCCCAAGGCCCGCTGGGCTGAATGGGATGCTGACAGGGGGTCTCCTGCAACTAGCACAGAGACAAGGTAAAATAATAAACGATTCTTTGCAGCTCCTGTGGGTCCGGAGGAAACACAAACAACTGAGGCACGCAGGTAAGACTGTGAAATTTATAATGGTGGACTAATGTGTTTCCTGTTTCAGGGATGAGGAGCCCATCTCTCGGATGCTCTGGAAGACTATTCGAGAAAAAGTTTGTCCAGCAATTTTACATCTGTGAACAGGCCCTTGGACGAGACAAAAAAGTTTCTACCTTATTTGGACAGTTGCTCAAAAAATTCATCTTCAGTGCCTGGAAGCATCTCTTAACATTCTGATCTGTTGCATGCCTATTTTGCAAACATACAAGTCTCCCAATGAAGAAATTTGCTAGTGTTTACAAAACAATCTTTAGTACAAAATGTAGTACAAGGAGATCAGTCACAAGTTGATGTACAAGAATCTGTGCTAAGGGCAACCATTTGTGCTTAAAGTGTATGTAAACCCTTAATAATTAACTTTTCTGCTTGGTTCACAGTATAGTGGAGCATTTGCACGCACACATTGCAGGTACAGCAGTCATTTGAATTGGCTCCTATACCCCCCAGAAAAGTAATGAAGGAAGTCCCTGACTTTTTTTTCTTATTATTATGCTGCACCTAAAATCCCAACATCATGCTGCAGGTGCCGATGCCACTAAGAATTAACGACGCCTCTGCTTAAGTGCAGTACGTGTCAGTGCAGGTCAGGAAACGCATGAGATTTTGCACATGTTCATGACCAGCAGTAGCGTGAACCTAGCTTTCCCTCTCTTTTGGTGTGTTATTATATCATTAAACATGTTTTGTTATATCTGTTTGAAAAGGGCAAGAAAAATGCTGTTGCCTTCCTAGATGCTATCTTGGGACTACAGAAAGTTTAGCAAAAGAAAACTAGGAAAGGCTAACAACACTAGGGCTGCAACTAACGATTATTTTCATAATCGATTAGTTGGCCGATTATTGTTTCGATTAATCGATTAATCGGTTAATAACCTTTAAAAAAAAAAAAAAAAAAGTGTGGTGTATGATTTAGTTCATATGTAAAGTTTTTAAAAAAAAGGCAATTTATTCTTAAATATCTCTATGCAGGGGTAAATAAAAATAACCAACTATATGGTTAGGGAGCAAAATATCTAATCCACTCTGAGAATAACAGACAGAAGAGATATACTGTATATACTATAAGAGGAGATATACTGTATATACTATAAGAGGAGATATACTGTATATACTATAAGAGGAGATATACTGTATGAATTATAAGAGGAGATCTACTGTTTATACTATTAGAGGAGAGATAAGAACGTTCGTTCGATTTTCTAATCGTTAGTGGGGTCAAATCGACGTTCATTTTCAACCACAGTAATGGGAAAATTTGGAAATAATAAAAAAACTTCTTGGTGAAAGGAATTATCAGACAGTGGATGTGGTTTTCGTTCGGAAATTACAATTATTTTAAAAACAGAATGTTAAAAACAAGTGAAAATTTCAAACATTCTTTCATTCAGCGAATGTACAAAGGTTTTTCGTCTGAATATTCTCATCTGAAATTTGATCGGTGTGGCCAGCATAAGGCCCGGGACACACCTATGCAGTTTGCTTTTGAACTGTTTCTTTGCTGTGCGTTTTGATTTTTGCGCACGTGATTTTGCTGCGATTTGCATTTTCGCATTTTTTTTGGCCAATATGTTGTTGGGCAGATTAAAAAACACAAATTGCTGCAAAAACGCATTACATGCTTTTCTGCAGCTTCTCCATTGAAGTATGTTGAACCAAAAAAGCACCGTTTTGCGGTAAAAAAAAAAGTCACTGACGCTTTCCAAATACGCAGCGGCTGAAAAAGCACAGATGTGAACGTGTCCCATAGGAAACCATGTAAATGAACTGTAGTCCGTTTCTGCAAAAAGCACCAAAAACACATAGATGTGAACCAGGTGTAAGACGTTTAGTAACATAATGGTGTTAAAAAAAAAACGAATATTAGCCCTTTATAGTACAAAAAAAGCAAATAATCACTACTGTAAGGGATTCATTTTTTTTACTGTAGAACTGTGAAAGAAATAGTTACAGTAGCGATTATTTGCTCTTTTTGTACTATAAAGGGCTCCTTTTATATTTTTTTTAACCACATTATGTTACTGGCCGATTAATCGATTATGAAAATAGTAATCGATTAATTTCATAAATCGATTAGTTGTCGATTAATCGATTAGTTGTTTCAGCCCTAAACAACACAAGTCCGCAAATTGTGTGTTGTCAACAGGACTTAGGTGCCAGGTGCATTTTTGAGCATACAGGTATTTTTTTTTTTTGTCCTTGCAGGGTCTTTAACCCTTTTGCTGCCACCATTGTAAGGCTTTCTTACAGCCATCTGTTGGCTTTATAACCCCACCCCACTCTAAGTCCTCAGTTTTGAGCAAGCAATGAAGAGTAACAAGTAGAGTTTAGGAACGGTGGCCTGTTTCCTGTGCTCCATTATAACAGTGGTCATCAACCCTGTCCTCAGGGCCCACTAACAGGCCAGGTTTTATGCATTACCTTGGGGAGGTGCAGACTAGAATACTGCAATCACTGAGCAGCAAATGATATCACCTGTGATGTATTTCAGTTATCTTGCAAACCTGGCCTGTTAGTGGGTCCTGAGGACAGGGTTGATGACCACTGCATTATAAGATACAACAAATTACATGTAGCCCTTACCCCCAAAGGAGCAGCTTGATTTGTTGGGTCCCCTTTTCCCGTGCCCACGACTCTGCAAACAACACCCCACACTGACAAATCTTGCTTGGTGAGGAATGTTTATTGAAGGTACATACACCCCAAAGGCCCAAGGTGCATAGACACCAGAAATGACATCAACTGGTTAAAGCAGTTTATCACCTTAGAAACTAAAAAATAAAAATTCAGCAGCTACAAATACTGCAGCTGATAACTTTTAATAATAGGACACTTACCTGTCCAGGAACCCAGCGATGTCCTCACCCGAACTGGCTCTTTGGCCTTCTTTGGGTCCAGGCACCGCCATCTTTACTCTGGGGAGCCAGCGGATTACTGCTGCGCTTTGTGAATGGTCCTGCAGCTGTCTGGGACTGAGAATGCGGGGAAAGGCAAACTTCAGCTTAGGTCGGTATCCGAGCAGAAGTGGGAGCGGATATCTGTCAAAACCAGGTATTTCCCCCCCCCCCCCCCCCCTAAAAAAAAAAAAACCAAATGCCAAAACGTAAAGAGTAGATGGCGGACAAGCGGAACCTCCCCTTTTGGGTGAAGTCCTGCTTTAGGTAATAGCAAGAAGTATATTTCAACAGAGTAAACAAAGTAATATACTGTAGTAAACAGTAAAAGAACTGTACTGCAACGATTAAGCTATAGGAGTAATATGCTGCAAAAACAATAACCGTTATAAAACACAACCCTTCCTGAACCATGCACAAGGCAACCCTAACTTGGGGGAGATGTATACAGTATTTCACAAAAGTGAGTACACCTCTCACATTTTTGTAAATATGTTATTATATCTTTTCATGTGACAACACTGAAGAAATGACACTTTGCTACAATGTAAAGTAGTGAGTGTACAGCTTGTATACAGCAGTGTCAATTTGCCGTCCCCTCAAAATAACTAAAACACACAGCTATTAATGTCTAAACCACTGGCAACAAAGGTGAGTACACCCCTAAGTGAAAATGTCCAAATTGGGCCCAAAGTCTCAATATTTTGTGTGGACACCATTATTTTCCAGAACGGTCTTAACCCTCTTGAGCATGGCGTTCACCAGAGCTTCACAGGTTGCCATTGGAGTCCTCTTTCAGTCCTCTATAATGACATAACAGAGTTGGTGGATGTTGGAGACCTTGCGCTCCTCCAACTTCCGTTTGAGGATGCCCCACAGATGCTCAATTTGGTTCAGGTCTGGAGACTAATCCATCACCTTTACCCTTAGCTTCTTTAGCAAGGCAGTGGTCGTCTTGGGGGTGTGTTTGGGGTTGTTATGTTTGAATACTGCCCTGCAGCCCAGTCTCCCAAGGTAGGGGATCATGCTCTGTGTCAGTATGTCACAGTACATGTTGCCATTCATGGTTCCCTCAATGAACTGTAGCTCCCCAGTGCCGGCAGCACTCATGCAGCCCCAGACCATGACACTCCCACCACCATGCTTGACTGTAGGCAAGACACGCTTGTGTTTGTACTCCTCACCTGGTTGCCGCCACACACGCTTGACACCATCTGAACTAAATAAGTTCATCCTGGTCTCATCAAACCACAGGACATGGTTTCAGTAATCCATGCCATTAGTCTGCTTGTCTTCAGCAAATTGTTTGCTGGCTTTCTTGTGCATCATCCTTAGAAGAGGCTTCCTTCTGGGACGACAGCCATGCAGACCAAATTTGATGCAGTGTGCGGCGTATGGCCTGAGCACTGACAGACTAAACTCCCCACCCCTTCAACCTCTGCAGCAATGCTGGCAGCACTCACACATCTATTTCCCAAAGACAACCTCTGGATATGATGCTGAGCACATGCACTCAACTTCTTTGGTCAACCATGTTCTGAGTGTATGTCTTGGCCACTGTGCTGCAGCTCTGTTTTAGGGTCTTACCAAACTTCTTATAGCCTAGGCCATCTTAATGTAGAGCAACAATTCTTTTTTTCAGATCCTTTCGAGAATTCTTTGCCATGAGGTGCCATTTTGAATTTCCAGTGACCAGTATGAGAGTGAGTATGAGAGTGAGAGCGATAACAACAAATATAACACATCTACTCCCCATCTAGCTATGAGTAAGCGCTTGGTATAAGCGCGAAATGCGTTAGCTGATTGCTTGTACTTTCTGCCACAGTGTTTTGTATACTGTATGCTCAAGAATTTATTACAAAAAATAATTTTTGAACTACATCCTCCTGGAGTGCGGCTGTCCGGATTTTCTCATTCACCTTCAACAGTTATAGCTGTGTGTTGAGTTATTTTGAGGGGGACAGCAAATTTACACTGTTATACAAGCTGTACACTCACTAATTTACATTGTAGTGCCATTTCTTCAGTGTTGTCATATGAAAAGATATAATAAAATAATTACAAAAATGTGAGGGGTGTACTCACTTTTGTGACATACTGTATATATACACAGCAATAACAGTTCAGCAGTCAGTAACATGCTAACCACTTTCTTAACTGGCCAAATCGCTGGGGCCTGTTTTGGTACAACACTCAAGATACCGATGCAGGCACTGCCACTGTGTTTCTTAAAACAACTATCCATCTTTTATCAAGGTGTACAGTAGTGCAGTGTTGGCCAGCGGATTCTTACTAGGACAGTGGGAAATCTCATGCTCACTGACAGTGTACCCCAGTCAGTGTCCTCAGCGTCCAGCACCCTCAATGTTCCAGAATGGCTGCCACTGTCTCTTTCACTCAGGTCCAGAGGTCCCCTCGCAGCCTCTCCTCTAGAGTGTGAAGCTAACTCTGTAGAAACTACACCTCTATCAATCTTCTACACTTTTCTCCAGCGGGGGATTTTTGGCCCCTCCCACTCCAGCTGTCGGATCGGGAGAGGGATGAGCCAGCCGGTCACGTGAGCGCCGCTCTAAAATCAGGTACAGGTAAAGGGAGACTGGGGCACACAGCATTAGGAAACACACAGGATTATATAACGATTTGACAGTGGCTTAACAACCACTTTAAGCAACTCCATTAGAAAGTTCTGTTTTCATAAGTTTCACTTTTATCCTTGGTGAAGGACAGAAGTGAAATGATCACTGTCTCGTTCAGGTCTTTACCTCTCCTATTACAGCAGGATGAGTGGTAATTCAGGTGGACTGAGATCTATTACCACAACCCCGGCAGAATCTGTCTTAATTGCAAAGTGTAATAATGACCAGGGCTCGTTTCTGATTACAGCTGAGTTTCGTTGTGCAGCACAGTAGCTGTAACTCGCTTTATATTTATACGAACATAGGGGAATAGTGGCTTAACCCAGAACTATAGCCTTAAACCCAAAATGATCATGCCCCCACTATCCAAAATGGTTGCCTTGAATTTCAACTAAATATCCACTTTTTAAAGCAGGTGTGCTCAACCTGTTGCCCTTCAGCTGTTGCGGAACTACAAATCTCCTGAGGCATTGCAAGTCTGACAGTTGCAAGCATGACTCCCAAAGGCAGAGGCATAATGGGATTTGTAGGGCTGGAGGGCCACAGGTTTTGCACCCATGTTTTAACTTGTTCAGATCCGCGCTATAGCCAAATGACGGCTACATCGCGGATCTGCTTTCCTGGGAGGCCGTCTATTGAAGTCCTCCCCTTTCAAAGCTGGCCATGCCCCCTTCAAGGGGGGGCGCGCGCTGTGATCACCCGAGTCAATGAGACTCGGGTGATCACAGATCTGGGTAAGGGGCTGATCCCGGCCCCTTACCACATGATAAGCTGGCAGCTGATCACGTGATGTAAACAGAGGAACAGTAATCGTTCGCTGACAGCTTAGGAAAAAAAGCCAATCGCCGGCTTCTGTTTGAAAGGACATCAGTCCCAAAGAGGAAGAGGCGAAGCTGCCACATATGTGCCCACAAGTACCACCTGCCAGTGCCCCCAATCAGTGCCCACAGTAGTGCCAGCAATCAGTGCCACCTATCAATGCCCACCAGTGGTGCCAATCAGTGCCAGCTAGCAGTGCTGCCTATCAGTGTCACCTACCAGTGCCCATCACTGATACCCATCAGTGCCACCTATTAGTGCCCATCAGTGCAGCCCATCAGTGCCCATCAGTGTAGCCTCATCAGCGTATATCAACGAAGGAGAAAAATGACCTGTTTGCAAAATTTATTAACAAAATATAAAACGGTTTTGTATTTTTTTTTTTTTTTTTAAATCGGTCTTTTTTATTTATTTTTTAACAGTTATTTGACAGGATATTTTAAAGGACGTAAGTGTAAGAGGTCCTGCCAATAAATTAAGTTTAGATGGCACAAAGGACACAATTTGATTGTACAGAAGCATTTCGCTAGGTGGCATCTGTAAATTATCACTTAAGTGCTGTAAAAAGTACAGTAATCCCCACTTTGTAAGATGCCTTTATTAATCCACCATTGAAACAGACAGTACAAGCCCAGGTATGAATTAGAATCCTCTTGTTTTAATCGTATAAGTACAAAACACAGGCATCTTATTCATACATTAACCACTTGCTGACCAGCCGCCGTCAGTATACAGCAGCAGGTCGGCACGATCCCATGAGCCGTCGTAACTATACGTCGGCTCCTTTAAGCGGGATAGCAGGCGCGCACGCGCCCGCTGCACTGTGGGGGTGCCAATGCTCATGGTCGACGGTCGCGATAATCACGGGCACGAGAGGCAGAACAGGGGCGTGTGTGTGTGTAAAAACACACAAATCCGTGTTCTGTGAGGAGAGACAGATCGCAAGTTCCTAATAACCCCTTGATCGCCCACTAGTGTTAACCCCTTCCCTGCCAGTGACATTTTTACAGTAATCAGTGCATTTTTATAGCACTGATCGCCATAATGTCGCAGTCCCGATAAAAATCGTAGATCGCCGCCATTACTAGTTAAAAAAATAATAATAATAAAAATGCTATAAATCTATCCACTATTTTGTAGACGCTATAACTTTTGCGCAAATCAAGCAATATACGCTTACTGCGATTTTTTTTACCAAAAATATGTAGAAGAATACATAATCGTTCTAAACTGAGAAAAAAAAAATGGGGATATTTATTTAGCAAAAAGTACAAAATACCGTGTTTTGAGATGATCAAATACCACCAAAAGAAAGCTCTATTTGTGGGGGGAAAAAAAGGACGTCAATTTTGTTTGAGTGCAGCGTCGCAAAACCGCGAAATTGTCAGTTAAAGCGACACAGTGCTGAATCGCAAAAAATGGCTCCGTCATTCAGCAGCCAAATTTTCCGGGGCTGAAGTGGTTAAGAAATGTCCCAGAGTAATGAATATATGTGTTGGCAACAACTAATCAAACAGAACTGTGCCAACAGACCCAAAAACAACAAGGGCAAAAGACCCAAGTTCAGAGTAATGCTGCAAGAACCTTGTGGCTGAAAGTTTAAAGAGGGAGTCCACCTAAACCACCTAAAAAAAATATTAAAAGCCAGCAGCTACAAATACTGCAGCTGCTGACTTTTAATAAATGGCCACTTACATGTCCCAGGGTCCAGCGATGTCGGCAGCCGACGCCGAGAACCCGCTCGGTTCTAGGCAGCTGCCGCCGCCATCCTGGGTGAGGGAATCAGGAAGTGAAGCGTTGCGGCTTCACTTCCCGGTACCCTACTGCGCATGCGCGAGTCGCGCTGCACATCGTACCTGGTCCCCGCTATCTCCTGGGACCTGTGTGTTTCCCAGAAGACAGCGCGGAGGGACAGGAAGAGGCATAGACTCCCATGGGAGTCTATGCCGGAAGTGGGTGCAAATACCTGTCCTAGACAGGTATCTGCACCCCCCTCCCCCTGAAAGGTGCCAAATGTGACACCGGAGGGGGGGAGGGTTCCGAAAAGCAGAAGTTCCATTTTTGTGTGGAACTCCGCTTTAATATCGGACAGCCACCTGGTAAAACAGGTTTGGTAACAAGATTGGTAACAGAGGTTTGGTGCCCAAAGGGCAAGGATACTCCAACAAATCTGGTGGAGTGTGTGCATAAGAGCTCAGGCAACGGCATTTATTTTAGAGCAATTTCTAGCAATCAAATCCCTTATCCACTGTGCAGACTGTATTTTTTGAGTACCCAAGGAAAGCACAAATAGGGAATCTGTTTGACTGATGGAAGCGGTAGCTTTTAGGTACACTATGATGGCTATGACTGTCTGGGCAATACAGAGAGATGGGTGCTTATGAGCAGGGCACACAGATGATAGAACAATGTCCTCATTGAGATGGAATGATGAAACCACCTTTGGAAAAAGGATGATCTAGGACGTAATACAAAGCTGTTGTCGTGAAATAAGAGAAAGGGCTCTTTACAGGAAAGGGCCGCTAGTTCAGACACATGTCTGACAAACATGATGGCCCCCAGAAAAGGCTATTTTGATAGCAAGAATCTCTAAGGGAATACACCTGATGGGTTCAAAAGGTGGTTTCTGCAAGGTAGAGAGAACAAAGTTAGGGTCCCAGGAAAGCACAGGGTTCTGCAAAGGGGTCTGAGAAATCCCTTGAAGAAAGGGGAGTGAAAAGCAAAAGGCCTTTAGAAAAGGATGGATAATGCTGAAATTTACACCTTCAGGGTGCAAAAAGTTGGATCCTGGTGAAGACCGGTTTGTAGAAAGGCCAGGATGTGAGGCATATAGAAATCCCTGGGATTAAAATGACTGTGCTCACAATGGGCAAAAAAAGATTTTCGGGATGATAAATCTTTATGGAATTAGCTTTTCTTTTAGCTAGGCAGAAATCACAAAAAAAACCTCTTTGGGTTAGGACCTGGGTTTCAACAGTCATGCCATTAAAGTAAAAAACAATATGGCCCTGGAGGTGGTTCCAGTGGTATCGGCCATCCATAAACTTTCACAAATCTTCTTTATGCTCAGAGCTTACCGCATGCCAGATAAATTATATGACTGGGGTCGGAGGGATTCTCCGCTATGCCCGAAGTGTACCGTCCATATGGGGGACTTCATACACATGATCTGGTGATGTCCAAAACTTGCAAGGTATTGGGCAGAGGTTACACAGACTATTTCTGACTTTGCACAAAACACCCATACCACTTACTTCGTTGGTGTGCCTGCTGTGGGCACTTGATGCTGAAATGTATCCAAAAGGTGTATATATATTATGGTAATTGCTGTATCTCGCTAGGGAATTGATTGCTCGCCTCTGGTTGGCATCCACTGTACCTACTAGGGCTCAGTGAGTCTCATACGTTAACTCTCTTCTAGGGAACAGTTGGTTTACCGTCATCATAAGGCAGTTAAAAAGTTCAATCTGGCAGAACTGGCTGGATATCACTAGTCTTGCCCCACCGCAGCTAGTGATGGATAGATTACTACAATTCTTAACCCACCTGATGGTATAGGAGGTTATCCCCCCGGGCTTGGGACTCCCCTTCTGTCTTATATAAGCGTAGAGAAAATATAATTTTGTGCAAGTCCATAAACAAGCTTGGGTGGTTTTGTTTGTTCTTTTTAATTTTGTTTTTGTGGAAAAATGATTATATGAGCTACACAATAGGTAACTGCTTGTTATATTTCTATTCATATCTACATGAATTATGCATACTGTATGTGTTATGATGATTCTGCATCCTTGGTCAATAAAAAGTTTTTTTTTTCTCTCTCTTGAGTCAAAAAAATCAAAACTGTGAAGAAGGGTGCAATAGGGGACATCAAGCTAGCAGATCTAGCCTGCTGAGAAGAGGCCAGGGGTCATCAGCAAGAAGTCTGAGTATGTCTATTTGCCACGTTCTTCTGGGCCAGTTTTGTGCCAGAAGAATCACAATCGGAGCTAGAGGATCCCTGGTTCTGGATACTTACAGAAATAGCTTGTTGTATTCTGAAAAGGGCAGATCTTTACTGGATGCCCCCCCTATCCCCCCCAGTCGCCTTACATATTCCACCCTGGCCAGCGTGTGTTTCTTTACTAACCTACCCCCTCTCTTTTTTTTCCCCCCTGTACCCATCTGTATCCTTTCACCCCTCTCAGCTGCTTTCTCCCTTCTACCTGTTATATCAAAAATCTGGTTGACCAACCTTGTGTAAACTTAGAAGTCTTATTTTAGCTAAAATAGTAGTGCTACAGTAGGGCAAAAAAGCATTTAGTCAGCCACCAATTGTGCAAGTTCTCCCACTTAAAAAGATGAGAGGCCTGTACTTGTCATCATAGGTATACCTCAACTATGAGAGAAAATGTGGAAACAAATCCAGGCAATCACATTTGTCTGATTTGGAAAGAATTTATTTGCAAATTATGGTGGAAAACAAGTATTTTGTCAATATCAAAAGTTCATCGTAATACTTTGTTAAATATCCTTTGTTGACAATGACAGAGGTCAAATGTTTTCTCTAAGTCTTCACAAGGTTGTCACACACTGTTGCTGGTATGTTGGCCCATTCCTCCATGCAGATCTCCTCTAGAGCAGTGATGTTTTGGGGCTGTCGCTGGGCAACATGGACTTTCAACTCCCTAAAAAGATTTTCTATGGGGTTGAGATCTGGAGAATGGCTACGCCACTCCAGGACCTTGAAATGCTTCCTATGAAGCCACTCCTTCGTTGCCCGGGCGGTGTGTTTGGGATCATTGTCATGCTGAAAGACCCAGCCACGTTTCATCTTCAATGCCCTTGCTGATGGGAGGAGGTTTGCACTCAAAATCTCACAATACATGGACCCATTCATTCTTTTATGTACACGGATCAGTCGTCCTTTTCCCTTTGCAGAGAAACAGCCCCAAA
The DNA here is from genome assembly GCA_037952835.1 of Lithobates septentrionalis. NCBI lineage: Eukaryota > Metazoa > Chordata > Amphibia > Anura > Ranidae > Lithobates > Lithobates septentrionalis. The sequence continues at coordinate 5,413,620 of JBBDGP010000672.1, forward strand.
GCATTATGTTGCCACCCCCATGCTTCACAGTAGGTATGGTGTTCTTTGGTTGCAACTCAGCATTCTCTCTCCTCCAAACACGACGAGTTGTGTTTCTACCAAACAGTTGGTTTCATCTGACCATATGACATTCTCCCAATCCTCTTCTGGATCATCCAAATGATCTCTAGCAAACCTCAGACAGGCCCGAACATGTACTGGCTTAAGCAGGGGGACACATCTGGCACTGCAGGATCTGAGTCCCTGGTGGCGTAGTGTGTTACTGATGGTAGCCTTTGTTACATTGGTCCCAGCTCTCTGCAGGTCATTTACTAGGTCCCCCCGTGTGGTTCTGGGATTTTTGCTCACCGTTCTTGTCATCATTTTGACCCCACGGGGTGAGATCTTGCGTGGAGCCTCAGATCGAGGGAGATTGTCAGTGGTCTTGTATGTCTTCCATTTTCTAATTATTGCTCCCACAGTTGATTTCTTCACACCAAGCTGCTTGCCTATTGCAGATTAAGTCTTCCCAGCCTGGTGCAGGTCTACAATTTTGTCTCTGGTGTCCTTCGACAGCTCTTTGGTCTTCACCATAGTGGAGTTTGGAGTGTGACTGTTTGAGGTTGTGGACAGGTGTCTTTTATACTGATAAGTTCAAACAGGTGCCATTAATACAGGTAATGAGTGGAGGACAGAGGAGCCTCTTAAAGAAGAAGATACAGGTCTGTGAGAGCCAGAAATCTTGCTTGTTTGTAGGTAACCAAATACTTATTTTCCACCATAATTTGCAAATAAATTCTTTCAAAAATCAGACAATGTGATTGTCTGGATTTGTTTCCACATTTTGTCTCTCATAGTTGAGGTATACCTATGATGACAATTACAGGCCTCTCTCTATCTTTTTAAGTGGGAGAACTTGCACAATTGGTGGCTGACTAAATACTTTTTTGCCCCACTGTATTTGTCATTATCCATTCCGTGATCCGATAGTCCTCAATGGACTTATCTTGTTTGACTACAATTATGCCGATCAGATTTTGAATGTGATTTGTTGGCTGCCTTTTGTATCCTAAATAAAGAATTTGAACAAAATAGTTTGTTGTTTTATAGGGAGGCTAAAATGTTAACATCCAGAGAGGGGTTTGGGGAGTGCTTGGTGGTCGTTTTGGACTAAGATCTATGTAGAAAAGAAGAGCTGAATTTAGGTTTTAAAGTTGAAGCCTGGGAAGATCGCGGCAATGCTCTAAGTTTAGAGACGCTAGGAGTCTCGGATAAGGGGGGGGGGGGGTTAGCATATCTCTCTGGTGTTGTAGATTAGATGTTGTAATTGCTCTGTGACCAAACTATCCTGAAAAACAGGGTCATGTTGTTTGTTCATTGTTCTGGTCCAGTTAGTTGTGGCCTGACATACAGAAATAGCAGCAAGAGCTAGTTGCAGATCTGGGCTTGTCAGGTTAAAAGAGAGTTTCAAGAGCTTCTCAAATTTTCTGTCAGCAGAATCTTTAAAGACAGAACAACATCCATAGGTACAGTGAGAGGTTTGTTTAGGACAGAAACAGCAGGATCAACAACAGGAATAGCCCACCTGTTTGCTGAATTTTATACAGTGGAAAAAAATTTACAAAGATTTTGGGGGAAGTAAAAATCCTTTCAGGAGTGACCCAATCATCAAAGCCTGCCCATTATCAAACAGGGATTTTTTCTGCAAGTCTATTTAGGTCTCTTTGTGTGCAAAGGGGCTGGCTGAGATAGAAGAGAGCAAATGCAAAGGTTTTTGAGGACAGAGGCAATAAGCTTTTCAACTGAAGCTCCCATTTCAATATAGTGAGAGCCTGGAGGAGAGAGATTTTCTGCAGCTTCTTCCAACGCTTCCTCAACATTCTCTTAATTTCCTTCTGATTCCTACGGACCCTAGCAAAAAACTGAGGCCTCGGGGAGTGGGGTAGCGTTATGGGGAGGACCCTAAGGGGGAAGAAGCATATCCTAAAATTATAGTGCCCTGCATAAATGAGTACACCCCATCAGATTTGTCAGAAAACCTTTACTTTCCTTTCAGAATCAATATTTTCTATGGGAATCTATACTAAATACAAATGCGGGCCATTGATGGAAACCAAGATTTGTTAATTTGCACACGCTAAAAAGTATTTCTATTAAATTCATTTAACCACTTGCCGACCGGCTCCTGTACATATAAGTTGGCAGTTTGAAGATGGATATCTCGGTAACGGCAGCAGCTGCTGCCACAACCGGGGTAGCCATCTTTAGAGCCAGTGGTTCTGTTTATGATAATGGTGGTCCCTGCAGCAGATTTGCCGCGAGATCACCGTTATCGGCAGCGGAAGAGATGCCACCCCCCCTCCCGCGCCCTCCGTCGATTTCCTGAGCCATTGGCAGCGGCGATCAGGACCTGTCCGTGGCTGGGTATGGAGACGAGTGAGGGGAAGATGGCCCCCACCCGTCTCCATACTGTAGCAGGGTAGAAGCGATGTCAAAACGTCACTTCCGCCCATAAGTCTTAAAGGGCCATTTTAAACATTATATTAAAAAAAAAATTGGGCTAATTTTACTGTTGTCTTATTTATTCAAAAAAGTGAATTTTTTCCCCCAAAAAAAAAAGTGCGTTTGTAAGACTGCTGCGCAAATACGGTGTGACAAAAAGTATTGCAATGACTGCCATTTTCTTCTCTAGGGTGTTAGAAAAAAAATGTATAATGTTTGGGTGTTCTAAGTAATTTTCTAGGGAAAAAAAATTGTTTTTTAACTTGTAAACATGGAGTCTAAAGGAGGCATGGTCTTTAAGTGGTTAAGACCATGTTGCAAAAATGAATACACCCCAACGAAAGTATTTGGAGCAGAGCTAAATTTTAGACAACAAATCCTAATAAACAAGATTTCAACTACAGGTGATTCTAAATTATTTATTAATTAGGTGTTCAGCAGACTGTCGATTATAAAAGGGTGTTACTTAAAGAAAACCCATTCCCATTTCATGTGGTCAGCAATGGCACCAAAGTGCTTCAGCATATAAAAGTCCTCCTTCATAAAGTGACACCAACTTCCTAACATGCATATGTTGCAGTGAAGTGCTCAAATGTAACACAATAGTGCTCCTTTTCGTGTTCACACACACACACTAGTAAGTAGTGGCCCCTTACCTTAAGGTAATGGGGTAACAGCATATGACCAGTATTGGGAATACCATCCTTTAAGTTTCTCCTCTATCCTCACGGTCCTAGTCCCGGAGCATCATCCCCTCAGATGATGGAGGGGGGGGGGGCACGGAAATAAAAAAAAGGAAGGTCCCAAATAGTGTGATATTGTAAGGCTAAAACTGGCTTTTATTAATAAAAAAACATGGGTGCTCACAATAAAACAGTAAAAGATAGGATTTTTAAAACAGCTTACCTGTAAAATCCTTTTCCTGGAGTACATCATAGGACACAGAGCCTCAAGTAATTACTTGGTGGGTTATGGGCCTACCTTCAGGTGTTGACACTGGTATAACCAATACAGGAAGTTGACTCCCCTATATAACCCCTCCTCCTTCCAGGAGTCCTCAGTTTTTGTTGCCAAGCAATATAAGCAATATACTCTCACCGTATAAAACAGAGGGGCGGGAGCTCTGTGTCCCATGATGTACTCCAAGAAAAGGATTTTACAGGTAAGCTGTTTTAAAAATCCTATTTTCTTTATGGTACATCATAGGACACAGAGCCTCAAGTAATCACTTGGTGTGGGATGTCCCATAGCAATGCTACTTGAGGGGAGGGAGACACAACCCGTAGGGTACCCCCAGACCTTGAGAAATTATACTGCTGCCTGCAGCACACTGCGCCCGAAGGCGATATCCTCATTCCATCTTACATCTACTTGATAAAATTTTGTAAATGTATGCACTGAAGACCAAGTCACGGCCTTGCAGATCTGAGACATGGAGGCCTGGTGACGCACTGCCCAAGAAGTACCAACCGCTCTGGTAGAGTGCGTCTTAACTTGAAAAGGGGGAATCTTTCCCTTTGAATCATAAGTTTGAATTATAACCTGCCGAATCCACTTAGCCACAGTGGATTTTGACGCTGCCTGTCCTTTTTTAGGACCCTCTGGCAGAATAAATAAGACATCAGTCTTACGAATCTGAGCAGTTTTCTTTAAATAGATCTTCACTGCTCTCACCACATCAAGACAATGTAGTGACTTTTCTTCTTTGGAACATGGTTTGGAAAAAACGATGTCAGGACAATATCTTCATTCAAATGACAGCCTGAAAACACTTTTGGCAAAAAGCCTGGACGAGGGCGTAACACCACTCTGTCCTCATAAATAACCAACATGGTTTTGGAAAAAACGGCAGGACAATATCTTGTTCAGGTGGAAACCTGAGACCACTTTTGGTAAAAAACATGGATGAAAGAACAGCCAATTCTGAAACCCTCCTTGCTCCTTGAGGATATAGCAACCAAAAATATCAGCTTCCTAGTCAGAAGAACTAAGGGAACATGCTGTAATGGTTCGAATAGCGGTTTTTGTAACACTGACAAAACTAAATTCAAGTCCCAAGGGCTTAAGGGCGATTTAACTGGCAGATTAATCCGCATCACTCCTCGCATGAAACCCCTGACTAAAGAATGCGTAGCAAGTGGTCTTTGAAATAAAATTGATAAGGCTGAGACTTGGCCCTTAATAGTACTCAGGGCCAACTTCATCTCTACGCCTACTTGTAGAAAGGCAAGAATTCTGCCTATAATATATATCTCCGAGGGTGCCAACCCTTGGATTCACACCAGGAAACATAAGCTTTCCAGACTCTATAATATATAGTTCTAGAAGCTGGCTTCCTAGCATTAAAGTAGAAATAACGGCCCTGGAAAGCCCACGTTTCTTCAGAATGTGGGTCTCAATAGCCAGGCCATTAAATTTAGCATTCATAAAGTAGGATGGAATATCGGCCCCTATGAGAGCAGGTCTGGCCTTTGTGGAAGGGACCACAGATCCCCCATTGTCATCTTTACGACTTCTGCATACCATGACCTTCTGGGCCATGCTGGTGCTGCCAGAATTACCGTTTTTCTTTCCAGCTTGATCCTGCAAAGAAAAAGAAGTCGAGGCAGCAACTGAATAGGGGGAAATGCATATATCAGTAATCACCACAGTATCACCAATGCATCTGTTCTGCATGCGAATGGATCCCTTGTTGTGGACACAAAGTTGACTAACTTTGTTGCACTGGATGCTAGAAGATCTACATCCGGAGTCCCCCATCCTTGACAAACAGCCCGAAACATGTCGGGGTGAATAGACCATTCCCCTGGGAATAATCTGCTGGCGGCACAAGTAGTGCTCGTGCCAATTCCCCATTCCCGGAATGAAAACTGCCGATGGACACGGAATATTTCTTTCTGCCCAAGTTAGAATATGGTTCACTTCTCTCTGCACTAAGAGATTCTTGGTGCCCCTTTTGGTAATTGATATAGGCCACAGCCGTGGCATGACAGATTGGAACCTGTCGGGACAATCCCTTAACCTGGAAGTCCAGGCTTTTAGAGCCAGACGCACTGCCCGAATCTCTAGGATGTTGATGGGCAAGGCTCTTTCGGTTCTTGAACACTTGGACAGTTGTCCTCTCTGTCATTACCACTTTCCAGAAAAGTGGTTTGAAGTATTTACCCTTTAGGACATGCTTTAGTAACCACCAATTGAGGCTTTGGGACACCCTTGGGGACAGCCGCATTGGCAAGTTCAAAGCTTGGATCGTTTTGTTTCAAGAAAATAGAATACTGTTTTGCAACAGTCTCGAATGGAACTGGGCAAAGAGAACTGCTTCGAATGAAGCCACCATCCTTTCTAACAACCTCATACAAAGGTGAATGGAGGGACCTCCTTTTGACCTGACCATCCGCACCAACTCTTTTATAGAGTGGTGTTTTTTTTTTTTTTCTGGGCAAGAAGACCCTTTTTCTGGGCTGTAGCTATGATCAGACCCAAAATACTGCAGCCCTCTTTTAGCGATTTTAATGGAGACTTTACTAGGTTGAGAATGCAACCCAGACCTTTCCAGGTAACTGGTTGTAATGCGTACACCTTACTCCGAACAGCAATTGGTCTATTAGCAATAGATCGTCTAGGTATGCCAAGACTGTTTAAGCCCTGTGCCCTTGACCTGGCTACAGGTGGGGCTAGCACCTTTGTGAACACTCTAGGTGCTGTAACTAGCCCAAAGAGCAAGGCTATAAACTAAAATGCTGCTGTTCTATTTCGAACCGCAGAAACCTTTGGTGAGCGGGAAATATATGGACATGCAGATATGCATCCCTGATGCCGACAGGCGACAGAAGTTTTCCTCCTTGCAGGATAGAAAATACTGACTTGATCGACTCCATAGAAAGGAGCGGATCTTAAGGAGCTATTTTAGATCTAGAATGGATCTGTTGAATTTCTGCGTGGCTTTGTACATGTACAGGAAACGCATGAAAAAGGCAGTGAAGGTTCCAAGGAACCTAAGAAAAAACAGAACTATCAGCTGACTCTACTGGAGGTAGCTTGAAAGAGGCACAAATCATCTCTGTAAGAGGTTTGTACCAGCAATTTCGCAGATTGCGAGGCTGAAAAAAAGTTCAACTCTAGTTGTCTCCTCTGCCGAGGAGTACTCGGTTTACCCTTCTTCACGATTACCTGAGGGTAATCCTTCATCCTCTACCCACTGTTCCCTTGATAAGGGATCTTAGGTGGGGGAGGGGGGGGGGGGGTCTAACACGCTTCTCATGCTTGGATAGCGGATGCGATTAAAGTCGCTAATTTTCCTTCTAGGCCCTGCAGGGCGGAAGAAAAAACGTGTCTTCAATCATGTATACAGGGGCTGAATATTTTCTCCTCTTAGGTTCAGTTTCCACTATTGCAACCCCAAAGTTGCTTGATTTTACTATGATCCTTTGTCGACGAGAATACGTTGGGGCGATTTTGATGCGACAGGAAGCAATGCCTGTGTATTCTAGAGGTTTATGGACCTCAAGTCGCATCAAAGTGGTACCAAAGTAGTGCAGGGACTACCTTGCAGTCGCACAGATCTGAACAGTATTTCTTGGAAATCATGCCCTAGAGTATGACGGTGGAGGCAGTCACCGCTGCCTAGAGGCAGCTGCCCCTGCGCAGGGGAAGGAATCTGTTTAAGTGACTTGTCCAAGGTCACAAGGAGCCAACGTGAGGATGAGGTCCCACGTCTTTCAGGAAGCCTCCCATGGCTACGCTGGCCGTCAGAGTAGTTAACCTGTGAGGAGTGGCATCTTCACTAGTGAACGCCGACATGTGGATCTGAACCCATGTCTGTCAGGAAGTCTCCCATGGCTGCACTGGCCGTCAGAGTACTTAACCTGTGAGCTGGTATGGCTTCACTTTAAATAAAAGGACATTTATACCTTCTACTGGACAAAAGAGCTTTACTGCTAGAAATCTATTGGATGTATTTCACCAAACCTTCCCCAATGAAAAGGGAAACTAGTCAGACACCCCTTTTTTGCAAGATGCTTCTGCTGACCAATCCTTTTAACCACAGGGTCCTAAGCATGTGTTTTAGAACAAGAGCAAGGTGCAACGTCTATTGGATAGGGTCTTTTATGGCATCTATGGCGAAACGTAGCGCCATTGGTAGGAGGATTTTAACAAAAAAATTCCAACTCCTTATCTGTTGGATGCTTAAGCAATTATGCATCTTGATGCTGGAAATCGCAGCGTCTACTGCTGGTACTTTCCAAACTTTGTGAATTTTTCCTCCATGATAGAGAACTGAGAAACTCTTTGGAGGGAAAAATGCTTATCCAGATGATCCCATTCAGCATAAATAAGCGCTGTAAAAAGGTTTGTTTTTTTTAAAAAAAACAAAAACAAAGAAGAGACCTGGACCTTCAGCTTACTCTGTTAGGAGTAGTATAAAAAGTGGAATGAACCTTCTCTGTTATGCCCCGTACACACAAATGTGTGATAGGACCTTGTTGGCGGAAATTCCGACCGTGTGTAGGCTCCATCACACATTTTCCATCGGATTTTCCAACACACAAAGTTTGAGAGCAGGATATAAAATTTTCTGACAACAAAATCCGTTGTCGGAAATTCCGATCGTGTGTACACAAATCCGACGGACAAAGTGCCACGCATGCTCAGAATAAATAAAGAGATGAAAGCTATTGGCCACTGCCCCGTTTATAGTCCCGACGTATGTGTTTTACGTCACCGTGTTTAGAACGATCGGATTTTCCGACAACTTTGTGTGACCATGTGTATGCAAGACAAGTTTGAGCCAACATCCGTCGGAAAAAATCCTAGGATTTTGTTGTCGGAATGTCCAAACAAAGTCCGACCGTGTGTACGGGGCATAAGAGTTTGTACCATCAATCTGTCAGATTGTGAGATTGCATAAGGTTCATCAACTGTTGTTTCCTCCGCAGAGGAAAATTTGGCTTGTTTTTCCCCGTGATCACCTGAGGATAACACCTCACCCTGTGCCCACTGTTCCCTTGGAAAAAGGGGTTTGAGGTGGGGGATCTAGCATGCTTCCTATCCTCTTGGATGGAGAATGCGATTAAAGTCGCTAATCTTCCTTCTAAGCCCAACAGGGCAGAGGAGAATGCATCTTCAGTCACATACACAGGGGCTGAAGTGTGAGAAGCAGTTGCACCACCAATTGCTTCCAATGACTCACCCTGGCTTGCCATGTCAGGTATCTCCGGAGAGCATGACAGTGTGGTGGCATGACTGGAGTTCCCAGTGCCTGGGGGTGGAATCCTTGGTACCTTTGTGGTACACTGCTGTTGTGCTTAGCACATTTGATTTCCAGAGGCACTTTAACAAATTATGGTATTTGCTGAACAATAGTTTAACAAAAGAAAACAATGTCATCATAAGGAACAACCTTTGATACTGAGTACCATAATATTTCCTGTGCTGGAAATGCCGGTTTACACACCTTTACATGCCCAGCGCTCCTGTGACTCTTAGTGTGACAGACCTCTGTCTTCAGAATATGAACTGAGAGTGTCTGTGTTAAGCCACAGGTGAGGGCCTGATAACACATAAGTGTCAGCTGTTACAGCACCTCTCCAGGAGGAGAGGGGAGGGTGAGGGGAATTTTTATCAGCAGTGTTCGTTAAGCTCCTAGTTTTAAAGGAAGACTTCACTTTATACAAAAAATGCAAATGGATGGTTTCTACTGCTGTAACCCCTTTAGATCCCTCAGAAGAGGAACATCATCTGTTCAATTAAGAACTCCCCTCTGGCTGCAGGGACCACACCCGCTGCTAAAGCCAGACATAGAGCTGCTGAAAAAGGCATCTTACTAGGCAAGTGTAATATACTCCCTCTAGAGGAGACATTTTAAGGCATACAGTTATAATTTTTAAATATATATATATATATATATATATATATATATATATATATATATATATAGGCCAGTATCAGCCTTTCTTGATGACTTCTCTGCCTGGCTACCCTACTTTCTCTCTCTTTTGAAATCCCCACAATTATTCTTGGGGACTTCAACATCCCTGTTAACACTAACACTACTATTACTTCTAAACTTCTCAGTCTAACCTCATCGCTTGACCTGAAGCAATGGATACAGGCTCCTACCCACTCCAACGGCAACACCCTTGACCTTGTCTTCTCCTATCTGTGTACTCCGTGCAACCTTTCCAACAATCCACTCCCACTCTCTGATCACCACCCTATTAGTTTTGCTCTCTCCCTGTCTTCCACCTCTTCTCCCTCCAAAGGCCTAACAGTTACACGTAGAAACCTTCGCCACCTCAACCCATCTCTTCTCTACTCTGCTACTGATCACCTCTATGACAAAATCTCACCTTTGTCCTGCCCCAACCTAGCTACTTTCATCTACAACAGTTCACTGTCTTCCTCCCTAGACAAGCTTGCCCCCCTCACTACACGCAGAATTAGGCCCCGACTGCTACAACCCTGGCAAACAGATGACACCAGAAGTCTCAGAAAACGTAGCCGCGCTCTTGAGCGCCTGTGGCATAAGACTAAGACCCAGGAAGACTTCACACAATATAAATCTGCCCTCCTAAAATACTACTCCTGCCTTCACACTGCCAAACAGACCTACTTTATCACACTCATTAACACCTTCTCATCCAGTCCACGTCAACTCTTCTCTACCTTCAACACTCTACTCTGTCCTCACTGCCTCCACCCACCAACTCACTCACTGCCCAGGTGATTGCCAATCACTTCAAAACTAAGATTGATACAATTCATGAGGAGATCACCAATGCGCAAAAACCTCCCCCATGCAACACCCCATGTCCACAGACACAATCATTACTATCATTACTTCCCTCATTCAACCCTGCTACTATTACTGAGGTTGCTAAACTTTTATCTAGCACTCATCTAACCACTTGCCCCCTGGATCCTGTTCCCTCGCAAATGCTACGCTCACCCTCTGACTCGATTCTACACTCTCTAACTCACATTTTCAACCTCTCCCTCTCTTGTGGCATCTTCCCAAACTCTCTAAAACATGCGCTAGTCACCCGCATACTAAAAAAGCCCTCACTGGATCCCACCAATCTCAACAACTTACGTCCCATCTCCTTACTCTCCTTTTTCTCCAAATTTCTTGAAAGACTGGTTCACAACCGACTAAGCGACCATCTGACCATGAATAAACTTCTTGATCCCCTTCAGTCCGGTTTTCGCCCTCAACACTCCACGGAAACTGCTCTCCTTAAACTCTCAAATGACCTACTAATGGCTAAAGCCAATGGACACTATTCTGTACTACTTCTCCTGGATCTCTCTGCTGCCTTTGACACAGTGGACCACCCCCTCCTCCTCAAAAAACTCCACTCCTTTGGTCTGCGTGACTGTACTCTTCGCTGGTTCTTATCCTACCTATCCCACCGCTCCTTCAGTGTCACTTACAACTCTACTTCCTCCTCTCCTCTTCCTTTTTCCGTTGGGGTCCCCCAAGGTTCTGTTCTTGGACCTCTCCTTTTCTCAATCTACACCACCTCCTTGGGTCAGTTGATTGCCTCCCACGGCTTTAAATATCATCTCTACACTGATGACCCCCAAATCTATCTCTCCACCCCCCAGCTCTCTCCATCTGTCTCCTCACGCATTACCAACTTACTAGCAGACATATCAGCCTGGATGTCACATCACTTCCTCAAACTCAACCTATTCAAAACCGAGCTCATGATATTTCCTCCCTCAGGTGCCACTTCCCCTGATTTCCCTGTCAATATCAACGGCTCAACTATCAACCCATCTCCCCACGCCAAGATCCTAGGTGTAATCCTAGCCTCTGAACTAACCTTTCGACCCCACATTCTATCACTATCCAAAGCTTGCCGCCTCAACATCTCCAAGATACGCCCCTTCCTAACCAATGTCACCACAAAGCTTCTAATCCACTCCCTGGTCATCTCCCGCCTCGACTACTGCAACTCCCTCCTCATTGGTTTACCTCTAAATAGGCTATCCCCACTTCAGTCCGTCATGAACGCTGCTGCCAGGCTCATCCACCTCACAAACCGCTCAGTGTCTGCTACACCCCTCTGCCAATCCCTCCATTGGCTGCCACTCAGTCACTGAATTAAATTCAAGATACTAACTATAACTTACAAAGCCATCCACAACCTGGCCCCAGCTACATCTCTAACCTTGTCACAAAATACCAACCTAATCGTTCTCTTCGCTCCTCCCAAGACCTCCTGCTCTCAAACTCCCTTGTCACCTCATCCCATGCTCGCCTTCAGGACTTCTCCAGAGCCTCCCCCATCCTCTGGAATGCTCTACCCCAATCCGTCCAATTTTCTCCTACTTTATATCCACTTTCAGACGATCCCTGAAAACTCATCTCTTCAGAGAAGCCTATCTGGCCCCCACCTAACAACTGTACATTTATCTTCTCAATCAGCACATCACCCACAGTTATTACCTCTTGTATCTCTTGACCTTCCCTCTTAGATTGTAAGCTCTAAGGAGCTGGGCCCTCTGATTCCTACTGTATCAAAGTGTATTGTATTTGTACTGTCTACCCTCAAGTTATAAAGCGCTACGTAAACTGTTAGCGCTATATAATATATATATATATATATATATATATATATATATATATATATATATATATACATACACACATACATACATATACACATTAGGGGTGCAACGGATCAAAAATCTCACGGATCGGATCGATCCTCGGATCAGAGTCACGGATCGGATCATTTTTGGATCAGCAAAGAAAAAAAAAAAAAACAAAAAAAAAAAAACACACAAATCTTGTTACACCCACCGGAGTTTTAGATTTAAAAGCTATTTTCAACACAAAACCAAGCTTATATGCACAAATACAGTATTTGTGCATATAAGCTCAGTTTTGTGTTGAAAATGGCTTTTAAATCTAAAACTCCGGTGGGTGTAACAAGATGTCCGCTTGCCCCCTTCTCACTCTATCATTATTGTACTGTGCAGGAGTGTGGGGTGTAGCAAGATGGCGGCGACGAAACGTCACTTCCTGTCGAGACAGCGGCCGCTTCCAGGTGTACTAAGATGGCCTCCGGCTCCGGAGCTAGGCCAAAGCCGCGGCCTTTCCTATGAGGCCGAAAAGTGCTCCGCGGATCGCGGGTGTGCCGATCCGCGGAGGGTGATCCGTACAGATCACGGATCGGCAACGATCCGTTGCACCCCTAATATATACACATACATACATATATACATACATGTGTGTGTATTTTTTGGAGAAAAGGGCATAGGAATTTTTTTACAGTTCCTAGGCTTCTCCCCTTACCTTATCCTCGCTGCAGGATACTGCTGATTTAACAGACAGATCCAACCCTCACCCATCACGGCGGGCAGCGTAGTTAAACCTTCAAAGACTGGGGCCCTTTTTAAAGGGGTTCCGATCCTTTGGACCATGTATAGCACCCCTCAGGAACAACTTTAGGTAATATGAAAAACCAAAAAGCGTCCTGGTTCCTAGGGTTCAGCTCTCAAAGAGAAGCTTACAGGCAAAACCTCGTTCTTCAATGCGAGGCCTGGGTACCATCCTATGGCCTCAGTGGCAAGGATGGATCCAGTTGTGGAGGTTTTTGAAATCCAACATGGATCCCTCCCTGGAGCTCCTCAGAGCACATCTTCACTCGTGACCAACACCTTAAACACTGGTGAAAAAACTGAGGACTCCTGGAAGGAGGAGGGGTTATATAGGGGAATCAACTTCCTGTATTGGTTATACCAGTGTCAACACCTGAAGGTAGGCCCATAACCCACCAAGTAATTACTTGAGGCTCTGTGTCCTATGATGTACGATAAAGAAAATGGCTCATCTCCGACGAGCGGCAAGCTCGTAAACCTCGATCAGCATAGGTGCCTGTCCCGTCCCTATGCGTGACACCTATGCTGATCGAGGTTTACGAGCTCGCCGCTCGTTGGAGATAAGCCATTTTTTACTGTTTTATTGTGAGTACCCATGTTTTTTATCAATAAAAGCCAGTTTTAGCCTTACAATATCACACGATTTGGGACCTTCCTTTTTTATTTCCGTGCCCCCCCCCCATCATCTGAGGGAATTATGCTTCTGGACTAGGACCATGAGGATAGAGGAGAAACTTAAAGGATGGTATTCCCAATACTGGTCATATGCTGTTACCCCATTACCTTAAGGTAAGGGGCCACTACTTACTAGTGTGTGTGTGAACACGAAGAGGAGCACTATTGTGTTACATTTGAGCACTTCACTGCAACATATGCATGTTAGGAAGTTGGTGTCACTTTATGAAGGAGGACTTTTATATGCTGAAGCACTTTGATTGATTTGACATTTTTGCTTTATTATCACGCTGATTTTATTGTCGCACAAAGTCACTGTGTGTTGCATGTATGTTACACGCTGTAATTCACTTATATATTGTATTTTTTGCACTTTATACAGGAGCTGGTACTCCTGCATTTGCTGCTACAATCTTGGGATTTTTATAGGGATATTTTGGTTATGGAGAGTCACTGCTATTAATTATTACATACAGCATTAGTGCACTTTTATATATTTTTTTTTTTATTTTTTTTTTTTAGCGGTTGGTTTTTTACGCAAGAGTGATCACTTATTATTCATAATTGTTTTACAAATTACTATTTTTTGTTTATACCTTAGTGTGTTCAATCAAGCCCACTAGGAGCATATTATTATTATTATTATTATTTGTGCTCTTGCTAGGATTAGCGCATCTGTTAGCAGGGTCTGGTTGTACCCTATTCGGTGCAGGCAGCTTTTCCTATTAGCTTTGTTTAACACACATGATAGCGCAGGAATAATTATATACACATTCAGCAATGGCACCACCTGGAAGAGAAATGTCACGAGGCCTGAGAAAGAAAATAATTTCATTACACACAAGAAAGGTGAAGTCAGAATACTGTAGCAAAAGTGATACAAAAGTAACAAAAATGGAACTGCAACCATCTCACATCCAGGCTCTCCACGGAAGTGAAAACCTCGACAGGAGTGTCTTCTGATGAGAATCACTGAAGATAATTGCCATGCCAACTAGGGTGATCGTTTACCCTGACACAATATGGCGTACACTGCAAAGGAATGGCATGCATGGGTGTCATCCACAAAGGAAGCCTCTCCTAAAGCCCATGCAAAAAATAAGCCCAACTAGAATTTGCCAGGGTCCATGCTGAAAAAGAAGGCTACTGGAACTCTGGAGTGATGAGACCAAGATAAATGTTTTTGGAACAGATAGCTTCAAAACTGTATGGTGTTGCAAAAAGGTGAGGAGTACAAAGAAAAATGCATGGTGCCTACAGTAAAACATGGTGGTGGCAGTGTCCTTATGTGGGGCTGCATGAGTGCTGCTGGTGTCAGGGAGCTGCATTTCATTGATGGCATCATGAATTCACACAGATGTACTGCTCTATATTGAAAGAGAAGATGCTACCAACACTCCGTGCCCTTAGTCGTTGTGCACTTTTGCAACATGACGATTATCCAAAACACACATCTAAGGCCACTGTTGCATTTCTGAAGAAGAATAGGGTGAAAGTGATTCAGTGGCCAACTAGGTCTCCTGATCTGAACCCAATCAAACACCTATGAGGATCCGGCAGCCGGATCAGCATCCAGGCTCTAAAAGAGTTTGTTCTTGAAGAATGGAAAAAGATAGATTTTGCAATATGTTGCCAACTTGTTCATTCCATGCCTAGAAGACTTGGTGCCGTCATTACAAATCATGGGGGTCATACAAAATACTAGCTATAGTAGTTTTTGTTGTGAGGTGTATTCTTTTTTTGCATCAACTAATTTGAGTAAAACTGATGCTTTAGAAATCTAATCTATATTATTAACCTTAAATTTTATGCAATGAGCAAAATAAATGTTCCATAAAACTCAAGTTTTGTAAAAATTTTAAAAAATGTTCTTGTGTTCATTGAGAAATTGATTAAAATCTTACTTTACTTGGTGTACTCATTTATGCTGATCACTGTATTGCCAGTGTCCAATGACCTGAAGGTACAAGCCTAAAACCCATGGAGTATGTATGAACAAGATGCCTGCGTCCTGTACGATTAAGAAATGGCACTTACCTATGCGTGAATAAAGGGTAATATTTCTTAAATTCAATACAATTGACGGAAGCATATTGTGTGCTAATGTAAAAAAAATGGCATCTTAAAAGAGAACTGGGGCTGTGCCTGTACTACATGGGGTAAATCGCTTGTTTGGCTACAGGAGAGGTGAAAGGAGATCTACTTGGCAGATTCTCCACTCCTCCCTGCACAAGACCAGTCCCTGCAGCTTCTGCACCCCTGTGCTCCAGCGGTCTTGAGTGCGGATGTTATCAAGCCCAGAGCAGGCTCCATAGGATGATCAGGTACCCTGTTTCCCCGAAAATAAGACCTAGCGTGATTGTCGGTGATGGCTGCAATATAAGCCCTACCCCCCAAATAAGCTCTACCTTTTTTCCCCGAAAATAAGCCCTACCCTGAAAATAAGACCTACAAGGACTTTAACTATGGCTTATTTGGGGGGTAGGGCTTATATTGCAGCCATCACAGACAATCACGCTAGGTCTTATTTTCGGGGAAACAGGGTATAAGGCTTTCTCCTCTCCCCTGGAAAACACGAGCACAACATGGCACAACCCCACCTACAAGGGAAAAACTTTATTTTAAGCAAAGTAAAAACACACACACCCCAACATAGGAACCTAGATGTTTGGGACAACATAACAGTTTCTTTTCCATCAAGATTATAGTCACCAGTCCTCAGGAAAGATGTGCAACAAAATAATAAGGGGACTGGAGGACTTCAAGTATGAGGAACATCTACAACCACTAAATTTATTCTCCCTGACGCTTGAGAGGAGATATGATAGCAATATACAAATACCTCAATAGTGATCCCAGCGTTGGGGGGGGGGGGGGGGGGGAACTATTCAGTCTCAAGGAGTGTAGGAGGACATGGGGCCACACAATGAAACAGGAGAAGCAGTTTAACCTTAAAGCGGACCTTCAGTCATTTTTTCAACATTCCATCTATTAAATCTTCTGCCCTTGTTGTTTTAACTTTGGATAGTAAAACTTTTTCTCTGCTAGTAAATACCTTATACAGCCCATTTCCTGTTTCTTTTCTGGTAAAAAGCCTAGGCTTATGACATCATGCACAGCCCTCTCACGCTCGTGAGAGTTTGCCAGGAAAGCGGGGGGGGGGGGGGGGGTCATAAGAGGGCCAATGAGAGCTGCAGGTGTGCCTCTGTGTAAATCCAGATAGTGAACAGGCAGCAGCTTCAGCTGCCCAAAGTTAAAGTGACTGCAGCCAGACTTGGTGAAGGGAGATTTCTGCAGGATATTTGGCAAGTACAGAATCACAGTATATACAAAATAATATGCAAAGTGGTTGGAGGGAAGCTTCAGAATGGCAAATATGTATTTTTTTTATTTAAATCCTCTTTATTAATTTTCCAAGATATACATGTACAAAAAAAACAAAAAAAACAAACAAGCAATACATTTAATATACAATCGTTACCAGAGGCTAATCACAACTACATCCGGATACTCATACTATTACCGCCATACCTTTTTAATTTACCCCTTCCCTTTATCCCTCCCACTCTCCCCCTCTCCCCCCACCCCCAACCCTTTGGCTCTATCAAATGGAACTACGATAATAATCCACAATAGTCTAAAATGTAGTTGAAGAAAATTTCAGCAATTATAATTTACCATTCTCTTCCTTTCCCACATACCAGATCTCATCTTACCTTTCGGCCCCCCTTACAGGATCCCCAGATCATTACTCGAACCCTGGAACCATGGTTCCCACATATTCCTAAACTTCTTGTAGCTTCCTCTTTTGATATAAGTTGTCCTCTCTGTTTTCACCAGCACATTCATTGTTCTAACCCAGTCCTCCGGGGCAGGCGGGGCCGCTGACAACCAGGACTGCGCTATCAGTTTCCTCGCTTGATATAGGCATCTCACCACTGCTGTAACTTTAAGCCTATTTCCCATATTCTGATCAATTAATCCCAGCACACAGGTATTGGCCTCCAGTTCCAGACTTGTCCCAAACCTAGATTCAATCACATTCAGGATCTCGGACCAGTATCTGGCTAATTTCGGGCATCTCCACATCATGTGTATGAGATCACCCGTCTCAAGACATCTGGGACATTTATCATCTGATCTGCGGCCGAACCTAAACAGCCTCTTTGGGGTATAATAAGCTCTATGCACCAGCAAGAGGTGGGAGGCCCGCTGCAACGGAGAAACCGACACCAGAGGGCCCATTGCCAATATCCTATTCCATTGGTCGTCCGTCAACTCCCCCACATCCGCCTCCCACCCCTCCCTGGCACGCCCGAGCGTTTGTATATTTGTCATTCTGGCCATCAGGTGTCTATAAATCCCTAAGATCATACCCTTAAGGTTAGATGTTAATACCACTCTGTTAAGGAGAGGGGCCTTGCACCATTCCACTGTCTTAGACTTGAATTGTTTATCCAGGGCATGCCTAATCTGGAGGTAATAATAAAATGTTTCTTTTGGGATACAAAATTCTCTTCTTAAATCCATAAAGGACTTAAGAACCTTATCATTAAATAGTTGGGCCAGCCAAACCAAACCACACTCTTCCCACAACCTATTTTTTCCAACAACGTTTAATTCCTTCAGTTGCTCGTTGTTCCATATAGGTGAGAACTCCGTAAAGCCCTCATACCCCAGCTCAGCTTTCACCGCACGCCAAATTTTTACAACCAGCTTGTATGTTGGTAGCGCATGGCGAATGGACTCTGCTTCTAGTGCCCCTGCTAAGGATTTATGTGGTTTACCTGATAACATAATTTCCCAACTATTATTCACCTCCCCCCTATTTTCACACCCTCCCAGATGTTGCATCTGCGCAGCCAAGTAATACTTATATGGGTGAGGAACCGCCAGCCCCCCTTCTCTGGTGGGACGTTGTAGTGTCTGAAGGCTGATCCTAGCCTGACCTTTTTTTCCATATTAACTCTCGGAAAAGTGAGTTTACTTTAACAAACCACTCTCTACTTATCCAAACCGGAGAGTTATGGAGTATGTACATTAACTGTGGCATCCAAATCATCTTGATCAGGTTTACCCGACCCGCTACCGACAGAGGGAGCCGGTGTCTTGTCGAATACAGTCCCCTATCATATAGTGTCCGCCCTGTACTGCGCAGGCACAGTACGGAGGACAAACGAGCCGCCGAAAGTCTCCGAAGTTCAACAGCTGATCATCAGCTGTACACGGCGCCTGCGCTTTTATTCTCACCCTATGTCCAGGTTCATTCCCTACTATTCAAGTGGACATAGAGTTAGAATAAATAGTTGCCGAGCGCAGCGAGGCCGTGCCCGAAGCGTGGCGACCGAAGTGAGGCCATGCCCGAAGCGTGGCGAGCGAAGCGAGCCCGCGAGGGGCCCTCTTACAAAGCCATCGCTAAGAAGTGCCCAAGCGCCGTGTACAGCTGATGGTCAGCTGATCAACTTCGGACACTTTCGGCATCTCCTTCTCCTCCGTACTGCGCAAGCGCTGTGCCTGCGCAGTACGGGGCGGACACTATCCGATAGGAGGACAGTTTATGTCAGAACACCGGCACCAAATATCTTTCTTCCTTTTAAATCTTTCTAAAAGTGGAAATAAATTATCACTAATAAACTGAATAGGGGTACTAAATAACACTATACCTAAATACTTAAACTTCTCCACTATTTTAATCCGGGGAGATCCCTGGGGAAGCGAACCACTAGTTGAGTCAATCGGGAGGAGAACCGTCTTCTCCCAGTTGACCATTAGCCCTGATACCCTCCCGAATCCTTCCACCAGCTGCATTGCTTTTACTAGCGAGGGCCCTATGTCCCCCAAAAATATTAAAACGTCGTCGGCATATAGGGCTATTTTTTCCTCCCTCCCTTTCCTCTTAAATCCCTGCAGACCAGAGGAACTTCTCACAACTTCCGCAAAAGGTTCCATTGCCAGGGCGAACAGCAGAGGCGAAAGCGGACATCCCTGCCTAGTTCCCCTCCCAATGGATATCCTCAGCGAGAATGCGTTGTTGATCTTTAATCTGGCGTTAGGGTGCTGATAAAGTATTTTAAGCCAATTAATAAATACCGGGCCAATTCCGTACCTTTCCAGAACCCACCATAGATATCCCCATTCCAGAGTGTCAAATGCCTTGGCAATATCCAAAGACAAGACAGCTCTGGATCCTATATTCTCAACCGGGGTCTGTAGATTCAGGTATGTGCTTCTGATATTTTTGCTAATAGCTCTATTCTGTATGAACCCAGATTGATCTGGGTGCACTAGAGTAGTAATACACTTATTTAACCTAGCTGCCAGGACTTTTGCCAAAATCTTAACATCAGACCCCAGCAAAGAAATTGGTCTGTATGAGGATATGTCTACTTGATCTTTCCCTTCCTTCTGGATTAGTACTATGGTTGCTTCGGACATAGAGGTCGGCAAACTACCAACGGCGGCCGACCAATTCAGCGTCTTCAGAAGCTCTGGGACCAGCACCTCCCCATATTGCTTGTAAATTTCAGCTGGCAGTCCATCTGGACCTGAAGCTTTCCTATTGGGCATGTCTGCTATAGCTTGCCACATTTCCTCAGATGTTATAGGGGCTTCCAGACTCATCCTATCTGCAACCGACAGGGACGGTAGATTAGTTCCTTCCAAGAATTTTTCCATCTCACCCCTTTCTACACAGTAACGTGACCTGTATAACTCGTTATAATATTCGAAAAACATTTCCCTTATTACTCCGGGATCTGATGAAATCTCCCCCTCCGAAGTCTTAATTAGAGGAACTGTTGAAGAGGGAGCATTAGTGCCGGCCAGTATGGCCAACATCCGGCCAACACTCTCCCCCTCCCCAAAGTTTCTCTGTCTCTGGAAAAGTTTCCTATTTTCTGCAACTCTAATACTTTCCATTTTATATTCCTGTTGCTTCCTTACCCAACACTCTTGATTTTCCGGACTTGGATCTGCCACGTACTTTCTCTCTGAGACTAACACCTCCTCTCCAATAGCCTCACCCCTTACCCTTGTTTGCTTCTTCACTTTTGAATCAAAAGCCCTCTAAGGTACGCTTTTAAGGAATCCCAAACCACCCCCTCCGACGCAGAGCCAGCATTGTGTTCAATAAACTCTCTTAATCTTGCCTTTGTTTCCTCTCTATTCCCTATTATCTCCAACCATATTGGGTTTAATGACCATATCCTCTGGCTATCACAGCCCTGCACCCCTATTTTTACTATCAGTGGTGAGTGATCCGACACTCCTCTTGGGCGGTATTCAATTTTCCTTATTAAAGGCCGAATTTCCTGATTGCCGATGGCCAAGTCAATACGGGAGAGGGTGCGAGACCCTGAAATACAAGAGTATTGTCGTGCATTAGGAAAGCGAGCTCTCCATAGGTCGCACCACCCCATCTCCTCAAGAAACTGAGCCAGCCGACCCTCAGACACCCTACTCGCCTCCTGCCCAGGGGGAAACCTATCTAGCCTGTTATTCAGCACGGCATTAAAGTCCCCCACTACAATAACAGGCACCCCTTCTTTGTCTTCCATATACCCCACCAACTGTAGCAGGACATCCATCCTAAATGGTGGAGGAATATATAAAATTTACTATAACAAAAGGCCTGCCCTCAATCAAACAATACAAAAAGATAAAACAACCCAGCTTATCAATACTGACATCCCTGCAGGAAAACGTCAACCCTCTCTTGACCAAAATACTGACTCCTCTTGAGTAAGAGGAGTACACAGAATGGTACTGTCTGAAATTTTTTATTTCTAATTTGTAATTTAGTCTCGTCTGTCAAAAGCGTTTCAGGCATATCAATTCAGTGCCACAAGATTCCAGTTCCAAAAATACAGTGGCCTTTTTGATAGGATCACTCATCCCCCTTATATTCCAGGAGCTTATACCAAATGTTCTTAACTGCATAAAACAATTAACATAAATAAATACCAGTGGTAGCAAGACCAGGAAAAAGTTAATTCCCTACTTAATAATGTAAACAACAGGGCCGAAGGAGGTAACTGCACTAATACCATGCTAAAAAAGAAAAACAACAAAAAAAAATAACCCTCCTCTATCATAACCCAACCACCCAACAGTGTTACTTTTGTATAAAATTTTGTGAAAAAGGGAGGCTCTGATCGGGAGCAGACGGAGATTCCTCCCGTTTCCACCCCCCCATCCCCCAGCCCTATTCAGTGTTATTTTTAATCTCTTTCTTATCTTTGTGCAATTTAAGTGCATATTCCTATTTACTTTCAACAATACAACTACTGTTAGCCATGTTCTATAATTTTTAACCCTTATTATATTTGAGCCCTTCTTCATACCCTTGCCTATCTTGGCCAGCCCTAGGGACTTTCCTTGTGACCTTATCAACCCCCTCAACCGTTTTCATCCACTCCCCAACCCCCCACCCTAAGTGAACATCATTTATCCTAACTATCAATCCCTTCCCACCCCCACCTCCCCTTCCCTCACCCCGAGACCCCATCAACATCCATCCTAGTTGTGAGTCATCTTCCCTAGCATTCCTCCCCCACCCCTCCTCCCCAACCCACCTCCCCTGCTCCAACACCAAGAAAAAAAACCCAACCCACAAGCATTTCGTGTCTCTCAATGAAAACTTTCTCCCGCCAGCCCCTCCCCCTCCTAGCCCCTGCTGCTGCAAAAAAAATAAAATAAATTATTAATTATTCACTTTTAATAATTAAAAACTTAATTAAATTATGCTCCAGCTCTAAATGTTCAATTTGTTGTCTTCGAGCCACTTTGTGACCCCTCCAACAGAGTCAAAGAAATGGGTTGCCCCTAGGGCCACTATACGCAATCTCGCCGGGTATAGCAATGCGCATGGAATTTTATAGTTCCGTAGAGCACGCTTGATATCCGTAAAACCTGCCCTTCTCCTTTGCAGATCCGGAGAGTAGTCTGGATACAAAGAGATTTTAGCGCCGTTGTGAAAAATGTCCCCCTTTTCTCTTGATTTTTGCATCAGTGTCACTTTGTCTTTGTAACTAAATAACTTCATGATCATTGGTCTAGGACGACCTTCTGCAGAAGTTGTCCTGGTAGGTACTCTGTGTGCCCTCTCGATAGCGAAGAGATGCGAAAACGTCTCGGCCCCAAAGACCTCTCTAAGCCATTTCTCCATAAACTCTTCAGGACAGGAGCCCTCACATCTCTCTGGGAGGCCTATTACCCCCACGTTGTGTCTGCGCAGCCTGTTTTCCATTTCATCCATTTTGGAATTATTTGCATCTAGTTGAGCTTTCATTACTTTAAACTCTTGCCGCAATGGGTGTAAAATATCTTCTGCTTGACTAAGCCTATCCTCCAACATGGATGTTCTCTCCCCCACTTTCTGCAGTTCTTGGCTCATGGAACATAACTCTTCCTTTAAACCCCTCAGCTGGTCACACAAGTTACTCAGTGAGCACCTGCAGGAGTTCACTGCACACAGTACATCTTTTAGCGTGGGCTCTGATTCGCTACCTATGCTTAAGTCCGGGATGATCTTTCTCAGGACTTTTTTTATTCGCTGTTTTAGTATTAGCGGGAGGTGCGGCAGGTGTTTTGCCTAAACTCTTTCTGTCTCCAGTACCACCCGGCTGTATTTTCTCGTGTGGTAACTGGCTGCTTTTAGCTGGGGATTGCGAGGGAGTATGTGCAAACCTTTCTAGCTTGGCTGCGGGAGACAATTCGGATGCCGCTTGATTCCCCTTCTCCTTAGTTGAGCGGGTGGACTGGGAAGGAAGGTTCTCCTGGGACTGCTGCTGCTGGTCCTCCCCTTTCTTTCTAGTCATGATTAAACGTTTGGGAGCTATACCAGAGGGTTCCTTTACCAGGTGTGACAGGTATTGGATGCTGTTAACTTTTCTAGGGCTCCTACACTCGTCCTGTTACCACATTAAGCATATGTAGCAGATAACAACAGTCTATTTATTCTCTTCTATACTCTCCGGTATTAACTTTGTTACCTCCTGCCCCTTCTTACAGGGGCTGAATCCGACAGCGTGCCCGGACACGTCCACTCCTATACAACAGCTGTATGGCGGCTCAGCTTTCAACGCTTTGTCACTCGTCGCTCTGCGGGTTCAGCGTGCGGCGGGCTCACCGTCCTTCTCTCGCGGGATCCTCTCAGCCTCGCGTGAAGATGAGCCGTTGCTCGGCAACCGGACGCGGCTGGTCTGGCTGCACAGGATTACTCCAACTCCGGCTTCGGCCATGGCCGGTCTCTCACTATCACCACCAACTCCGGCTCTCCGCGGCCCCCCCTCTCTCCCGGACTGAGGACAGCAAAGGGTCAGCAGAGTCGGTTAGACGAAGGTGCTGTCAGCAATTGCTCAGAGCTGGATTAGACTAATGGCAAAGGCAGCATATGGGCTGAAGCAGGGAGAGAGCTCACGCTCCTCCACTCACTCCTGCATCCAGTCACGCCCCTCGGCAAAGATGTATTTAATACAAATTATGGGAGCAGACTGCAGTACCTCTTTAAGCTGCATAGGGGGTTTTCACTGTTAAGGGAGATAAGGATGTGGAACTCTCTTCCACAATTGGTGGTGTCAGCGGGGAGTATTGATTTTTTTAAAAGACTCTTGGACATGCATCTTAGTGAAAACATACAGGGATATGGGAAATGATTAGCAACACTGACACATAAACCTACACAGGTTGAACCGGATGGATTATTGTCTTATTTCAACCTTACCTACTATGTGACTATGTAAACTATCCCCTCAGTATTAACTTTTAGTCAGCTAGAAAAGTCTTGGAACACTGTAGAATTAAGTTACAATTGTAAAGAAGGGCTTTTTGAAACGGATATTTCTGGATCACTGAATCCTTACAATAAAAATGTGTACCGAGTTACCACTCTATATAGCCCAACTTTCGCTGCATGCTGTTAACAGTGCCTCTTGTTCCAAGTGTTAGAAAATAGCTATAGTATATAAAACAGGTAACAGTGCGTAAGTGTCATGTAAAAGTGTATTCCTGGGAAAGATGGAATACGGATAGAGGTGGGGGTACAGGTATGAAAGGTAAGCAGAGAAGACGTACAATATTGAGACAGAAGGTGACTAGAAACCAGAGAAGATGTGAGAGGAGCTAGATTCTATCAGGGTAGTCAACGAAGAACAGGGGTTATGGCTGTTCAGTCAGAGCACTTCTTGGATATTTAAGCTATGCTCTGAAGGGAAACTGTTCCATGTTTCTCTGAGTAAAAACTCTAATGCCGCGTACACACGAGCGGATTTCTCTTCGGAAAAAAAGATATGACG
The DNA here is from genome assembly GCA_037952835.1 of Lithobates septentrionalis. Lineage (NCBI taxonomy): Eukaryota > Metazoa > Chordata > Amphibia > Anura > Ranidae > Lithobates > Lithobates septentrionalis. Next base: position 5,438,462 of record JBBDGP010000672.1, read on the forward strand.
GCTTTTCCGACGGGATTCCGCTCAAGTTTGCTTTGCATACACACGGTCACGCAAAAGTTCGCTGAAATTACGACCGTCAAGAACGCGGTGACATACAACACTATGACGAGCCCAGAAAATTAAATTCAATGCTTCCGAGCATGCGTCGAATGGTTTCCGAGCATGCGTAGGGATTTTGCGCGTCGGAATTGCCACAGACGATCGCATTTTCGGATAGGAACTTTTCCCGACCGAAAAATTTAGAGCATGCTCTCAATATTTTGCTGACCGAAATTCCGATCGTGTGTACGCGGCATTAGGCCTCATGCACACTGAGCGTTTTACCACCACCTTTGAACGCCTATGCTCCTGGCAGGAAAAGAGAACCTAAAAAAGTGTTTTGTACACGCATTTGGGCATTCATATAGTTAACTGGCCAGAATATTAATTCATTTTAGCCATTGAAGTTAAAGTGGATGTAAACCCAATGTCATCCTTTCTAAACTACTGCCATAGGGGTTATCTATAAAGGATATACATGCCTCCTGCATGTATCCTTACCTGTCAAATGTCTCCCCTCTATCTCTTATGGGAGCTGAAAAACTGCAGATTCTGTGGGTGGATCTGTTGTCTGGAGCTCGGTGGGTGGAGTCGTGATGTCAGTAGACTCCCCGCCCACCTCTACACTCCCCTTGTCAATATGCATTTTCTCCTGTGTATTTCTAACTGAACTTCTGCTATGATCTCTAACATCCAGTGAAAAGACAGGAAAGTAACCACATGACTTCAGCATGCCAAATCATGCTATGGTGTGGAACAGCCAATCCTTGCAGAGCTGCTGAAGAAAGGAGTGGGGAGGGAATTAAAAAATAATGCCTGTGTCTTAGGCTGTCACTCACAGCAAGGGGGGAGTATTTGACAAAGTCAGTTTGTCAAGATTTCTCTCACTGAACAATAAAAGAGGATTGCTCAGAGATGGATTAACTCTGTGTGGCAAGACTGGGCTCAAATGATAGGAAATCTTATACTCTGCAGTATATCAAAAAAAAGAAAAAAAAAAATTTCGGGTTTACTTCCACTTTAATGAACACTCAAGCACTAAACGTGTCTAGCGTTTATGCACTTTTACAGGTGTTTATTTACATCGAGCATTTTTTATTTACAAGGGATAACAATGCAGTGTCGTCAGAGGGTTACCTTAGTAGCAATTTAAATGTGAACTATTTTATTGTAAGACACAGGCTGGCAAGCATCTCATAAAAGTGTGATCCCTTGTATGCATGCATCAATCACATGTCCACTGAAATGGCACTGTCGAACAATGACCTGCTTCCAGGAAAAGTGAAACACCAGCTGCAGTCATTATGTAAAAGATGATGGCCTGATCTGAGGTCTGTGATGGGAGCCTGTTAGGGATAACATATAGAGGTAGCATTATTCTTTAATCACTTTCCTACCATGGCAATTAAAAAAAAAAAAATGCTGGCACGCCCCCCCCGCAAAACTATATATCTTTTAAAAACATAGGCCCTGGATAATGAAATGGTAAAAGCTGCAATTTTACGTTTCAATATGTTTATTGACATTCCCCCCCCCCCCCCCCCCCAAAAAAAAATAAGGGGGAATCCACAACGCATATTAAAACAGTAAGAACTAGTATAAAGTGGCAATCAAATATTATGCCACCAGCTACTCCCAACCCAAAAGAATGCCTGGTTAAGTAGGAAATCAACATAAAGAAAAGGGTCATACAGAGAAAACAGCCATCCCATTCGGAAAGCCTCCCCCCGCCCCCCCCCCCCCCCCCCCCAAGGAAAATATTGGAACCAGATTTTGCTATCACCTACCAGCACGCCAGAATGGGCCATGTGTAAACGTAATACGCAACCACAAGTGCTAGTAACTCAACTAGATAATAGAGGAAATGCGGATCCAAGAAAAAAAGAGGGAGAAGAGGAAATAAAAGGAAGAAAGACAAAGAAAAGAATGAAGGGAAGGAAGAGAGGAGAAGGATGAGACACAGCAGAAGGAAAAGGACTGTCCGAACGCCCGCCTCCACCACCCACACCCCTCAGTCAGCTGGAAGTTGGAGATACTTAACCCAAGGATCCCAAACACGGTCAAACTTAGCAGTTTTATGCTGCAAAATACTGACCAGCTTTTCGTGGAGCATGATCCATGTCAGTTTATTTTTCATAACAGCTAAATCTACCACCGGTTTAAAAGCTGCCATTTTAACCCCTTCAGCAACGGAAGAATTTACCCCCTTCCTGACCAGAGCACTTTTTGCGATTCGGCACTGCGTTTCTTTTTAACTGACAATTGCACGGTCGTGCGACGTTGCACCCAAACAAAATTGAAGTCCTTTTTTCCCACAAATATAGCTTTCTTTTGGTGGTATTTGATCACCTCTGCGATTTTTATTTTTTGCGCAGTAAACAAAAGAAAGAGTGACAAATTTGAAAAAAAAAACACAATATTTTTTTACTTTTTGCTATAATAAATGTCCCCTAAAAATTTTTTAAAAAAACAATTTTTTTCCTCAGTTTAGGCCGATATGTATTCTACATATTTTAGGTAAAAATTCTTCCCCTGCATGTGTAAGTGTAAACACAGCAGGGGAAGTGAAGTCATCTCTCCTCGTGGAACTCTTTCTCGTTCCAGAGAGAGGAGAGAAGACATCTCAGAGTAAGTGCACCAACACTACACTGAGACCAGTTCACGTGGGTACACACTTGTCACCCCCGATCGCCGCCCCCCCCCCCCCCCCCCCCCCCCCCCGGTAACCCCTTAACCCTGTCAATGTGTCACCCAGTGCAGTTTTTTTGTTTGTTTTTTTTTAGCACTGTACTGTGTCATTAGTGACAAAAATCAGTGTTAGGGTACTTCGTGGTAGGCCCAGATAGGTTTAGGGACCCCCCCAATAAAGGTTTAACTCCTTGATCACCCTCTGTCACCAGTGATCACTGTATTAGTGTCATGGGTGACGCTGGTTAGCTTTTTTTTTTTTTTTTTATAGCGTCAGGGCACCCGCCGTATATTACATAAGTTAAGGTTTAACCCCCTTGATCACCCGGCAGTTGATAACAGTTAGGTTTTAGTGTCAGATAGGGTCTGCGTCGCCCCAGGCAGCGTCAGATTGGTGCCAGTAGCGCTAACACCCACGCACACCCACGCACACACACACACACACACCATACACCTCTCTTAGTAGTAAAGTGTCTGAACAGATCAATATCTGATCAGATCTATACTAGCAGTTTAGGGTTCCCCAAAAATACAGTGTTAGTGGGATCAGCCCAGATACCTGCTAGCACCTGCGTTTAGCCCCTCCGCCCAGCCCAGCTCACCCACGTGCAGTATCAAATCGATCACACATAACTGCAGCATTCGCAAAGTCAGGCCTGATCCCTGCAAACGCTAACAGTTTTTTTGTAGCGTTTCAAGCAGTCGCTGACAGTCAGGAGCTCTTTTTCCTGTGAGTCTCACTACTGTAGCAGTAAATTTAGAGACCAAAATGTAAAATCGAAGGTACAGTAGTGAAGAGGCCTACACGTTTTTGAGCATGACAGATAGTGAAGAGTAAGTCACCCATCTGTCAGATTCAGGCTCAGAACATGAACCAGTTGACAGCAGGGGCACCCTGACAGATAGCTCTGATGACAGAGTAGTGGTCCCTGCCAAGGCATACCTGACCCTGTTTTTCTACTGTCGTTGAGGTGCAAGAACCGCAGGGCTCTCGTATGGAGCAGAGAGCCAGTACTAGTGCCGCTCATCCTTCTGGTGAACTGGCAAGCACCAGCGGCCTAGTACATACTGGTCGTACATCCAGCACTGCAGTAACACTTGGTGACGTGGCAAGTCCTATAAGTGCAGTTCAAGCTGGTGAGGTGGCTAGCACAAGTAGTGTCCTGCAGCCACCAAAAAGACAAACACAGGCCCGTCGAGCCCATAGAGGCCTTCCTGCTGCATTCGCCAATCCTAATTGGGAGCCCACCACTTCTGCAGCATCTGCACTTCCCCCATTCACTGGCCAACCCAGAATTCAGGTGGAAACAGTTGATTTTAGGTCACTTGATTTTTATTCGCGGTTTTTCACGGAAGATCTCTATAGATCTATTGTGGACCAAAGCAATTTGTATGCTGGTCAATTCATCGCCGCTAATCCCCAGTTGACCCTTGCCAGAGATTGGAGACCTATTATGGTCTCCAAATTTAAGACCTTCCTGGGCCTATCCCTCCTCATGGGCATAACTAAAAAGAGTGAATGGCGGTCATATTGGTCCACTGACCCAATTCACCATATGCCCATGTTCTCTGCCTCCATGTCCAGGACACGATACGAGCAGATCTTGCGGTTCACGCACTTCACTGTTTAGGAACTCTGACGTCCTCGGGGTGACCCTGGATTTGATCAGCTCTACAAAATTTGGCCCCTAGTAAACCACTTCAACTAACAGTTTGCAGCCTTGTTTACTCCCAATCAAGATGTCTGCGTTGAGTCCCTGATTAGGTTTTCTGGCCGCTTGGCTATCAAACAGTATCTTCCCAGCAAGCGTGCCAGATATGGAGTCAAGATGTATAAGCTCTGTGACAGGGCAACAGGCTATACATATAGTTTTATGGTTTACGAGGGAAAAGATAGTCATGTAGAGCTGGAGAACTGCCCAGACTACATAGGGAGCGCTGGTAAGATTGTGTGGGACTTGGTGTCACCCTTATTCGGAAAAGGGGTACCACTTGTACGTGGACAATTATTACACGAGCATGCAACTTTTTAGTCACCTTTTTGATTATGGAATTGGTGCATGTGGCACCGTGCAATCTAATTGCCGGGGCTTCCCCCAACGGCTTGTAGAATCCCGACGGGGGGAGAGAGCCTGCTTGAAGCCTAATAATTTGTTGGCAGTGAAGTGGAGAGATTCACGGAATGCTTTCGTTCTGTCCTCCTTTCACGCAGATATGACAGTCCAAATTCCTATGGCGACTGGTGTTGTGGAGAAACCCCTCTGTGTCCATGAATACAACCTTAATATGGGAGGGGTGGACCTCAACGACCAGTTGTTGGCGCGGTACATAACTGCCGGTAAGGCCAGACTCTGGTACAAAAGAAGTGTCTGTATACTTATATCAATTGGCTCTGCTGAACGCTTTTGTGCTATAATAAGCTTCAGGAAGAACTGGATCCTTCCTAAAATAAATAAAATTCCAGGAAGAGATCGTCACAGCCCTTCTGTTTCCAGACGTTGCTATGGCCCACCTTCCCAACGCAAATGCAGTGAAAGGAACAGCGTTTGCTTCCATGATACGTAAATCAGCGACTCCAGCGCTGTAGGAGGCGATTTCACCACCACAGTTTAAAAAAAAAAAAAATGATGCTTGTATACCCATCATTAGAAATGGGTGGATGAAGGGCAGTATCCTAATGGTGGGCATACCCACTGATCAATCTTTTTCGTTCAGCCCACAGGCTATATGAAAAAAAGAACATTACAATGTATGCCCAACAAGGACCAGCGACATACTGGTATATTGCTGGACTTTGAGTGGTTTTACCAGAATGATGCCTGCAGGTTTAGGTATCATCTTGGTATCATTCTTTTTAGCCAGCGGTTGGGTTTCATGTAACAGAAATCCTAGTGGCCAATTAGCCTCTAGACTGCTTTTTTTTTTCTTCCGTTTTTATTCTTTATTCAATTTTTTAAAACTTTACAAATACAAATATCCAAAAATCATTTTAAACATTACCTTAACTACAAGATAGAATAATTGAAAAAGCAGAAATAGGAGTTCAATCTACTAGAAAAAAAAACCAATAAATTAGGGGTAAAGGGCTTCCCAAACCCAACTCCTACAGCCAATTCCAATATTATGAGATTAATGTATACACCTTAATCCCTCCCTTCTTTACCAACCCTCCCCCCACCCATATCAACACACTCATGTTTAGAGTCCTATAACGATTTTATCAGACTGTTCTTATATTTGCTATAATTTATCTTATTACACTTAGCTAACCCATAACTCCCATTTTGGTCTACTATTCCTTTCCCCTAACAGAATAACTGTTCTATTTATTTTCCCTACTCTATTATACTTTCTATTTGGGGCAGGCCATTTTTTCCAACCATAACCTCCACATCCTATCAAATTCCTTAAAATGATCTCCCTTTATGTACACTATTCTTTCCCTACAGAGGGTTTCATTTATTGTGGCAATCCAGTCTCTTACTGTGGGGGGGTACCTTTGATTGCCATCTTAATGTGATCATTTTCCTAGCTTGGAACAAGCATCTCAAAATTGCCACTGTGATGCTCTTCCTCTCCCCCTGCTCCCATCTATACCCAAGTATATATACTATGGCCTCCCTCTCCAATATAATTCCAAATATATCTCTTAAGCTATTAATCAACCCCTCCCAGTATCGGAACAACTTGGGACATCTCCACAACATGTGTATGAGATCCCCAGTCCCCCGGCATCTGGGGCAACTATCATTAGATCTTTTACCAAACTTAAAGAGACGCTTAGGTGTATAATAGGCTCTAATTAACAGCATCAGGTGTGATATCTTCTGTGGAGGAGAGACCAATACCATCGGTCCCATCTCTAAGATTCTCTTCCACTGCACTTGTGTTATTGCCCCTATATCCTCTTCCCATATTGCTCTTACAGAGTGGAGTATTCCCCCACTGTTGACTTCTTTTCTTATATGTCCATATATTTCAAATATTAGACCCTTAGTGGGACCTACCTGAAGTATACTTTAAAGAGGGGTGTTTCTTTCCATACTAAACTATGATTCCTAAATTGAGCATCAAGGGCGTGACCTAGCTGCAAATAGGTTTTGGTATCTAGACTGCTTTTACAAGCAGTGGGACGGAATGTCGACCCCCCCACCCACCATCTTCCATGGTTTTCTCGGGCTCTCCTGTCCCAACAGGGAACCTGAGAGAATGCAGCCGGTGGTTCCGCCAGCTGACCATAGAGCTGATCAGAGACCAGAATGGCTCCAATCATCTCTATGGCCTAAGAAACCGGAAGCTACAAGCATTTCGTGACTTGGTTTCGCTGAATATAGACAGCGCCATTGGGAAATTGGGAAAGCATTTTATCACACTGATCTTGGTGTGGTCAGATGCTTTGAGGGCAAAGGAGAGATTTAGGTTCTAATAGACCCCAATTTTTTTCAAAAAAAAGGGTACCTGTCACTAACTATTGCGATCATAGGGGATAATTACATTCTCTGAGATAAAAAAAATGATTTAAAAAAATAAAATAAAATGAAAGGAACTTTTAAAAATAAAATAAAAAAGCAAAATAAATAAATTTAAAAAAGAAATAAAAAAAAAAAAAGGAGCACCCCTGTCCCCCTGTGCTTATGCGCAAAGGCGAACGCAAGCGTCGGTCTGGTGTCATATGTAAACAGCAATTGCACCATGCATGTGAGGTATCACCGCGAAGGTAAGATCAAGGGCAGTAATTTTAGCAGTAGACCTTCTCTGTAAATCTAAAGTGGTAACCTGTAAAGGCTGTTAAAAATGTATTTAGTTGGTCGCCACTGCACGCAATTTTCAAGCATGTTGTGTTTGGTAGCCATGTACTCAGCACAAGATCATCTTTTTTATTTCATCAAAAGTTTGGGCAATATAGTGTTTTAGTGCATTCAATGAAAAAAAAAAAAATGTGTGTTTTTCCCAAAAAATTGCGTTTGAAAAATCGCTGTGCAAAAGAAAAAAAATTGCATCACCCACTATTTTAATCTGTAGGGCCTTTGCTTTAAAAAATATATACTAGTGCTGCACGATTAATCGCGGAGAATTGTTATCGCGATTCTCCGCCTGACGCGATCGCAAGTCCGGATTTGTGCGATTCTGACCAACAAGCTGTTGTGAGCTGAAAAGTGCGCGCCGCCGTGCACTGATCGATGTTGTCCCCGGCATGTTTGCCTGTTTCAGAGCGGAGGGGAAGCCATTGGAGCCAGCGTGCTGACGTCACTCAGCAGAAGAATGTGATTGGTCATGGTCAGGTAAGTAATCTAGGGGACAAGCATGACTGCAGCACTGGAGGAAACGTGAGAAGCTTTAATTTTTTTTTTTTTTTTTAGAATCATGGAGGAGAGACATATATATATATTTTTTTTTTAATTGAGAGAGAGGGAGAGACATTTTATATAGAATATATATGGCAAGCAAATGGGCAGAATTCAGTTCCAAGACTCTAAACATAATATAGTACCAACATCCCTAAAATTCAGAAAGAGCAAAAAGTGGAGATGGGGAACTTTTAGGGTACATAGAGAAGAAACATACTAAAATCTAAAAATATATTATTTATTTCATAAATTTATAAAAAGTGAAACATACAGTGTATAACACAGTCATGGGTACATACACACTTGCCTAACAGCGAAATAGACTGTAATCACATATGTATAAATAGGTATCATGTCCACATTTTCCAACATGTTTCGCCGATGTGGCTTCATCAGGAAAGGGACATAATGTTTTATTCAATAACCATAAAAACATAAAATTGTTTTTGAATTTAAATTAAATGGGGTATGGCGCTTCCTGTGGGATTATATGGGATGGTGCGTGCAATGGGGGGGGGGGGGGGGGGGGGGGCTGGTTAATGTAGTCCCTAGCTTTCCTAGTATAAGCTATACAGGGCAGTTAATGCTAGACTAAAGGTAATTTATCCAAAAGTGATTTATCCCCCCAACCGTACCCCTATTTGTGGTGCCTGTTACCACCAAAAATTAATATAATACAGAAGAGAGCGATCTTCAGTGATATAGTTGTGCAAATCAAAAAACATATATGTGAACACACTAAATAAGGGGGTGTATGCTAAACACCTACATCTGTGATAGGTCTAACCCAGAAACCACCACAGATGATAATGACTTCAATCAAAAACCATAAGCATAAACATAAAAGTGTACCTCTCCTAAATAGTGCAAAATATATACAAATTAATTGATATTATATAAATAGTGATCAAAGTCCAATGAACAATAAAAGTGCACCTCTGCCTAATTGGTGCAAGTACACAAAACTCCATAAAGATACTCCAAAAATGTTTAAATTAAAAATAAATTAAGTAATAGACTAAAATAAAAATCTAAAATAAAGAATCCAGCAATAGTGTATCATCACAGGGTGCAGGTATGTGCCTGCAAACAAACTAGTGTGGAAGTGCCAGCGTACCGCTGTTTGGAGATGTTTGCACTCCACCTGCGTTCCAAGCAAAGTCCGTACCCGGAAGTGACGTAGCACGCGTGGCGCCGTCGTACGCGTTTCATCATTGACTTCTTCAGCGACGGTGCCAGCACGCCACGCGCTACGTCCATTTGTAAGGAGCCGCCAGTTTTGTCACACCCCTTTACGTGGGATGTCCAATCACCCCATAATGAGGCGGAGTGGGCATTCCCACCTTACCTAAAGTGTCAGCAAAGGTGAATCTAGAACAATCATCCCTTAAAGCACCATACGGCTGTGTTATATCCCCAACGTAAGGCTAAGAATTACTTATAAAATTAAATCATTATGTTACCACTGCATTACTATTGTTTATAGGATACATTACGTCTCAATATGTTAAATAGATCCGGTGTCCCTAGAATTTAACTGATAGGACCATAATAGACCTTCATCACATATCCCCATATATACTCCCAATTAAGCTACATTTGGCATATACGTTCCTTTACCTTCTTTGTTAAGTGGGAGCTATAAACGTGTAGTAATTCTGAGATGGTTAAACTCTAGATCATATTGAAGAGTTATACGTTATGGGGAATTTCTCTAGGTGGTCTCCTAATTTTAAATACTACTATGGGTTTTTTTTTGGTAATTTACCATATGTGATGGATCAAATTGGATAAGACACAGGGTATATAAAAAAATATGAAGTGAAATGAAATTCCGATCTCTATGTCCAGAGGGATCCCCTATGTGGGGCCTATGTAGAACCTCTAGTGGAGGGATGGTGTCACCCATAACGTTAAGGGTCAATCCCAGTATTTATCCCAAACCCAACACAGTAATTCTGGGATAAAATATATATAGTACAAAGCAAATGAAATACGAATCTCTATGTCTAAAGAATCCCCTATACGGGCCCCCATAAACCTCTAGTGGAGGGATGGTGTTACCTCTACCATTAAGGGGACCAAGTTAAATCCTCCCTAACTCCCTGCTCCTGCCATATATAGGTGGAGGCTGGATAAGGTCCAAGTATCCAACTTTGTACTTGGGAAGTCATAGTGGGGTTCTGGCTGATTGCAATAACCATATGCCATGCACCCAACCTGACCCTACCATAAGCCCCT